>PPHT02000029.1:45935-153554 GCA_003705115.2 Ogataea henricii
AAAAAAAAAAAAAAAAAAAAAAAAAAAAAAAAAAAAAAAAAAGATACTGTTTTTCATGCCTGCTGCGAGACTATCTTTTTGAGTAATTTGCTTGATAAGAAACATGTCATTTCTACAGTCGGGTACAGGTCATGGTGAATACTTATTGATACAAATAAAACTCGTTTACATTCCCCTATTGAACTCAACGGTTTTGATCTCGTTACCCTCCTTGTCCTTCAATCCTCTGAATTTGTCCTCGAGCTTGTCAACACTGACTTCTCTTCTCTGAGGGAAGACAGCCAGGGCGAAAGGAAGCACAAAGAATGACGTGGTAGCAATCAGACCAATGTTGACCAGGGTCTGGATGCCCGTGCTCTTGCCCTTGAGAGCAGTCTTTTGCAGCTTGACGAGCAGAAGCGGTGGGATCACCATGATAGGAGTGGCATTGATCACTCTCGAGGCAGCAGTCTCTCCAACAGCCTGGAAAGCGGCCTTCTTGGAGTTGCCGAGATCGTTGCCGTCCTTGTCGAATACACTGATACCCTTCTTGATCTCTTCGCTTCTCATCAAGAACACGTTGACGATACCGGCAGAGACGACAGCGGCAAACGGAACGAGTCTTCCCAAGATGAGTCTGGTGTTTGGAGTCACGTTCTTGAGTCTAGGAACAATGGAGTTGAGTCCGAGAGCAACACCACAGGAAGCACCGACAGCCATGAAGTAGTTGGTGGCCAGCTGTTTCGTTGTGAGCGGGTGCGACTTGTTGGCGTTGGCGGTGTTGATCGCCACGTTCAGCGACTGGTTGGCGATCTGCCAGAACACGGTACCCACGTTTCCGAGTCCTGGAGTCAACATACCTGCTGTCACGACCAGGTTGGAGAGCACGCAAGAAGACATTCTGAACGGAAGGGTCACGGTTTCGCCGGTGTCTGGGTGGATGGACGAGTCGAGGACTCTCTTGGCTCTCCACAGGGCCGGGGTCATCTCTGGAATGACGCCATTTTTGTAGTCCCAGACGAGTCTCTTTGCGGCTTCGATATCGCTCGAGGTGTTGAGGAGCATAGTTGGGTCTGAGATTCCTGCGCAGTGCTTGACTCTGCCCCAGTAGGAGCCGAGGTCAAACTGCGATGCTGGGAGAGGAACGGGGCCGGGGACTGAGGAGGCCATGATCTGTTTGCGGTGCGGTCGATTCTTATCAACTAGTCAGATCTGGAGATAACACTGACTAATTTTTCATTGAAAAAAAAAAAAAAAAAAAAAATTCGTCAAAACTGTTTTTTTTTCCTTCTTCGGTTCCTCGAGAAAGTGAACCCTGACCCAGCCACAGGAAACGCGCACGCGCCACGCACGCATGTGGCGCGTGCGCGTTTGTTTACATTCCTCGAAATTTTGTTTATGGACTAAAAATTTAACTTGATCCATCAAAATGGAGCCCTTTTTCCCACCTGTTGCTCCCCCAACACCACTGTTCCGCACGCTGTTTGCCGGGAACCAACTCCACAATGAGCTACGAAGATCGGAATCACCGCCTCGTGCGAAGTCGCGACGCAAACCGGTCCGACAGACTGCACGCAAACGGATCGCACAATACGAGCTCAAGAGGACGAGACAATCCATGGATAGAGCTTGCACCGTCCGACGAGGAGCCCGAGCAGGTTCCGTTTCCACGAACGTACATCCCAGATAACCGCCGGTTCGAGCAGCCGGTCGGATTCCCCACGACGGAGTCGTTCGACGGCATAAACGGCACTCCAGAGCGTCGATATGGGAACGACATCTACGGCACGCCCGAGCTGCGATATCGCGACGAGTGGGACCGATCTGAGTCTGAGACACATCTCGGCTACCAGGCGTCGCCGTCGCGTCGGTTCGAGTACTCGCCGTCGCCCAACAGAGTGCACTACTCGTCTTCTCCAGAACGGAGTCTGCTTGAGCTCGACGCCAGCAGAGAGATTCCGAAACTATCGCCATTCGACGAGCAGGAGGACGAGGAGTCGCCGTTCGAACCGCGGGGTCTGCCGGCAGAGCCCACGGTGGTTGAGTCCTTTGGGAAATCGATAGGGTCCCGCCCAGCGTCCAAAAGAGACCACTTTGTCGAGGACAATCTGTTTGGCAACTACGAGTTCGAAGGCGCCGAAGGCCCCGACGAGACGTTTGTTCCGTTCCCGAACCTCAATAACTCGTACTATCCGATCAACACGCCCGGTGCGTACTACGATCCGTTCGAGATGAACCGATACGACGAGGACAACGAGAGCCGCGAGGGCGAGCGGGAGCAGCGAGAACAAGAGCAGTTTGCCAACATGCCGCTCAGGTTCGACGGCGGGGCCGACGGCGGGGCCGACGACGACGCGGACGGGTACGTGAGCGACGACAACGCGTCGATCACGTCGGCGCGCCAGGTTCGGATGGTGAACGGGAATCTGGTGCTGGACTGTCCTGTTTCGGACGTGTTGCTCAACAAGTACACGACGCCGTTCACGGAGAAAGACCGCGAGTTTCTGTTCATGAGGTTCCAGGCGTGCACGTGCGAGCCGTCTGAGTTCCAGATGCGCAACTTCTCGCTGCGACAGCGCTTCTACTCGCAGCCGCGCTCGACAGAGATGATGGTTGTGATCACGATGTTCAACGAGTCGGACGTTCTGCTGGCCCGGACGCTGAAGGGCGTCTTCAAGAACATCCGGTACCTGTACTCCTTGAAACACTCGTCCACGTGGGGCCAGGACGCGTGGCAGAAGGTGGTGGTTTGCATCGTGAGCGACGGCAGAACCAAGATCCATCCGAAAGCAAAAGCCCTGTTGGGCGCGCTGGGCGTGTACCAGGAGGGCTTTGCGAAGAACAAGGTGAACGACGAGAAGGTGGTGAGCCACATCTACGAGTACACGACGATGGTGGGTATCTCCAAAGCCGAGGGAGACCACGTGAAGCTCACGACCGAGAACCAGATCCCGATCCAGCTGGTTTTCTGTCTCAAGGAGACCAACCAGAAGAAGATCAACTCGCACGCGTGGGCTTTCGAGGCGTTTGGGTCTGTTCTGCAGCCCAACGTGGTGGTTCTGCTGGACGTGGGCACTGAGCCGGAGACCAAGGCGTTGTACAAGCTGTGGCGGTCGTTCAAAGACCCGCGTGTTGCGGGCTCGTGCGGAGAAATCAAGGCCAGTCTCGGCAAGAGAGGACGGCTGCTGCTGAATCCGCTGGTGGCAGCCCAGAATTTCGAGTACAAGATCTCCAACATCCTCGACAAGCCAACCGAATCGGTGTTTGGCTTCGTCACGGTGCTCCCCGGCGCGTTCAGCGCGTACCGCTACCACGCGCTGCTCGGGGCGCCGTTGCAGAAGTACCTCAAGGGAGAGGACCTGAAACGGTCGGAGGACGGGGGGATCTTCAACGCCAACATGTATCTTGCGGAGGACCGCATCCTGTGTTTCGAGCTCGTGGCCAAACAGAACTGCGAGTGGGTTCTCAAGTACGTCAACACTGCTGCTGCGTACACGGACGTCCCCGAAGAGCTACACGACTTCATATCGCAACGCCGCAGATGGCTCAACGGCTCGTTCTTCGCTGCCATCTACTCGCTCTTTCACTTCTACAAAGTCTGGCGCACGTCTCACTCTTTTGGCCGCAAACTGCTGCTGCACGTGCAGTTTCTGTACCAGTTCCTGAACCTGCTGGTCTCGTGGTTCTCACTCGGGTCGTATTTCCTGGTTTTCCGGATCCTCACGGTGTATCTGGCGCAGTCTGAGGCGGATTTTGCTCCCGGAAACGTGCTTTCGGTGTGCTTTCTGTGGCTGTACATGGCGTCGATAGTGACGACGTTTGTGCTGTCGTTTGGCAACAAGCCAAAGGGAACCAAGAAGTTTTACCTGGTGATTGTGTCCTTCTTCGCCATTCTGATGTGCTACATGATCTTCGCGGCCATCTACATGGCCGTCAAGTCGATCAAAGACATCATTGCCGACCATTCGGACGACTTCACGTGGAAAATGGCCTTCACAGAGACCCGGTTCCGAGACCTGATCGTGGCGACGTCGTCGACGTACGCTCTCTACTTCCTGGGCTCGTTTCTCTTCTGGGACCCATACCACATGTTTACGAGCTTCATCCAGTACCTGCTGCTGAGCCCAGCGTACATCAACGTGCTGAACATCTACGCCTTCTGCAACATCCACGACATTTCGTGGGGGACAAAAGGCGAGGACTCGAAAAACGACCTGGGTGTGGCCAAGATGTCCAAAAACACCCAAGACGGCGAGCTCGAGATCGTGATCCCCACCACCAAGTGGCAGATCGACAACGGGTACAAGAAGATCATGAACGAGCTCATGACGAGGGAACAGCCCATGGACACTCCCGCAAGCGCAGACGACAACGATGCCTTCTACTTCGCTTTCATCCGCTCGATGACGGTTCTCGTGTGGATGATCACCAACTTCATCATCATCGCCCTCGTCACCGAGGCAGGCGGGTTGTACCAATTCACTCCCAGCGATACGGGCTCGGACGAGTACCTGCCAACCGAAAGGGTCTCTATCTTTCTGACTGTGATTCTGTGGATCGTGGCGTTCATGGCTCTGTTTCGGTTCTTGGGGTGCTGCGCTTACCTCGTCCTCAAGATCCACGACTACTTCAAGCTGCGCAGCTTTAGAAACACTTATAGCATCAAGGGGGCTTCGTTCTCTGTCTGACTACATAGCAGAAATAATACATTGTACCTCCTCTGAGATTCGAAACGAGGACTTTCGAGCCAAAAAAACTTGAAAAAAAAAAAATCAAAAAAAATCAAAAAAACTGGCACAAAAAAATTTGATGGTTGAAAAATAGCTCCAGTACGGAGGTAATCAAGATCGATCAAACTCAACCCATCGCAAGACACTAAACCATCCACCAGACCCAAAAATGCAGAACCCATTTCTGCCTCCGCCAGCAAAATCCCCCCAGGAGATGACGCCCGAAGAAGCGGCCGAACAGGGCGCCAAGCAAATCATGGAGTTTGTGGCCTCATGTCCAGGTAAAGCGGTCATGTCGGGTGTCTCTGGATTCTTCCTCGGTGGTTTCTTTGGTCTGTTCATGGCGTCGATGGCATACGACGTCGCTCCCGGCGTCACCACGGCAGCAACGCACATCTCGGACCTGCCGTTCAAACAACAGATGAAGCTCCAGTTCACAGACATGGGAAAAAGAACCTGGTCGTCGGCAAAGAATTTCGGATTCATTGGTACCATTTTCTCGGGTGTCGAGTGTTCGATCGAGTCTATGAGAGGTAAAAACGACATTTGGAACGGAACTATGGCGGGCTGTATAACTGGAGGCGGTCTGGCCATCAAGAGCGGGCCTTCGGCCACGCTCGTTGGTTGCGCTGGTTTCGCCGCATTCAGTACTGCCATAGACATGTACATGAGAAGTGAGGACGGCAAGCCTCCTCCAAACGACTACGACCTCTGAACAGCATTAGCTTCGTGTACAATATTAATATGATGACATGTATATATCGATGAACGTCAACTCTAAACGGCCACGGCTCTGGATCTCCCCTCTCTTTCGAGCGGAGGCAGCTCCTTGTCGACAATCTCCGCCTTTGGATACGTGCCCATGAGACCTTTGCTCTCGGCGAAGTGCGACGACCGCGGAACCGTAGGGTCGGTCTGGTAGAACTCGTCCACGATCGGATGCAGCAGCACGGTCTGGCCCTTGATGGTCAGCGTGGAGTTCGTGGGCATCGAGATCCAGTCGCCGCGCTCAAACGTCAGCGGCTCAGACGCAATCATGATGATATCCTGCGACCGGTCGAGTCTCTCCATCTTGAATCTGGACGGCTCCACCTCGATGAACTTCGAGCCCGTGGAAAAGTACAGCGACGCTGCCTCGTCGGTCTTGGACGACACGTAGCGCGAGACGCAGATGGACTCGCCGTCCGAGACGGCGAAGTTGAGCAGCGATGGTTCTTCTTGCGGGAGGTTGAGTTCTCTGACCCAGTTCTTGATGAGCTGGATCGTGTCCACAAGGGCTTTTCTGAGCAGCTGGTGCGGAACGCGGGTGTTTGGCTTGATTTCAACGCCGCACTTGTGCAGGGTGTCCAGAAACAGCGCGAACGAGCACTCCGAGTCGGTCGAGCCCTGGATCGTGAGGAAGAACTCGTCGTCGATGTGCTGGATGAGTCTTCTCTTGATCTTGCTGAAGTTCGAGATGCCGCCGTTGTGCATGAACATGATGTTGTGGTACGTGAAAGGGTGGCAGTTTGTCTCGCTCAGCACACCGTACGTCGAGGCGCGAACGTGGGCGAATATCAGTCTGGAGCGGGTTTTTTCGGCGAGTCTTTGCAGGTTCTGGTTGTTCCATGCTGGCGTTATGGCTTTGTAGACGCACGGGTCGTCCAGGTAGTCCGCTGGACGAGGCTCGACGCCCGGGTGCAACTCGTTGTTGTACTGCTCCGCGTCGTCGAGCGTGTAGTAGCCGACACCGAACCCGTCACCGTTGATGGGAGTGTGGTCTATACGGAGTCTGGAGTCGAACGACTGGTTGATGATCGAGTGCGCGGGCCGGGTAAGCAGGCTCGACAGCAGCATCGGGTCTGTTCCCTTGTATATGAGGAACCTGCACATGTTGGTGGTGGGGGGGGAGGGGACGCTAGTCAGGAGGAGCAAAACAAGAGACGTCAAAGTTTGGCTTACTATATGATGTGTCTTGTTTTTTTTTTTAATTTGCCCTTTTGTCGTTGTAATCTCATCAGTTTGTGCCCGTGGCGCGAAATGGCAGAAGCCGATATCGCGTTGAAAGAAAAATTGACAGTTTAAATTTCCAACATTCAGACACAGCTAGTTGATTCTCTCGCGATACTGTTTCTCCCAACAAGAGCACTGTTGGCTGCATCTCCGTCGCTCCTGCTGCTCCTTCTTGTTGACCCACCAACACCCACCAACTCCCACGGCTCTCCAAGGCTCCCCAAGGCTCCCCAAGGCTGGAAATGGCCCTTTTTTAGGTCCTCATTGCTAGAATAACAGCTGATCATGTCGAAGCCCACCGCCACCGGCGCCCCGCCGCTGCCGAAACAGAGCTACCTGCCAAGTATAGAAAGCCTCGGGCTGGACCCGGGCGCACAGGAGACGGCGACGCCGCCCGAGAACAACGAAAACAAGGCCCCCACAGAGATATCCGACCCTACAGACACGGACGCCGACTCGGAGTCTGAGGCCGACGAGTCTGAGGAGACGTCCACGCAGAAAAGAAAAGTCTTTGATGAGCCGTACGTCGGCCGTCTTGCGTACGTGGACGACCACGATCCAGAAACACTGAGAAACACCAAGTTCAACTCGCTCATGTACCATCTTTCGCAGGACGAACTGAACCTTTTGGAGAGTATGAGCGAACATAGTGATCGCGAACGCGGGCGTGATCGCAGTCGCGGCCGCGGTCGTGATCTCGAGCGTGAACGGCTGTTCATGTCGCCGGCGCTGTCGCCGGCGGACTCGACCGACGCGGAGCTCACCGACTCGATTCCCATGCTCTCGTCGGTTTCGTTGGCCGACACGTCGATGGACACTCTCAACTCGCACAAACGGCCACCGTTGCCCGGCACGAAATCGTTCCAGAAGGGAGTCTCGTTCGACAACCTGTCGAACGAGTCTCTGGACCCGGTGAAGCTGCAGTTCATCCTCACCACAAAGCACACGGACTACCGTTTCGAGCGGACGTCGCGCACGTTTATGTGCGGATACGACGAGAACGAGTGCTCGCTTGTGGCTCTGACTTGGGCCATCGACGAGATGTTGAACGACAACGACACGATCGTGTGTCTGCGTGTTCTCAGCAAAGAAAGCGAGGTGATCGACTACTCGAAGGACTACAAGAAGGAAGGAGAGAAGATCTTGGAGAACATCGCGAAGCTCAACAAGAAGAACAAGGCCATCAAGATCGTGCTCGAGTTCAAGGTGGGCAAGGTCCCCGAGATGATCACGCGAGCCATCCGCGAGTACGACCCGCTGATCCTGATCGTGGGCACGAAGGGTGCGCAGAAGAAAACAGGCTTCAAGGCCATGATCATGTCCAAGTCCATGTCCAAGTACTGTCTGCAGTACGCCCGCGTGCCCGTGGCGGTCGTCAACCCAACGTACGCTCCGGTCCGTGCAAAGAGGCAGGTGGACCCTGACCAGAGCGTGGACACGCAGATGTTCCTCAAGAAACTCACCAGTTTCTCGTACGGGAGCTCTCTTTCCGCCGACAGCCACTCGGACAGCTCCCACGAAACGCCGGGCCGGCACTCGAGATTTGCGCGGTTCAGCTCTCCGTCCCGAACGAGAGAGTCCAGCGTCGACTCGGCGCTCTCGCCGGTCCGGTCGCGTGGGTTTTCGCCCGCGAGAGCACTCAGTCCGTTCCGGCTGTTTGGGAAGAAGTAACAGCGAACGACGAGCGAAGCGAGTCGTGAGCGAGTCGTGAGTGGATTGGGAGTGGGTCGTGAGTGCTCTCTGAATCTCTCCGAGTCTCTCTGAGTCCTTATGAGTACTCGCAGAGCGAGTCTTTTCACTCGCTCTGCTTTGTAGAATTACAGGTTTATAGACGTCTAATCTGCGAGCATATATAAAGCCCGTCTCATTTATCCCTTGTGTCCCACACGATTGTCACCGGCCCGTCGTTCACAAGACTCACGTCCATGAGCGCGCCAAATTGACCGTCCTTCACCTTCGCTTCTCCCAAACCGTCGCGCAACAGCTTCAGAAACTCCTGGTACAACTCCACAGCCAAATGACCCTTCTGAGCCTTGTGGAAGTCCGGTTTGGCCCCCTTCTTGATGCTTCCGTACAACGTGAACTGCGAAACCGACAGGATTTCCCCCTGTATGTCGCCCACGGAGTTCTGCCACGGTTTGCCAACCCACTCTGTCTTGGTTTCCGTCTTTTCGGCGCCTTCAAACAGCTTCAGACGCAGAATCTTGTTGGCCATTTTTTCGACATCGTCTTTGGTGTCGTCGGTGGAAATCCCCACCAGGAGCATCAGCCCTTTTTTGATCTCGGAGATCACCTCATTGTTCACCGTCACAGACGCCTGTTTGACCCTTTGGATGACGACCTTCATGGCTGGGAGCACGACTACTGGTGGTGAGCCGAACTAGAGAGCAGTGATGAAAATTACGATTTTACATTGTATGTAATTTTCAGGCGGTGTGTCTCTGTGAGCCCGTGCAAGGGTGTTTCTCGATCAACGAATTTGGGGCTCTACGATGCCGCACATGCATGGCGGAATCGAATACAATAGGCGTGGAAGGATCTTCGGTATAAACTCTACTTGCTATTTTGGGATTTCAACTCAGAAACAGTTTCTCGGGTATAAAAGAGGAACCTACCTGCCCAACCCCTCGTTCCTTCTCTTCCTGCTCATCTCAACCTCCTCTTAAGAAAGAACGGTCAAGAAATATCACTACAACTGCTTATCAATGTACGAGGCCCTTCGAGTTGTTTCCAGTATCTTTTTCACTTGGGTTCTGTACAAATCCAACAAACTCTCAGCAATAAGTTTTTTCATCATGTTTTCTGCTGTGAACTTGTTCTTTAGTTTCGCTGAAAGTCTCAGACCCAACGAATCTCAGTGATCTACAGCACCGACATTCTTGAAAGCTACCTGAGTGAACGTCGAGTCATGGCTGATCAAAGAAATGAATGTTGAGTATATAATGTATAGAGGGTGCACTGATGGAAGTAAACTTATCACTGAAAGACTTTTCGATCACCCGAAAAAAATTGTTCAAACAACTTTACCTTTTGAAGCTGAAAAATGCGATTTTTTGTGGTGTGTTTTATGTCAATAATAATTTCTTTAGATACAGGATCTTCACATTTTTATTCATCCGTGTCGGGTTAATAAATGTTTTTTTTCTATACTTACGTTCAAAAATTCACGTAGTACCAAGTAGTTTTTTGTGGATTCTGATGCTAAACTCTGAGTCGGTACTGATGATTCATGATATATGCAAGCCAACGGATTACCACTTGGCTTGGAGATTATGGGGGACTTGCTTGCCATTTGAAAAAAGGCATTTTTTGCTCTTTTTTCGTTATCAGTATCGGAATGCAAATCATCAGAAGTCAAAAAAAATCGAGACACGAAAGAAAATAACTTTATGTAGCAAATTATTCATTCCACTCTATTCTCTTAGTAAGCAAAACTCGTTGGATCATTGTCCTGATTTCATTTCATTTCCGCGTATGTGACCTCAATCAGCTAGAGTAAATACGCAAGAAAACTACCGATCTGTAACGCACTCGATCATTGTTCACGGATTTGGGTGCGTCCGACTTCAAGGGGGTCAATGCATTGTTGAACTTGTGTGAGGACCAAGAAGGATTGATATGTGTTGCACCTCTTGAAATGCTTCAAATCCTTGTTGTTGGTTCCCATTGTAGCTTACTAAGTCCTATTGGTTGAGTTTGTTGGGTCTCACACCAGAACGTCCAATACACAGGTAACGCCTGATACTCATGTATGTACTGGTGCTTCGTGCTGTACTTTCACAATGGCCGGAATGAGGCATGGCTGAGATTTCGTTGAAAGAAAATCGAACTGGCTCTAGATAGTTACTGCACAGCTTTCTGCTCGTTTTTTTTGTGACGAAAAGTGAAGCGAGTTGTGAGTGAGTCGTTGATTGGCAATTTGAAGGCAAGCGTTGCTCGCTCGTAGTGCTACCACTGTAAGATGATTCGATTTTGCAAACTACCATACACTGGATGCTACTATTGCCAATACTCTTATTGTTTTTTGGGCTCCTGCTTTCGCACCCCTTCAAAAACAAAATAGGGCACATGCAGCACTTCTCGTCTCGGAAGAGAAAAGTGCCCTATTCTCATGCATCATGCAATGTCTCGCTGAATTTATCCGCAAGCCTCGTTCCTAGAGACCTCGTTCTTGTGTCTCGTTCTCTGTAGACCTCGTTCTTGTGTCTCGTTTATTCGTTTTCCGGAGATCTCAGGGCAATATAAAAAGGGAAACAAATCGTCCCTTTTATCTTCTTCTGTTCTTCTTGTGAATATCCACTGCTCACTTCAGTTATCACTTTAGTTACTATTTGAGTTACTACCTTTCTTGAAATGTTTTTTCTGTCAATTTGTTTCTTAGCGCTGTTGCTAATCTCAGGGACTAACGCTACTTCGTTCAACCCTAACAACAGCACCATTGTTGACCTTTACGGCAACAAAGTTGTTCACTCCATCCTCGAGCTTGACCTGAATGCATACGAGGATGGAGCTGAGGACTTTTTCAAGCTGTTGTCTTTTAACGAGAGTTACATCGACAATAACAACTTGCTGGTCAAGAGAACAGATGCGCTAACCTGTCAAGGATATATTGAAGGTGCCAATAAATGTGTTAAGGTGGGTAAGACCTTTTACGATGAAATTTGGACTATCGCATCCGACATCAAAAACTGGTCTACAGCCAAGAACTGTGCCACTCATCATGGTCAGATTGGAGGACTTTACTGGAAATTCTATGCCACTGGGGGTGATTGCAGCACTACGGCCAAGACTAAAACAATTGCAGGAGCTATCGACGGTGTTATGGAGAAGCTCAATGTCGATTATTTGTGCAACAACTACTGCATAAAGCTTACTCACGGTGGAACTTGGGTCGGACAATTAGCGGTTGGACCATCAAAAGACGTTTGGAGTACCGACTGTGGCAAAATTGCTAAAACTACATGCTATGAGTTTGGCTGCAAAGAGTTGAAAGGTAGCCACTCTTGCTAGTCGTCCTAGTGTCGCTAGTGTATGTCAAGCAGTACTATGGTCATCACAGAATTTGCCATATGAAGAGTTTTTACCAGAAAGTATCATACAAACATTTAAGTGACTTGTTTGCTAAGGTCGCTTGAACCTTTGATGCTTCATGGTTATAGCAAGAACTTTTGCAGGTGTTCATTGTTTCGCGTTTTCATTGTTAGATAGTTTCAATCAAAATAAAACGCACAAGCTTGTCTAGTTGAAGGTTGCCTTAAAACCGTATATTCGTATCAAAAAAGAAGTTATGGATAAACGTCAAGAAATATTTTGTCGGGATAAGAATGATGTACCCGATGTAAGGATAATCAGCTTGTATTGTACTCAAAAGAGAAGAGGACTGCGTGGAATCTTCAGGGAATTTGCTAATTGCAAAACTATATAAAAAAGTGATGCGATTTCCTTATCAAACAACATGAACAGCAGTGCTTCCGCACATATATTTATTACTCCTTCTATCTTATAGAGAAGTGTGGGTAAAGTATCAATAACAACCACTCTAAGTTTCCATATTCAAGAATGAGTAAGACTACTACGCCTAGACTATCTCTATGACAACCAGACTGTTCGCTTTAAATTTGAAACAAAGCTATCTTTTGACAAGCTGACGGCCAGGAGAACATTACCGAACAAAATTACGCGATACTGATCACGTGACTAAGCTCTTTCTTGATCTCGGAGATCACCTCATTGTTCACCGTCACAGACGCCTGTTTGACCCTTTGGATGACGAACTTCATGGCTGGGAGCACGACTACTGGTGGTGAGCCGAATTAGAGAGCAGTGATGAAAATTACGATTTTACCTTGTATGTAATTTTCAGGCGGTGTGTCTCTGTGAGCCCGTGCAAGGGTGTCTTTCGATCAACGAACTCGGGGCTCTACGATGCCGCACATGCATGGCGGAATCGAATACAATAGGCGTGGAAGGATCTTCGGTATAAACTCTACTTGCTATTTTGGGATTTCAACTCAGAAACAGTTTCTCGGGTATAAAAGAGGAACCTGCCCAACCCTTCGTTCCTTCTCTTCCTGCTCAACTCAATACTCTCTTAAGAAAGAACTGTCAAGGAATATCACTACAACTGCTTATCAATGTATGAGGCCCTTCGAGTTGTTTCCAGTATCTTTTTCACTTGGGTTTTGTACAAATCCAACAAACTCTCAGCGATAACTTTTTTCATCATGTTCTCCGCTGTGAACTTGTTCTTTAGTTGGGTTGACACTCTCCCTGACTATTCTATCGAGACAAATCACCACCACTCCGACAGAAGTTTCGAGGCCCTTCGAGTTTCTTCATGTTTCTTTTTCACTTGGGTTTTGTACAAGTTTAACAAACTCTCGATTATCACCTTTTTTGTCACGTTTTCAGTTGTGAACTTGTTCTTTAGTTGGGTTGACACTCTCCCCGACTATTCTCGTCATCAGGAACACCATCATTTACAAGGAGTACCATATGAGCCCATTGCTGGGTGAACAAATATTTGCTGAATGTTTAATGTATGGAGGGTTCACTGCTCGCTTCGATTGGAACTTGCCGTTTGCCCGAAGGAATGCTCAATTACGTCCCTTTGTACGACAATATGATCACGTGAGACTTGAACCTAAAATAATGATGGTCAATAATCTCGTGGCGGTGCTTTTACTTTGAGTCCTTCCTCGCATACAGTATCTTGGCGATAGATCTATTTATCCGCGTCGGGTATCTTGGCGATTGATTTATTTAACCGTGTCAGGTTCATAAATGATATTTCCTTATGCTATTTGCTGGCCGTTGGCGACTTGTTAATGATCATTCAACAAAGCACGAAATTGAATTTTCGTGTTACTAGCATCTGTTCACCAATTTGAAGGTGCCTGAAACTTCAAATTCCATATTACTGTTGCAAATTTGCTTTTTTTGGGAACTTGCTCTCACGCCCCTTCAAAAACAAGACTGTGCATTTGCTCCTCTCGTAAGTGTCTTAACCAGATGCATCACGCACTGTCTCACAAGAGCTGTTTCAAGAGATCTTGGCTTTGTCTTATGAGATCTCGACGGATATAAAGAAGAGGGAACTTTCCACCTTTACTCTCTCTCTCGCCTGTTCTTCTTGACCTCAATCAAAAGTCGATATCGTCATCAATTTGGAGAAAACTTCTCCTGCAAATGGTTTTTCCTGTCGAAGTAGTTTTCAGCGATGTGGTCTCACGCTTTTGCATTCCTAACAACAGATGGCAGTCCAGACTGGCATTTGTTGAGTAATCATCGCAAACACTGAACACCTCTTGACGAGTGTTGCGTCTGCCATTAGAGACGCCGCCTTGATTTAGGCTTCGCTGAGGCTTTGGTGACTACATGGAACTATACACAAGACCAACGACGTGTCCCTGTTTGAAAGTCAGAAAAATTATATGAGAGACAGACAGGAGATCTTATCAATTGCAATAGTATGAGTATACAACCCGCACAACTGTAATTCGATTGATAAGAATAGTTTGCTGAGATAGTGACAGATCGGAAGTGGGAGACTCCGGTTCAGCAACCAGTTGCCTTCACAAAAAACTCAATCCTGACCGTCAGCCATATCGGAGAAGAATTTTCGATCTTCA
Source organism: Ogataea henricii (assembly GCA_003705115.2). Taxonomy (NCBI): domain Eukaryota; kingdom Fungi; phylum Ascomycota; class Pichiomycetes; order Pichiales; family Pichiaceae; genus Ogataea; species Ogataea henricii. Next base: position 60,268 of record PPHT02000029.1, read on the forward strand.
ATCAAAATTTGTTGTGGACCAAAGCATTGGGATCAAACTGATAGAAACACGGAGCAAAATATTCTTACTCTGCCCGAGGGTGATTCGAGCTTGAAAACACGTTTCGGAGGAGCAACGCAAATTCGGGAAAAAATCTTCTCCGATTAAACAAGCGTTTTCTGCTGTCCACACAGACCTCCTGTGCAAAGTTCACATGCAACTTCCATGGCATGGTGTAGCAAACACAAAAATCTAACTGATTTTGAAAAGTTCTGACAAAGCATTCTAAGCAATAAAACAAACATTGGTATCGATGTAATCCAACATGTGATAACGCATCTGTTCAAGTCAAAATATTTCCTGACCTTCACAATAGCCTGGGTTATGCGTCACAGAATTGGACCATGCAGGTGCAGTTGCAGGTTTTTTTCTGAATTTAGATGAAAAACCTGATTTCTTCTTAGGTATCTACAATCAATGATCGCCACTAGAGAAAAATTTGTGACCGGAAAGAATTTCTACCGGTTTGCAATCAAAAAGTATTAACTGAATCAACGCACAATTTATGCATAAGAGCGACCCTACCGAAAGGCAAATCGTGCCGTTTATTTTGACAATTCTTCCCAAAGATCTTGCCGCTAGCAGTGAGCCAATCATCAATTAGTAGAGTTCGGAAGTGAATGTTTCAAAAAGTTGCCTTTCATCAACGTTTTGAGTCACGTGCTAGCCAAAACAAATCACTTGTTCAAGTACTTCTGCAAAAGATCTTTCTCTGCGTTTCCATTTTTCAGTACCCTGGGCATCAGATCTCGAGATCAAGGATTCCATCATTCAAACAAGAGCCTAGAGATGTGGAAACCGCCTTCTTTCCGCTAAATGTTTTTTCAAGTTGGGGCCGGTTTCCTTTGATAAGTTTGGTTTCCGGAAACCGCGGAAACCAGCAGAGTCCCTTCTGTTGTAAACAAGTATGAAGACTACTTTGGTGAGGGCTAGACCCTACACACGAATAGCAAAGCGAGTCTTGAGTGATCTGACTCACTCATTTACTACGTGAGCTGCTCACGACTCCCTTCGCTCGTCTTTCAATAGTTACCTAGTGAGTCGACTCACCTTGTATCTTGTGCGGTGATTGTGATTACGTGACAAATTACAGAATACCTACGTAGAATGAACATGGGTGAGTTTCCGGTCGGCCTCGCATGTTTGGAAACCGACCTATTTTCACATCTTTGGTTAGGGCCCTAGTTTCATTGTGTTTCCGCGGATGTGACCTCAATGGGCTAGAGTGACTAAACCGAAAACCACCGATCTGTAAAGCAATTAGTCACTGTTCACCATTTGGTAGCGTCCGATCTCAAGGGGGTCAAGGCATTGTTGAGCTTGTAAAGGGAACACAAAGGATTGAGTTGTGTTGCGCCTTTTGAGCATAGTTCTTATCTTTGAGATGGGTTTCTAATGTATTCTCTCAAGTCTTATTGGCTGAGCCCGTTGGGTCTCACACTGGAACGTCAAATACTCATGCAACGCCTGATACTCATCTATGGACTGGTGCGTCTCACTGTAGTTTTACAACAGCCCTGTTGCCAATATCTTTATTTTTCTTTGGGCTATTGTTTTCGCACCCCTTCAAAACAAAATTGGGCATATGCACTTCTCTTCTCGTGAACGAACAGTGCCCTATTCTCATGCATCATGCAATGTATCACGGAGTCTAACCACCACAAAACTGTTCATGAGGACCTCCTCCCGTATATAAAAGGAGAAAAGTGCTCGTCTTTTCTTGGGAACAACTTCCAATGAAAGGGCATCACGCATTGCTGCTATCATGAAGTTCCAACACCCACACTCAATTTTCGTACTGGCACTTTTGCTAGTCTCTGGAACTAACGCTTTCGATACCAAGTCTGGCAAAGAGGTCGTTGGTGACGCCCTCGCCAAGGAAGCTGTTCAGGCATTCATCGAGCTAGATTTGAATGCTTACGAAGACGGAAATGAGAATTACTACGCTGCCTGGACCCTTTAGGATGATTCTACTGAAACTCCAGAGTCGTTGGGTGAAAATGGTTTATTGAAAACATGTGGAGGCTGAAGCGAGTGTGCTTGCCTCGGTCAACATCTCCATATCTCCCGACATCAGGTAATGGCATACAACTGCAGCTCGCATCGGAATCTGTCTCAGTTTTTTTTCCCGTTGCAGATGGCATATCGATGGCATGAAAAAACACTCTTGTTGGAGTATGATCAAAATATATGATTTGCTTCCCTCGTCCTAACGAGCCCTTCTTCTGCAGTTACACCCTACGTAGCTGTTGCCTGGCGCTTCTTCCACTGACCTCTGTCTGCTGAGGTAAGCACGTAGGCTTTCCGCTCGGCTATAAGGCGATCTGCGGTGGCAGACAAACGAGGTTTTGCAAAATGAAAATTCGGGCACTAGTGAATACTGAAAAAAAAAACTTGCTTTGGAATCCTTGCCCGATAAAACAGACCGAATGGTGGTGGAATGAACTTTGAGGGGGAGTGAACGAGTAAATTGAGGTGGTTGTGAGGAGCGGCCGCGTGGTTCACTCCAGCCAACACCCACTTACACTGTCACTCTGATCTGTCTCCTCACATTTCCCACAACCAAGATCTCCCGAATACTGGTGGCTTATTGTCATGTACGCTCCTGCAAATTGAAATCAGGGCACAACTCAGCACATTGAGTAATGAAAAAATAAACATGTCTCGAAATCAAACGATCGGTGCGGCTCTCTGTTCTTCACTGCCCCGATGAGACATGGCTGGATTCGCAGTGGTAGAATAGAAACCCAGCACACACACACCCATTCAAACTCACTCACCACTCTCTTCACTCGTCATTCTCGCGAATCCATCGAAGTAGGTAGCTAAGTCGTTCTTGCGGATCGTCTATTATCGGAAAATTGTAGTCAACTGGACTAGCCCTTGAAATAAAAACCACTCATGCACGTTTAGTGACCGAAGACCATTGGAGTGTGCATCGTGAATATCACTGGGGATGTCTCTACCCAACGTGGAGACTCGTTCTTATTTGTATAAATTGCAACCTGGTCGTCCTTGTCACTCTCAATCAAATCGCCTCATCGATCGCCCTCACAATACCTCCCGATGTACGAGATTTCTCGAGTCTTGGTTGTTCTTCTATTCACTTTGGTCTTGTTCGAACTACACGTACTCACATTATTCACCTTTTTCCTCGCTGTTTTCTTCGTGAACCTCTTTCTGAGTGCCGCTGCCAGTCTCAGAGACAACAAAACCCACCCAAATGCACGCAATGTTCACGATCAATAATAAATAATCAAATAAATATAAAATGTATATACATACATGAGGTCACCTCGCTGCTGACATAACTCGATCTTCATCTTTCAAACAAACTTCTCCCGTTGTCGACTCCACCTTTCCGCTCCGCCAACGACCAGATTCTGTCCATCCGCATGCCGCCAAACCCATCAATCACATAGAACGACTTCACCAACCCTGTTTCTGGGTCGTCGCTCACAAGGTTCACAAACCCATACTTGCTCTCGTAGTCGTCTTTCGCAGGAACCCGCAACGAGTCAACCTTCACGAGCTCGTTGTACACTTTGAAACCGGACCAATTGAGTTTTTGGAAAATCAGCTTCTCGTCGTGCAACAGGTTCTCCAAAGTCTGTGGCTTGGTGGTGTCGTACACTCTGTAGATCCGATGGACGTACGGCGAGTACAGATACTCGATGACCGGGTACGGGACGACGGCGATGACCGACATGAGATAGCACAGTTCGGGCAGAATCAGCTGGGTTCGGAGCATGAGGTAGCTAAAACAGAGTCCAATCACTCCGAACGCAAAGGAGAGTCTCTTGGCTCCAACCACGAAATTGATCAGCGGATTTTGGTAGAGCGGTTCGTTTCCCAGTCGGAAGTTGGCGGGCAGTTTCTTGGTGAAGAAAAGGGCACCGTTGGCTCTGTAGCGGATGCGCTCGTGCTGTTCCTCCTGGTTGGGCACGCGGTACTTGGGAGCGTCTTCTCCGAGCTTTATAGTTTGTCTAGGGAAGAAACTGGTTGAGAACGGCGAGATCCCGCGTGGGATCCCGAGCGAGAGCCCGCGTGGGATGCGCAGTGGACACGACAGGCCGCGCGGGACGGATTTTGCTGTGAGGAGCGACAGCACGAGGGACATTGTGGATGGCAGGACCCTTGGTGTTGTTTCCAGAGACTTGGTAAACTGGGCTTTTTTGTTTTTCTTGATGAGGATGGAGATGCGGCGCAGCAGCGCGCGGTGTGGCGCAGCACACCTCTGCATGGCGCGCGGGGCTCGCAACCGCCCGCTCCCGCTTAGCGACACGCTCCTAGAATTGGCAGAGAGAAAGGAGGAAAAATCCAAAAAAAAAAAATCAAAAAAGAATCAAAAAAAAAAAAAAAAAAAAAAAAAAAAAAAAAAAAAAAAAAAAAAAAAAACCCAAGTTGATACAGAGACCGAACACAACACACGGAGAGATTGTGATTTGTCGCACAGCACAAAAACAAGCCAGACACAAAGATTCCAGTTTCCAGTTTGGGATTCCCGAGGGTCGTCAGCAAGTCAGTAAAGTCGAGCACGGACAGCAGCGAGAAAAAACCGGGCTGAGTGGTTGCAACAGAGTTTGTTCTTGGGACGCCACACACACAAAACACAGGATACCAGCAGCAGCACAATGGATTCGTCGGACTCTACCTCGAGATACGTCCCGGAGTACAGAAAGGCCAACTTCAAAAACAAGAACCGTTTCCAGCAGGATGAGGTGAGAAGAAGAAGAGAGACACAGCAAGTGGAGCTGAGAAAGCAGAAGAGAGAGGAGCTGCTGACCAAGAGAAGAAACTTCAACGCGACGACGAACGAGAACGACTCGGAGGACGAGGACGAGGACTCGCAGGTGGGAGATCACATGTTTTTCAGACAGCTGCAGGAGGAGCTGCCAAAGATGGTGACCAACATCCTGTCGTCGGATCTGGAGCAACAGCTGGACGCCACCATCAAGTTCAGACAGATCCTGTCGAAAGAGCACAACCCGCCGATCGACCTGGTGATCGAGAGCGGCGTCGTTCCGAGACTCGTGGAGTTCATGCAGTCTGGGCCGGAGATTCTGCAGCTGGAGGCCGCGTGGGCCCTCACCAACATTGCGTCGGGTAACTCCGAGCAGACCAAGATCGTGGTGGACGCTGGCGCGGTTCCGCTCTTTGTGAACCTGCTGTACTCGCCGTCCATGGAGGTGAAGGAGCAGGCGATCTGGGCGCTCGGAAACGTGGCCGGAGACTCGTCCGCGTACAGAGACTACGTGCTGTCGTGCAACGCGATGGACCCGGTTCTGTCGCTGTTCCAGTCGTCGAAGATGTCGCTGATCAGAACCGCCACGTGGACGCTCTCGAACCTGTGCAGAGGCAAGAACCCGCAGCCGGACTGGCAGATTGTGAAGGGAGCGCTGCCTACTCTGGCGAAGCTCATCTTCTCGGTCGACGTCGAGACTCTGATCGACGCGTGCTGGGCCATCTCGTACCTGAGTGACGGCACGACGGACGCGATCCAGGCGGTCGTCGACGCGAGAATACCAAAGCGACTGGTGGAGCTGCTCGGACACGAGTCGAACCTGGTCCAGACGCCTGCGTTGAGAGCCGTCGGCAACATCGTGACCGGCAACGACCTGCAGACGCAGATCGTGATCAACGCCGGCGTCCTGCCTGCGCTGGCGCCGCTCCTGAGGTCTCCAAAGGAGTCCATCAGAAAGGAGGCGTGCTGGACGATCTCAAACATCACGGCAGGCAACACCGAGCAGATCCAGGCGGTGATCGACTCGAACCTGATTCCGCAGATCATCAAGCTGCTCGCCACGGGCGACTACAAGACCAAGAAGGAGGCCTGCTGGGCGATCTCCAACGCCTCGTCCGGCGGTTTGACCCAGCCAGACCAGATCAGATACCTCGTTTCCCAGGGCTGCATCAAGCCCCTGTGCGACCTGCTGGCGATTGCCGACAACAAGGTGATCGAGGTGACTTTGGACGCTCTGGAGAACATCCTGAAGATCGGAGAGCTCGAGAAGGAGGCCAGAGGGTCCAACATCAACGAGAACGCCATCTTCATCGAGGAAGCCGGTGGTTCTGAGAAGATCTTCGACTGTCAGAACAACGACAACGACAAGATCTACTCCAAGGCCTACCACATAGTCGAGACCTACTTCAGCGGAGACGACAACGAGGAGGAGGCGTCGGGCCTGCAGCCGGAGATGAGCGGAGACCAGTTTGGATTCGGTATGAACTCCAACATACAGCCGGACGGATTCAACTTTAACTGAGTGGAACTGAGTGGAACTGAGTGGAGCGAAGTGGAGCGAATTGAAACGAAGTGAAACTTACTGAAGCTCAGTGATAACTCAGTGGAATCAAGGGAATTCACTGAAACTCAGTGAACCCAGTAAATCCAGTGAATCCAGTGAATCCAGTGAATCCAGTGAATCCAGTGAATCTCATTGCCAACGGTCGTGATGGCCTTTTTTCTGTCTTGCTCTACATAGTTTCTTTGCCCATGGCTATTTTTCAACAACGATGGGTGTGTATTCCTGTCTTTTTAATGTCATCCCTTTGTCTTTTAGAGACCACTGACGACGAGCGAAGCGAGTTGTCGGCACCCCTAGCTAAGCGAGTCGTGAGTAGGTTTTCAATGACTACCGAGCGACTACCGAGCGACCACCAACTGACTACCAAATGATTACCAACTGACTACTGAGTGGGTCGATAAAGAGCTCGTCGCGAGCAGTTTGTATCGAATACGTAAGGACAGACGAAGCCTGTCATAGTTATGAGTAGTTGTATAATATACGTGTTTGTTCACGACGAGCAACGTAACAAGTACTCGCTTCGCTCGTAATAACGACTCGCTTCGCTCGTCGTTATTACTTCGCCCGTCACTGTATATAACAAAGAGAACGAGTCAATCGGCTCAAAAGGTATTACTTACCGTGAAACGAAAACAAAAAAGATGAGAAAAAGTTTAAAAACGAATTAAGTCTGAGTTTTTGAATGTCGAAATTAACAAAGTGCACGGCGATGCTTGTATGTTTGGTTTGATTAATTACAACAAGACAGCAATGGCACCAACAGCAGCAAGTCCAAGGGAAAGACCGTAGACACCGGAAGCTGGAGCCTCACCGCTGGAGACAGAGGAGGCGGTGGTGGACGTGCTGTTCGAGGCCAAAACGGCTTGGTCCTTGCCCTCAGCAGCCTTGGTCTCGGCGACAAAGACAGTGGTGGTGGTTGGCTTCTTGGTCTTGTCGAAACGTCCGTACTTGTGGGTTCCGGTGGAGCTCGAAGACGAGGACTTCTTGGTCTTGTCGAATCTGCCGTACTTGTGGGTTCCGGTGGAAGAAGAGGTGGACGACTTCTTAGTCTTGTCGAAACGTCCGTACTTGTGGGTACCAGTTGAGGTCGACGTGGAAGACTTCTTGGTCTTGTCGAATCTTCCGTACTTGTGTGTTCCGGTGGAAGTCGAAGTCGACGACTTCTTGGTCTTGTTGAAACGTCCGTACTTGTGGGTGCCGGTCGAGCTCGACGTCGAGGACTTCTTGGTCTTGTCGAACCGTCCGTACTTGTGCGTGTTGGTGGTTTCGCCGTACACAGTCGTCGTGACAACCTTTGCGTCCTGGGCAGCAGCCTCTGGGTCGGCCAGCACGGCCAACGAGTTCAAGGCGATTGCGCTCACAAACACTGGAAGTAACTTCATGGTGGTCTGGTTATCTAGCAAGAACTGATAAAAAAAACACTTGAACAGCCTTTCTTCAAACAAAGAGGAAAAAAAAAGACGAGAAAGCCATTTACTTGCAAGCCCGTAAACATTTTCTTGATTGTAAATAATAGCGGGTTTTTTTTTTTTTTAACTGCACCGCACGCACGAAATTTTTCAGCTCCCCTCCGCTCCCCGGGACACTCGGCCGGAGTCGCCTGCGGGGAAACAAATTCTGCTTCCGAGACAATTTTTCCTCCCGCCTCGTGGGATCTTCGCGAATTCCCCCCCACGGCGAGCACAGCTCCCCGAAACTCAACCGAGAATTGTGGTTGGGCAGAAAAAATTCCCGCATCAGGAACCAGCAACCAGCACTGTGCGGCCCCGGTTCGCGCTCTGCGTCCCAATACAGGCAATTTTTGGATGAATCCGGAAACCATAAACATCCGAAAAAAATCACCATCCAAGCCCACCGCTTACCCGGCCCGACGATCGCTGGCACGCAGAACACCCTTACACGGCCGCCACGTGACCCCAGCCACCAGCGGCTGCCAGAGTCCGCCCAGCTACGAGCAGCAGCAGCAGCTACCGGTTCCTTGCAAAAGGGGCCCACGGCACGTCTGGCTGTAGTCGATCCCCTTGGTGCTATCCGTTGGGGCGGCGGAAACATACATTGCGCTCACGTGACTCGCCTCACGTGAGGGTGAGGCACGGCCTTTCCCTCCGGTTCATCCCAAACACTTAAGACATTATCTACCCAGTCCCTACCTAACTTTCAAAGAGTCTCCAGCTTTTTCTAAAAAAACCCATTATTTAAATCCTTATCACGGCCGGATATACCTCGGAAACCGTCGGTCATACACAAGAAGAGCCCCAACATTGCCCTATCTACGTCCCCGATAACAGCACACACAAAGCACAACTCCATTTGGCATCGGGCAACTCCGTTTGATCGCAGGACCCTCAAATCGGGATCCGGAACTCATCTCGAAACAAGAACTTTTTCAGGGACCGATGGGGCGAGGTTGGTTGTGTCGCGGCAGCAGACGAGCTGCGCGATAGAGAGAAGACGAGGGGGCGGGCAGGGGACTTGCGGAGTCTTGCAAAAGGCTCGCTCCGCTCGTCGTTGCTCGTCGTTGCTCGTCGTTGCTCGCCTTTGCCCGTCTCCCGCTGTCGGAGCGGCTCTATAGATAAGATAATAACGCTCTTATTAATAATGCCTTTTCCAGTATTGTTCTCGCGCATGAAACTTAAATAAATTTTCCCTTGGCTGCATGAGTGAAAAATTTCCAACTGACATATAAACCAGGCGATTTCTATCAAAGCTTGACCAAATCCCGAACCGTACCATATCTCGGGCGCCGCCAAACCCTTCGATGACGCTGTCTCCTTCCAACTCCGCGGCCGTTCTCTCGGTCGACGAGATGAACGTCAACTCGATTCTCTCGAACCAGCACAAGAAAGTGGTGGTGGACCATGAAATCAACCACGACGAGGCCGTCATTCTCGCTCTTGGTTACAAACAAGAGCTGAAAAGAGGCTTTTCCATGCTCACAACCTTCGCCATTGCATTTTCCACGCTCGGACTGCTTCCCTCGATCGCCGGAACCCTGTGGTACTCGCTCGCGTACACGGGAGCAGCGGGTATCTCGTGGGTGTACATCACGGCCATGGCCTGTATCATGTGTGTTGCGCTGTCGATGGCGGAGATCTCTTCTGCTTTCCCAACCTCCGGCGGACTGTACTACGCCACAGCGATGCTTGCTCCGCCGAAATACCGGGCGTTCCTGTCCTGGGTCGTCGGATGGTCGAACTATCTGACACAAATTACGGGCGGCCCTTCTGTCGCATACAGCACGGCCTCGATGATCCTCGCCCTCAAGTCCATGACAGACGAGTCCTACAACTACCAGAAATGGCACTGTTTCCTGCTCGCGACGTCGATCTCGCTCAGCTCGGCGTGCATCGCCTCGCTGCCAGTCAACTACCTCTCCAAGATTACGAGCGCCACGTCTTTCCTCAACATGACGTTCCTGTTCATCTGCTTCGTTGTCTTCATGGCCGGAAATAACAGGGTCGACCAAGGTCTCTCGAAGTGGAACGACAACTCGGACGCGTGGAAGATCACCAACATGACGGAATGGCCCGACGGAATGGCCGTGCTCATGAGTTTCATGGCTGCGATCTGGATCATGTCTGGCTTCGACGCGCCGTTCCACTTGGCCGAGGAGTGTGCGAACGCAGAGATTGTCACCCCGAACGCGATCGTTCTGACGGCTGCCACGGGAGGAATCCTGGGCTTTGCGTTCCAGATCGGCATGGCCTACACGATTGTCGACGTCTCCGCCGCGATGGAGGACGAGCTGGGACAGCCGTTCGTTGCTTTCCTCAACCAGGTGCTCACGAGAGAAAGAACCATCGCCATGACGGCGTTCGCCATCATCCTGTCGTACATCATGGACTTCTCCAGCATGATTGCAGCGTCCAGAGTGTTGTACTCGTACTCGAGAGACGGCTGCATTCCGTTCTCCAAGTACTGGTGCCGCGTGAACCCGATCACCAAGACCCCGGTCAACGCTGTGTGGTTCAACTGGGTCGTCGGCGAGTGTCTGCTGTGTCTGTTGTTTGGCGGAGTGGCCATCAGTGCGGTGTTCTCGTTTGGTGCAACGGGTTCGTTCATCTCGTTCACCGTTCCGACCTTGCTCAGAATCACCTACGCCAGAAACACGTTCAAGCCGGGTCCGTGGAACCTCGGCAAGTTCTCGTACGTCTCCGGAACCGTTGCCTGTCTCTTTGTGCTCTTGATGATTCCTATTCTCAACTTCCCGCAGTACAGAGGCAAGGACAACACCTTGGATTACATGAACTGGACCTGTGTCGTTTACTGGGGAGCCATGTTCTTGGTGGTGTGCTGGTGGTTTATCCACGGCCGTCACTTCTTCCACGGGCCAAAGTCCAACCTCGACAAGGAGCTGATGTCTTCCGAGGACGCAGATGAGGTGGTTTCCTCGGCTTTGGAGGGAAACTCGGAGTTTGTGGTGCAGAAGTACGACGATAATGAGAAGGTGTAAGCAAACGGCGAACGAAGCGATGATGGATAATATAGTTACAACCAATAAAGCAAAACTACCAGTGCAGCGAGTTACTGAGTAGCTATATATGCTCAATGGACATGTGTAGACGAGTTACTGTGCGTACTAGCCGCACAAGACTGCCAAGGTGTGCAGAAGCAAAGCGGGTCACATTCTCACGATAGTCAACTCTGGATGGGTAGCTACACGTGAGTTACCGCAATTGGCCCGTCGTTGGTCCGTCGTTGCTGCTACCAAAGTCGTGCAAAACACAACGTATTTTTTCCTCGACCCGAAAAATATCGACGTCACCCGTCACTTATCACGTATCAGTCACTCGCTTCGCTCGTGGCGGAGGATTTGTGATTCGTAGCTCAACAATGTCCCTAGAACTAACAGACGTCGAGTTCTCGCAACTCAAACAGCGCTCCATTGACGCAAGAAAACTCTCGTACTCGCCATACTCCAAGTTCAGAGTCGGCTGCACCATCCTCACCAGCTCGGGCGAGTTTGTCGACGGCGCAAACGTCGAGAACGCGTCCTACGGCGGCGCCATCTGTGCCGAGAGAACCGCGATCGTCAAGGCCGTCACCTCGGGCCACAAGACCTACAAAGCAATGGCCATTTCCACCGACCTCGACACGTGTGCCTCGCCATGCGGAATCTGCAGACAGGTGATTCGCGAGTTTGCAGACCAGAAACTCGAGCTACCAATCTACATGTTCAACGCGGACGGCTCGAAACACATCAAGATGACCATTGGCGAGCTGCTCCCTAAGAGTTTTGGGCCCGACGATCTCGACACGGCAGCGTAGTGGTATACGTGTGTATTAATAATAAATTATTGGCAAGAGTGTGCGTAACGGAAACTCAGAACTTTTTTGTTTTTTTTCCGGTTTTGTGAATTTTTTCGCTGTTTTCCTTATCGCTGCTGATAAGTTGAAAACTTTCACCGTCTTCTACAGGTTGCAACAAAACTCTCTCCTCTTCACCGAACATCACCGCCCCCATGACTGCCTCCAGCGAGTACCTTCAGAAGTTCAGACAACTCTCGAAAAAAGTCCCCGTTGTGGACACTCACAACGACTTCCCCTACACTCTGAGAGTGCAGCTGCACTACGAGCTGCACGGAGACGACAACAAGTTCGACTTTGACTCGTACCTCACGTCGCACACGGACCTTGTGCGGATGAAAGAGGGCGGGCTGGGAATCCAGTTCTTCAGCTGTTTCATCGAGTGTCCCGACGACGACGAGCTGTACGAGGACTTCAACAAGCCCAACAACGTTGTCCGCGATACTCTGGAGCAAATCGACATTGTCAGAAGACTCGTCAATGAGTACTCCCACAAGATGAAGTTTGTCACGACCGCGGACGAGGCTTTGCAAAACTACGTGGACTCGAATTGCGAGTCCATCTCCGTCACCCTCGGTGTCGAAGGTCTGCACCAGGTCGATCTGTCACTTGCCGTCGTCAGACAGTACTACGACCTCGGAGTTCGGTACATTACGTTGACGCACAACTGCGACAACCCGTTTGCCACGTGCGCGTACTCGACCGTGTGCGGCAAGGAGGACAAGGGGCTGTCGAGGTACGGAGCCGACTGTGTCAGGGAGATGAACAGACTCGGAATGATGGTGGATCTGAGCCACGTCTCGTACAAGACGATGGTGGACGTTTTGAAAATTGCCGAGGCACCGGTAATTTTTTCGCACAGCTCTGCGTACGCAATGACCGCGCACGAAAGAAACGTCAGAGACGATGTGCTGGAGATGGTGAAGAAGAACGGCGGAGTCGTCTGCATCAACTTCTGCCCGGCGTTCGTCAAGAAACAGGGGTCGGAACGCGCCACCATCGACGACGCCGTCGACCACGTTCTGCACATCGTCAAGACCGTCGGCTGGGACCACGTCGGAATCGGTTCAGACTTCGAGGGGATCCCCGAGGGTCCAGACGGCCTCGAGGACGTTTCCAAGTACCCGGACCTCGTGGCCAAGGTTTGGGAACTGACGGGCGCCAGTGACGAGGACGTTGCGAAGTTCATGGGCTTGAACGTGATCAGAGTCTGGAAAGAGTGCGAAAAAGTTGCTGCCGCGAAGCAGGCCAAGATGCTTCCGGTGGAGTCCAACTGGGAAGGCCGCACGTGGGAGTTCCAGAAGTTTGTCAAGAACTACAAGGAGCTGTACCCGGGGTCCTGGGCTGCGAAGGATAATGTGTATAAGGACACGCAGAAGTTGCTTTTCAAGAGCAACGACGACGAGCGGAGCGAGTCGTGAGCGGGTCGGCAGGTGGGCTCTCCATGCGGTGCTGACTACGCCGTCCACAGCGCCGGTCTTTGCCTCTTGTGTGTCCGAGTAGTTGAGATCTGCCGTACTTGGCTGGAAATTTTATTTTCGCACCGATAAGATAAGAATTTTTTTTTTACTATGAAATGAGTTCTCAGAGTGATGAGCATCGGTTTAGGAGCGTGCTTGGCCTGCCCGGCCTGTCGAGCCTGCCCAGCCATATAGGCAGCCACCGGCAACGAGCAGGCCCGACGACCCGCTCGTTGACACGAACGCTCACGACTCGCTTCGCTCGTCGTTCGCTTGTCGCGCTCGGAGTCTGCGAACCACAGGCCTTTTCACTACTTTATCCCAAACGGGACCCCCAAATCCTACGCTCTTCGTTTGCATCGTCCCATTTTCGCAACCATCGTCGGTTTCCTTTACCGCGATTGCGGAAAAATTTTGCATATTGGAAGCCTTTGCCTTATCTTTGATCTTTGTGCATGAAACACAATAGGCTTGCACCTGCCAAGCCAAAAAGACAATACACCCTATTGTCGGCTCTAGCCAACTTATTCTCGTCGGCAATTCTGAATCACCCAACCCAACGATATAAAAGCAAATGGTGTTCACTGTCCCAGCGTACGCACTCAATGACTAAGACCGTCCCACCAAAATGAACGTGTTGCGCAAATTCGACAGTCTCATCGCGCTGGAGGACTCCAGTTTCCTCCACAACCAGGATCTGGTCCCGGTTCCTGTGAACAGACGACTATGGGGTCTCTTTGGTTACTTCTTCTACTGGGGCATGAACGCGCTCTGCATCACCAACTGGTCCAGCGGGTCGTCTCTGCTGTCGCTGGGTCTGAACGGAAACCACGCCATTGCCATCGTGGTGGTGGGTCACGTGTTCATAGCCACCGCTTCCACTCTCTGCGGAGGAATCGGCTGCGACTACCACATCGGCTTCTCGGTGCTGCAACGGGTCATTTTTGGTATCCGCGGCAGCGCCCTCGGAGTTTTGATCAGAGCCATTCTGTCGGTGGTGTGGTTCGCCTCGCAGGCCTGGCTCGGAGGACTCTGCGTCAACGTGGTTCTGTGCTCGTGGAGCAAGACGTATCTCAACTGGGAAAACACCCTCCCCGCCAGCGTCAACATGACCTCGCAGGAGCTCTGCGGCTTCGTCTTGTACCTCGCTATCAGCACTCCGTTCCTGTTGATCAGACCGGAGTTCCAGGACTGGCTCCTGAGTGCAGGCTCCACCAGCGTCTTCATCACCGGAATGGGCATCACCATCTGGGCCGTCCACGATAACGGAAACAGTTACGGAAACCTCATGAACAGGGAAATCACCCTCAGCTCGTCGGAAAAAGCCTGGGCCTGGATCCACGGCCTCAGCACCGTCTACTCGGGTATCGCCGCCGGAATCTCCAACCAGACCGACTACAGCCGTTTTAACAAGAGCAAGATCGTGTGCAACATCGGGACCTTTGGCGCCAGTATGCTGCTCTGCTTCATCTTCCCCATGTTTGGAATCATCACCGCCAGTTGCGTGAGCGAAAAGTACGGCGAGTTCCTGTGGAAACCTAACCAGGTCTGTCTTCTGTGGCTCACCAACGATTACAACGCCAAGTCGCGGGCCGGTGCGTTCTTCTGCGGCCTGGCCATGGTGGTTTCGCAGTTCGGAATCAACTGTGTCGGAAACGGAATCGGTGGTGGCATGGATCTGGCGTCGCTGCTGCCGCGCTACATCAACATCAGAAGAGGCTCTTTGCTGGTCATGCTTCTGTCGTGGGCTGTGCAGCCGTGGCTCTTCTACAACTCGAGCTCTGCTTTCCTCAAAGTCATGTCCTCGTTCTCCGTGTTTGTCACTCCGCTCATCGCCATCTACATCATTGACTATTACGTCATCAGAAAGCGGATCATCAAGCTCTCGGACTGCTACATCGCCAAGCCTGAGAGCGTTTACTGGTTCCACGGCGGGTTCAATTTCAAAGCGATTGCTGCCTTTTTCAGCGGTGTTGCCCCGGGACTGCCTGGTCTCATTCACGCTGTGACGCCAACCATCAAGGTCAACACCGGTATTCTTCACTTCTACTACGGTTCGTTCTTGTTCCAGTTCTGCGTCACGGGAGCGATCTACTACCTGCTGAACCTTGTTTTTAAGACCGAGGTGGGCGAGCGTGACGAGTACGACATGTACAACACTTTCAAGCCGGACGAGTGCGCCAAGTACGGAATCATCCCGTACGAGAAGAGAGACAGTTCCGAGACCGAGGAGGTCGAGATGGTCGAGGAGAGTGTTTCCCCGGTGAAGGGTGAGTAGATGAGTATGCCTAAAATATTGAAATGCGCAGAATGTTAGTAAATGAGCGAGCAATGAGGTAACGAGCGAAGCGAGTTGCGTTGCTCTGTTGAACCGTAATCCGAGTTGCTCGCCTGCCCTTGGTTTGTGCTCGCCTGCCCTTGGCTTGTGCTCGCGTTTTGACTACACGGGCTTTCGACCCTCGAATCTAGACTCGCTACGCCCGTGTTTTACGCTCGCCGTTTACGCTAGTCATTTAAGTCTGGAAAGCAAATGCGCGGAGCTCTGCCCAAAAAGGCAATTGATAAGATTAAACTTTTTTTTTTTCTTCTCCGATGCACGGCGCTTTCAGTTTCCCGGACGAGAAGCGGACAAAGATAAAAAATTTCCACATAAAAACTACAAAAAAAAAAAAACGGGTAGGGATATAAGACGGTTCAAAAAACGCCTTAGTGCTGGTTTACCTTCTCCATGGCTCACCGCGCATCATGACTAAGGAACTCCACTCAAGCAAGGAGTCGTCGATCGACGTTGTGAGCTCGAAAAAGGGCGACGTCGTCGAGCTCCAACCCCAGCTATCTACTATCATCTCGCTGGACGGAAACGTTATCGCCGTCCAGGCCAACGACTATGACGATGCGATCAAGTATGCAGAGGACTCAGAGGATCTCGAACTGGACCCTGTCTACGAAAAGAAACTCCTGCGCAAAATCGACTGGTACATTCTGCCAATGGTGGCTGCGCTGATGTCGTGCCAGTTGATGGACAAGACCACCAACTCGTACGCTGCCCTGATGGGGCTCAGAACTGACCTTGGAATGACCGCCGAGGAGTACAGCTGGGTCGGCTCGTCGTTCTACCTCGGGTACCTTGTGTTTGAGTATCCGGCCGGTGTGCTTCTGCAAAAATTCCCTCTCTCCAAAACGCTCGCAGTCGCCGTCATCATCTGGGGAGTTGTGCTGATGTGCCACGCAGCGTGTCAGTCTGCAGCGACCTTCCTGCTCTGCCGGACCCTGCTGGGTATTTTCGAGGGTTTCATGAACCCAGCGTACATTCTGTTGACTTCCCAGTGGTACAAGAAGGAGGAACAGTTCATGCGCACGTGTTTCTGGTACGGATCGCAAGGGTTCGGTACGATTCTGGGCGCTCTCATTGCGTACGGACTCAAGATCCACAGAGACGGAACCGGCTACTCCTTTGCCTCGTGGAGGCTCTTCTACATCATAACCGGTGTGATCACCCTGTTTCTAGGTGTTTTGTCCTTCTTCCACATTCCCGACGTTCCAGTCAAGGCGTGGTTCTTGAACGACCTCGATAAGAAGTACTGTGTGCAAAGAATCAAGGGCAACCAGCAGGGCTTCGGAAACCACCGCTGGAAGCTGCACCAGGTCAAAGAAGCCTTCACCGACCCGGTCACCTACATGATCTTCATCTACGCTGTTTCGTACGCAATTCCAAACGGAGGACTCAACAACTTCGGCTCGATTCTGCTCAACACCGACTTTGGCTTTTCCAGCTCCGTGTCCATGCTGATGAACATTCCCGGCGGAGGTATCGACATCTTCATTCCGCCAGCAGTGGCCATCCTCAACCACAAGTTCATCCACGACAAACGGCTCATCTCCATGGTCATTGTCAACCTGCTCTGTGTGGTGGGCGCGGCTCTGCTGGCCTTCACCGGTCCGAAGGGCTCCCGGCTGACAGGCTACTACTTGGTGTACATCTCGACCACCTGTATGGCCGGAATTGCGTCCGTTGTGTCGTCCAACGTGGCTGGCCACTCGAAGAAAGTCGCCGTCAGCACAGTGTTCCTGGTTGGCTACTGTGTCGGAAACATGGTGGGTCCGCAGACGTTCCGCGAGTCGCAGGCTCCGAGCTACGCGGGAGCAAAGACGGCCATGCTGGTGTCCTACGCAGTGGGAGCACTGGCCATGGGTGTGATGTACGTGATCTACAAGACGAGAAACGTCCGGAGAGATAGAAAGCGGGCCGAGCTCGGCGACCAGTACGTTGTTCCGGAGAACATTGCGTTTGCCGATCTCACCGACCAGCAAAATCCGGAGTTCAGGTATGAGTTGTGATGCACAGGTTCTTTATATCTAAAAGAAGTAGTAATATAATTATTGGAAATTTGTCTTTTTTATACTGATGAAAAATAATTTTCCGATCATCCAAAATCGTCTTACCTTTTTTAACATGTGATAAGTACTTGTGCAAGACTACAATTTCGCCTTTGGCGCCTCCTCAACCCAATCAACGTCCTTCAGATCCGGGAACTCGTTTCCGACTCTCCAGTCACACGTTTCCGGACTGAACTTCTCGTCCGAGTCCCGCCACCTCCAGTACTTCGCAAGCGTCTGGTCGAGCGAGCCGTCGAGCCGCGCAGCAATGTACGTGCCGATGTTGGGCAGGAACTTGAACCCGTGGCCCGAGTCGCCCGTAGCAACGTACAGATTGTCGGAGAACGGAGCCTTGTCGATGATGAAGTGCGAGTCCGCCGTGTCGGCGATCCAGCACACCTTGCTACCAAACAGCTGGCGGTCTTTGAGCTCGGGACAGTACTTCTCCAGCAGCTGTCTCGCCTCGGCCACACAGTGCTTTGGAATCGTATCTGTTGGGTTCAGGTTATGGAACCTTGGCAAAGACAATTTTTTCGAGGGATTGTGAGGATCGGAAACGTAGTTGGACGCACCGACTCCCGGAAGTGCCACCTTGAGAATCCTTGTTTCTGGATCTGGCGGGAAGAAGTACCCCATTTCGGCATCAAACAAGATCGGGGCGGCTTTGTAGCGGGAAAACTCCTCCTCTGAAAGCTTGAGATGCGTCACAAACAACCCGGTAGCACCCTGTTGTCCCTTTAGATCCAAGACAGCGCCGGTGGCAGCTCCGCAGCACACAAGGATCTGGTCTGCGGTCCTTTTTGCTCCGTCTGCCGTGACGATGTGCGACTGTTGTTGTGTTGTTTCCACCCGCGTCACCTTTCCTCCCTCTCCAAAAACAAACTCAACACCCAGCTGCTTGCATTTCCGGTACGTGGCAGCCAGCGATCCTGCAGCGTGCGCCAGACCGGAAACCGGATTGAACTTGGAGTCCTCGCGATCCCCTAGAGAGTTATTCTCGAGGAACGGAAACCGATTTGCGAGAGCATCACCGCCGTCAAAGTACTCAATTCCCTCGCCGTGGCCGAGCAAACGGAGGTTCTCGATGCCCTTTTTCTCGAACTCTCTCCGGCCAACGTGGTGTGCCGGCGTGATCATGATCCTGCCACACTCGTTGTACAGGTCCCGGTAGAGCGGGTCGGAGCGCCACAATTCGATTGCCTCGACACTCATCTTGGTGTAAACGAGATCGGTGTACTCGGCCCGTATGATCTTGTTGTAATCATTGGCTGCTGACCACGGAGAAGGTGGCTCGTAAGCATCCAAAGCGGTGACTTTGTAGCCGAGTTCGGCAAGAGCTTTGGCCGTTGAGAGGCCAAAAACACCACAACCAACAATAATGATGGATTTGGACATGTTGCGTGTCGGCTATTCGCAAGCAAAGTCACCACCACGGAGCGGGGTGCACTTCCCCCCCATATATATGCGGATCAACTGTGCAAAACCGTTTTTTTTTTTTTTTTTGCCCGAGGACAAAATAAAAAAAAATGGCAATCCGATGCGCGCGCTTCTGATAACCGTTGAGCCGATTTAAATAATCGCCGCTCCGGTTGGTTCTCAATTATTCCTGTTGTTCTCCACGTTATGGCCATGTCTGACGGTAGAAAAACACCAAGGATCCATCTAAACCTGCGCGGGAGACGCAAAACAAGAACGGGATGCCGCACTTGCAAAAAAAGGAAAAAAAAATGCGATGAAATTAGACCGTCCTGTTCCAACTGCAGTCGATTGGGACTGTCTTGCGACTACGAGAAACAGCTGAAATGGTGCGCCGCCAACCAAACAAGCGTTCGTGTTCGATCCCAAGCTGACGAGTGCTGTGGCTTCCTTACGACCACGTTCTGGGAAGCCAGTCTCGCTTACAAACTGGCGTACAACGGTAGTCTGATCTACCGGTTGCAATCTTTCCCCGACGAATCCCCCCCGCTTCTCCAAGCCCAGGTCTCCGATTTTATTTCCCACGAATACCTTTTTACTCATTACACCGAAAACATCGGCAAAACACGAACGTTCTCCAACTCGAACGACACCTTCAACGAGTTCATCTCCATCATTGTGCCTCGTTGCAGGACATTTCCGGCCCTGTACAAGTCCGTGCTGTGTCTCTCGTCAATCGACCTGATGAAACAAGGCATGGCCCGGCCGCCGCATCTTCGAGACCGCTTCCTCGAGACCCAATACCACTCGCTTTTCATCAAATTCAGAGACGAGGCTATCAGCGAACTGCACAGAATCCTCGACACCAGCAATATCTCGGAGCTCGAAACGATCGAGGAGATTGTGGTGACTCTGATGATTCTCTGTTCTTCGGAAATTGCCAACAATTGCGACAAGAACTGGGTCAATCTCATGAAGGAAGGATGTCTTGTATTTTCGGCTCTCCAGCACAGCCAGATTCTGAGCTCCACCGTGCTGGTTTTCGTTTACCGGTACTTTTCGTTCCGCTTTGTGTTGCGTGCGTGTCTGTTGAAGGACGAGCAGCTCACAAGCTTTATAGAGGGCTGTTCATGGCCCAGAATCGATGTTTTCTTTGCCACGGACAAGATCGACCATATGTTTGGCTGTTCTCCGAGACTGCTCTACACCATCCACCAGCTCACGCTGCGGAGCAGCAGCAATGGCGGTGGTGGTGCCGATTACCTCAGTCTCTGGCACAGCCTGTGCTCAATTGAACAGTACTCGGACGAGCGCTCGGCCGAGCTTGAAAGCTGTGCTTCTGCGTATCTGTTGAGCTCGAAAATCTACTGTTGTTTCCTGATTTGGCTTGAAAAACTCGAAGTATATACCGCTTTTGCTTTCGAACAGCACTATAACGAGCTGTTACCCCAGTTGGCCGACACGCTTGTGGGCCTGAGTCGGATTGGGTCCAAAGTGTTTTTCCCGAATTGGTGTCTGCTGATACTGTCGTGCTGTTTCGTACGAGGAGACGCTGAGAGCGAAGAAGGACGGGTGAGAGTGGTGGAGATTTTGCAATTACTGAGCGAAAAATGGCCCATGAGCACAATGAGACAGCTCGACAGCTCGATAAGAACCATCTGGACAGTTCATGATATGTGGGTCGAGCAGTTTGAAATGTTTATGAGGCCTGATCCGGGGGGTTTGTTTGATTGGAGAGATGTTGTGAATGAAGCGGGGTGGGTTTTGCCGTTGGTGTAGGGAACAACGATGAGCGAAGCGAGTCGTTTGTTTCTCATTCGCTGTCATTGATGGGTACTCGTTAGCTCGCTCCTGGCACTCTAGTTATTCATTATTCTGCCTTCTGAAACGCTCTTCATCAAGAGAAGCGAAGCGAACAATTTGCTGGCCTTGATGACTCGGTGACTCGCAGTTTTCTTGGAATGGCTGACTCGCAAGTGACGAGCGAAGCAAGCCACTCGAGGTAACAAAGACTACCCTTGGATAGGTAAGGTGCTCACAGCCAATGGCGATCATCACTCACCGACTTTCAGGCTCCCCGATGTGCTCGCCATTTACTTACTCACTACCCACTCGCTTTGCTTGCTCGCTTGCTTGTAGATTACTCTCTCATCGACTCGCTTCGCTCGTCAGTTTGCACTTCGCTCGTCGTTTTCAAAACGCTCTTCGATTATTCCTATAGAGATTTTATAACTTCTCACTCGATTCGGTCGCAAGTGGCTTGCAAAAAAATACAACCCAAACAACGCTCCAACGAGTCTCCTCGCTCGTTCAGTTGATGATACCTTTCGCACGGTACTTCTCCACCAACCTCCAGTACCTCTCCTTGGTTTTGTTTCTCCAGTAGTACCCCGTAAAGATCATCACAAAGAACGTGCCGATGCAAAACAGACAGATGAAAGCCGACGCAACAAAACAGTTCTGCAGACCAACGTTGGTGACAAACGGAGTGATACCGTAGTCCATAGCGAAGTTCATTGTGTTTCTGATCACAATGGCCACAGTGATGGCCGACGAGTTCATCTCGTCGTAGCAGTCAAGAATGTACGTCACCGACGACACACAGCCAATTGTGCACAGCCCAGCCATCAGACCCAGACCAAAGACAACTCCAAACCAGTGGATTCCCTTGGCTGCCCCCACTCCCCACAGAATAAGAGCGGCCGGCCCGAGAATCATGTACACGATCAACACCCACAGTCTGTCCTCGGCCTGCGAGACACCGTTGTGCTTCTTGGCGAACCTGATCTTGATCCAGTCGGTCGACCAGCCGGCGTACGGGTAGATCACCAGCACGAAAATGACCGGGGAAAGGTACGCCAGGCCGCACATGGCCGACGAGAAGTTGTATGGCTCCGCACCGAGCACCAGCGACTCCGTTCCGTTCAGCACAGAGTACCAGAACAACGACGAGCCGTACAGGAAACCGCCGTACAGAACAATCGGGAACTGAGCCATGTAGAAAGTGGCCATGAAGAAGTCCCACAGATGGAACTCTTTTCTGACTCCGTGGGTCAGAGACATTCTCTGCCAGAAGGTTCTCAATGGAGGATACTCGTCAACCTCGTCGTCGTCCACGAGAACCACCTGGTTGCCCAGGTGTTCTGTTCCCTTCAGCTCGAGGTCCTTTGCGCTCACTTCGTGGCCGCTCTTCTCGTTGGCGCTCGTGACCGCAGAGATCGCGTTCCCGTCCGCGTCTCTCTTCACCTTGATTCTTCTGTCGTAGTTGGTCTCCTCCATGAAGAAGAACATAAAGACAAGACACCCAGCCTCAAAGATGCACGCGGCCCAGATGGTCCACTTCCAGCCGGAGTGGTCGTTCACAAAGCCAGCAAGCATCGGCGCCATGTAGTTGGACCCAAACAGCGCAACACCGTACACTCCCATGTAGGTGGCTCTTTCGTGCTCGAAAAAGAGGTCCGCCACGGTGATCTCGGGCAGGGACTCGACGGGAGCAAAGAAGAAGCCCGCGAGAATCTTGCTGGCAATCCACTGGCCGTTCGTCGTGATGTAGGGCTCCCACACGTGGAACATGCAGTTCCCGAGGATCGAGACAAGATACACCGGCCGCTTGCCGTACTGCTGTGCCAGAGGCATCAGAATGAGGTTCCCGAGCCCCAGGAACAAAAACATGTAGCCGGTACCGTCGTTGAGCTGGGTCAGACTGATGTCCACGCCGGGCGACTCGGCGATGTCACTGAAGATCGAGTAGATACAGCACCCGGGAATGCTGCCTGCGAAAACATACACAATGATGCAGAACATGGCGAGCCATTTCCTGTTTCTCGACCAGTTGAGCGGGTCGTTTGGGTCTGCCGAAGGAGTCGGGATCAGAACAATGCTCTTTTCGTTCTCTGCAACCGCAGACAGGGACTTGTCCAGGTCCACAAGGTGCGTGGTTCCTGGCACAGCCGAGTAGTCGATATCTTTGTGCATGTGGAGGTGTTTGCGGAGTTCGGACTGGCTTTTTCGGAGAAGACACGGGCACTTCTTGTCGGGACTGTCCCTGTAAATATATACCTGCACAGGTTGAGCGTTGCTAAAATCACTATCAGCGATAACACAAGTTGCAAAAAAAATTCTCCCGTCAGCTGCAGATTGATAACGCAGATGCTGTGCTATTCACTCGACTTTCTGCCAGACTTTCGGCGAGATCGCTTCCCAAAAGGGAAAATCATTTCGGTGTCGCAGACCTTGTTTGCAAAGTTTCTCGCAGAGTTGGCTCACTCCAGGACAGTGCAATGCAGTGTGCCGGCTGTCAGAGGCTGGATTTTCTTATCGGCCACTGAAATTTTTTTTTTCGCTTCCTCGGCCGCGCTGATAAGAGCTCGAGTTTCCTGTTTAGGAAACGGACCTCGCCAACACCACCAGCAAATCACACAGCTCAACCAGCTGGAAGGGGGGGTACCAGCAGGCCACAGGCCAGGCCGCCCCGGTTGGGTATATAATGGAGGGACCCCAAACGATGTAGTGCTGCTCATCACAATTGCCAGACTTCTTCCCACCGCCATCTCCGCTTCTCCTACAACATGTACACCCCCTACAAGAGCAACACCGAGAACGCAGAGCTGTTCGAGACGTTCAAGCCCAAACTCGAGGCGTACCGGGCCGCGCTGGCGGCCGGGATCCTCGAGGAGTACAAGCTGCCCGACGAGGCGCTTCCGAAAGAGCTGGGTGTCGACGTGACTGCCGTTCCAGACAAGTTTCTGACCCCTGAAGAGCTCAAGATCACCGAGACGTCGGGCACAGAGCTTGTGGCGCAGATTGCGGCCGGCGAGCTGACCTCGGTCAAGGTCTACACTGCTTTTGCGAAGCGCGCGACCGCCGCCCACCAGCTCACCAACTGCGCCTTGCAGATCTTCATCGACGAAGGTCTGGAGCGCGCCAAGGAGCTCGACGAGTACTACCAAAAGACAGGCAAGACCGTTGGTCCGCTGCACGGTCTGCCGGTCTCGCTCAAGGAGCACTACAACTACAAGGGCAAAGTGACCCACGGGGCCACGGTGGCCAAGATCGACAACGTGGTGGACAACTGGGCTCTCACCGTGGAGATTCTGCTCGAGGCCGGGGCCGTTTTTTATGTCCGCACCACCGAGCCTCAATCTTTGATGCATCTGTGCTCGGATAATAATTTTATCGGGCTGTGCAAAAATCCTTGGAACACCTCGCTCACCACCGGAGGCTCGAGTTCGGGCGAGGGAGCGATTGTGGCGATGAAAGGATCGGTATTTGGACTCGGCTCGGACATTGGTGGCTCGATCCGGTGTCCGGCGGCGTTCTGCGGCGTTTGGGGGCTCAGACCAACGCAGAAACGGCTCTCGATGCTCAACGTTGAGGCGAACGTCCACGGCGTGAACGAGACCGTTGCGTGCGTCCTGGGCCCGCTCGCACGCTCGGCGCAGGACATTGACCTGTTTATGCGTGCGTCGCTGGCCGGAAAGCCGTGGGAGCGCGATGCAACGGTGATTCCACTGCCTTGGAGGGACGTTCCTGTTCCAAAAGTGTCGAGTCTCAAGGTTGCGGTCGTCTACGACGACGGCGTCGTCAAGCCTACTCCGCCGATCGTGCGCGCGCTCAAGTCCGCCGTGGCCAAGCTCACCGCCGCGGGTGTTGAGGTGGTTGAATGGGACTTCCCCGGTGTCCAGGAGCTCGTCAAGGCGGTTGGATCGATGTACAACGCCGAAGGAGCACGTGCTCAGAAGGAAGCGCTGGCTGCCTCCGGAGAGCCGCTCAAGACTCTGACAAAGACGGCCCTTTCTTTCGGATGCGGAGAGGAAGGCGTGTCCACGTGGGACGAGTACGAGCTGTGTGCGCTGAGAGACAGCTCGCGCGTGGAGTACCAGAACAAGATGACCGAGCTGGGAATTGACTTTATTCTGTCGCCAACGTACGTTTCCGTTGCTGCCAAGCCGGAGACCGTGCACTACTGGGGTTACACGAACTTGTGGAACGTTCTGGACCTTCCGAACGTTGTTTTCCCAACTGGCCTCTACTGCGATCCCGCTCTCGACGCTCCCGACAAGACGTACAAGCCACGTAACGACCTGGAGGAGTACGAGTACGGTTTGTATGACGATGCCGAGGAGTTCAAAGGCGCCCCAATTGCTCTGCAGCTGACAGGAAGACGGTGGTTCGACGAGGAGTTGGTGAAGGCAGCACAGGTGGTGCAGGAAACCATTGCGAGCTAATGGCGAGCGAACGGCGAGCGAAGCGAGTCATGAGTGATTCACCAATGAGTCTCTCTTCACGTAAGCATTCATCAGGGAATAGCACTAGGACCCCATTGCACTCTTTGGTCTGCTGCAGAGAACGCAGATGCTCAGAGCTGGACGATCTAAATCAGATTCGATGGGTTTGAAAAAAAATTTGAGACTTGAGGTTCAAGAATTTGACTCAATCCGAGTAGCTGGTAGTGATGGCGTGAGTAGTTCAGTGACTGCGACTCGCACCGTGCGTTGCGACAACTTCTCTTGCTCGTCATTCGTGATCATCCTTTTTACGGTTTTGGTAGCAAGTACTACATTATTTCGAGGAAGAAAAAATCAACTCTATCAGCAGTAAGTTTCTCTGCTCTGGCTGGAGAACGAATGACCCGTTCTTTGCTCTCACCTGCTCAAAATCCCATAGTCGAAGCCCAATTCTGCTCTTCGTACATGGAACTCTCTTCTCCAAACTCATCGTCATCAAAATCATCCTCTTCCTCTTCTGTATCGAGCTCGAGGGATGGCAGGTCTGCAAGTTTCCCCCCTTTCTTGAGATGGGGATTGAGTGCAAACGTCTGGACTAACTGGAAGTTCTGTATCGTCTCATCACTCGCATCCCGGTGCTCTTTACATCTCCTCGCGGTTTTGAAGATACCCGCCAACTTTGCACTTGACACGGGCACGGTTTTCAGGAGCCGGTAGAGAGCTTGCAACTTTGCGTGACAAGTGTGCTTCAACCAGAAAGCGTCAACATCGTGGATAACGGAGTTCGGGCAGAGGGCAGCTGGCAGCTCTCTCTCGGAGGCTTTATTCGAAAGAGTCATCCGATTGACATACCTCGAAGCAATGTCCCCCATCTGTCGGTGCCGCAAATACGATTGCCTGTTTCTTGCAGCCAATTCTGGATTCAGATGGTTCAGCAGACGGTGGGATTTGGACTTCGAAAGGTGCTGGAACATTTCTCCCTCCAACTCTTCGAGCTCTTTGAGCACGCCGTTCAAGCGTGGATCGGACCCAACCCGTTTTTTCGCGTAATCACTGGTCAGATACAGCTCCATGATTCCCTTGCGTAGGTTCGTCATGAGCGACTCTTCCGAGATTCCCATTTTGGAGAGTGTTTCACTGCCAACGTTGAGCGTTTTGGAAAGCAGCCAGAGCCCGTCGTTGACATCGAAGAATGCTCCCATGGTCATCAACGGCGTTTGGAACAGGTGCTGGTAGCTCCTCGAGAAGCAGACGTATGTCGAGCCCAGTTTGTGCAAAAAGCCGGAATCGAGCCGGCGAAGCAGTGTCTTGAACTTTGCGAGCGTAGAGTCCTCCGTATCACCATCGATAACTGCACTAGGATAAAAGAAAGGCTCGTTCCCAATTTGAAAATAGTCGGGAACAAGCTTTTCCTTGCTCTCTTGTTCGAGTTGGTCGAGTCTTTCTCCAAGAACGTCAGAAACAGCTTGATAGAACTTCAGCACCTCAACGAAAACTCTGAACTCACGAGCGAGATTGCATTTTTGGCTTCGCGAAACTTTCCACAGCTCTTTGAGCTTGTCAAACAGGGCAAACACCGAGTCCAGAACGTCCTTGTGGTCACCGAGCCGCACAAACTCGGCAAACACGTTGACATCGGCCTCAGAAGTGCCACCCAGCAGCGTATCCTCGGTCTCTGCCTGCTCCAGCTCGTTCTTCAGCTGCAGAGTCGCTCTATCCCAGCAATCGCGTATAACTTCGAAGTCCCTGACACTGGAAGGCAAGCGTGTAGGAACGGGACGTTGTGGCACTGGCCCAATGGATCTTCTCCACCAGTGCTCAATCTCGTAGTCCATGAACACCGCGCCGGCCATCGCGTTCCAAGCAGCGTATATGGAGTCAAACGTGGATGGCTCCTCTCCCGCGGCAGCGGGCACCACACTCGTGAGCTTTCTCTTCCTGGCGGAGCTGCTCCAAAGCTTTGCGCGGATCATCCAGAAGACAATATTTTCTAGTACCTGCGAGACGCAACCGAGCATCTGGGGCTGACATGCCGGCGAATCCTCCAGCTTCAGACGCTCCATCAACGCCTTTGCTGTCGACGTGTCGGTGAAACAGCCGTCCATGGTGACACTGATCAGCTTGTCACGGACTTCGTGTCTGTCAACAACTTCGAGAACGAACCTGGCCCGCTCATCTGGGGTCGGTGGGGAACAGAAGCTCTTGAACCCGAGAAGAACGTTCTCTGCGACATCGCTTGAAGGCCGAACAACGGCCGTCACTCCGATGTACTTTCTCTCGTCGCAGAAGTCTATGCAAAGTGACACCGCCTCCTGTTTCCTCAGCATCGCGGTGAGCTCTCCACGCACGGCACTGCTATACTCGTTAACACGTTCCTCGGAGTTCCTAGGGGGCTGGCTCACCATTCGTAAAGTGTCCTCGAGACTAACGCCTGCTTTTGCGGCATCACAGGCGACTCTTCCAAGAGTCTGCAGAAAGAGGCGGAAGACTGGCTTTTCACAGAGCTCCGGCACCAAAAGTTGCGCCATAGCATCCGGATTGAGACCCGGGAGACTCGCCAGCTCTTTAAACAGCCCGGGTTCTTTGCCACGTTTGTCAGGCTGTTCGTGTTGTTTGTGCTGTTTGTGCTGCTCGTGCTGCCTCCTCACATGTATCAGGATCCGGCCGTCAGGCCTCTTCGACCTGTGTGGAGTGTATTCGTAAACGGCACTACATCCAGCACACACGGCAAACGTCCGTGCAGCGTACGGATTGGAGGAACACGCCTTGTTTTCACAGAAAATGGAATCTGGACGGTCTATAAAATTGTTTCTTTTCTTGTAATGGACGTGAACCAGTCTGACTTGCCCAGCTTTTCTCAACTTTGGCAGCCAGTTGAGGTTGAAGTAGAATTCCGACTTTTCAATTTTCTTTTTCAGGAGAATTTGGGTCTCGTTCTCATGCTCTAGCAGTTGTTCCAGCTTGGACGGGGAAATCTCGTATTCGCTGCTGCTGAACTTCTCCTTCAGCAACCGAGTTTTTTCAGTGCCGTCTGCTGGGGAGGCCGTCAGAAGTCTCGAGGGATTGGAGGCATCACTCATTGCGGGATCGGGTTTGAATTTCAGAACTCCTTGACGCGTACCTTTAGCTGTCGCTAGACCCATTTCGATAATCACTGAGCTCAACTGGCCTGAACCTACCGGCTTGTGGAGATTGCAGCTCTGAAACGCATACGTCCGCTCGCTCGCTCCGGGACACTGCACACGTGTAGCGGAGTTCGGATCCACAGTCGACTTTTAGATAGCGTAGCTGTTTGAATCGAAGAAACTTTTCGTTTTTTTGGCGTTCGTGGTTATGCAGCCCTGGACAGTGCGGGAGCAGACCGCGCGATCACGTGACAGCCAACGACGAGCGAAGCGAGGAGTGAGAGAGACGTGGGTGAGTCGTGAGTCACTGAATGAATAACTCGTTGAATAATTGAGTCTCTAAGTAAATGAACAAGTGACCCGCTCACTGACAACTCGCTCCGCTTGTTCTCGCTCTGTCAGTCACCCTTGCACCGGTCTCCGATAGTCTCGCGAATTCAGCCTCGAATTTCTTATCAGGAACAATCTGATTTTTCAGTACAGAAAACCTCAAATAATTCTCTCTCTGATTGTACCTGAGACCCTTGGCGACCACGGAATTACCCACAATGGACGGGGTCAGAAAGGCGAAAAAGCGCATCGAGCGGAGCAGAACCGGCTGCCTGTGCTGTAAGTGCCCCAGAACCACCGTTTTCTCGGAAATCACTAACACCATTATCATAGGCCGAAAAAGACGTATCAAGTGCGACGAATCGAAGCCCAACTGTCGGGCGTGCGTGCGGAGCTCGTATCTGTGCGCGTGGCCCGACGCGGCCGGAAACGCCAACCGCAGCTCCTTCCAGCTGCAAAAGCTGCCCCGCAGCTCGTTCACGTTCGTATACGGCTCATCTTTGAAGGAGCGCAAGAAGTCGGCGATCAAGCCGACGGCCAAGCCGACGGAGTTCACCGAGTTCACAGAGTCGAAACCAGACGAGGAAAAAGACATTCTGGCGGTCGAAAACGTCACCCCTGCGGCCGACGAAGAGATAACGACGATCGCACGTATCGAATCGGGCCGTTCCACCCCAACTCCGGCCACAGTGGCCGCTGGTTCGGTCTGGAAACCGTCCACCCAGTACCAGGAGATCGTCGACGACGCCCTGTTCCGCAAGTACCTTGCCGAGATGGGCCGCCAGATGAGTCGGCCGCGCGCGCTGCTCAACGGGTACAGTTCGTGGATTGTCGGCGTCGATCTGTCTGAGAAAGAGGCCTTTCTCTACAACGTTTTTGTCAAAGGGTTCATGGTTTCTGTCTCGCCGCAGCTCGCGCACCAGAACTTGCAACCGGGGACCGTTTTCATTCCTCCGGGCGCAAACAACCGCGTTCTGCGCGAGATCTTCTACGCGTGTGGAGCGGCGTACCTGTGCTGGGAACGAGAAGACATGGCTGCCGAGGCAGACGAGCGATATCTCAAGTGCTACGGGCTTGTTTCGCAGTTCTGTGAGCTCCCGTTGAAGGGCGACGAGCACTGGCTGCTCGTTTCTGTCCTGTGCCTGTGTTTGCGCGAGAAATACCAGGGAGGAAGCAAAGCGCGGTGTGCGATGCTGCTGCAGATGGCGCTGCGGATCATCCGTAGCTGGCCGGTTATGCGCGAGCAGAGAGGGAAAGACGACCTGCTGGTGCCGCGGATCGTGCTTGCGGAGCCGCAGAACGGAGAATCAAGCTCGATCGAGTGCGCTCACCAGTTCAACATCGCGATCGACGGGATCTCGCTGATCCCCGAGGACAGCGGACATCTTCTGAGCTCGACGGAACGAACGCTGCTCGAGAGCTTCCTGTACAACTACTCTGTGGGACTGCTGATCTGCGACAAGAGCCACCTGCAGTTTCTGGACTCGCCGTTCGAGGTGTTTGAGCAGTTCAAGCCGTTCCTCAACCAACAGCTGTACGCTTGTCCGGCTCCCTGGATGAACAACCCGGTCATGGGGGCTGCGCTCTCGGCGTTTGAGCTCGCAGCCAAGGCCAGCTGGCTCCAACTGCAGTATCCTTTCAACCAGGAGAACCACCGGCTCGCCAAAGGGCTCCAGAAAATGGCCAAGTACTATGTTGCGCCGCTGCTGCCGCCGAGCGTGAAGACAACGCAGTCGAAACACGTCCAGAAGCGACTCATGGACAGCTGTTGCACCGCGCGGATGGTGGCACGCGCCGCGTTCATCATGTTGTCGAAGCTGCTGTGTCCGGAGCGCGAGCAGGACGACCCTGAGATCCAGGAGGCGTGTGCGCTGATGGTCAAAGACATCGAGCAGCTCAGCATCCACAGCCAGAACTCGGCGATTCTCACGTGGCCGTTCGCCATTGCCGGAACCGCCTTCACCAACCGCAGCCACCGCGAGTATCTTGTGTGGCGGCTGCTCAACTTCGGTGATGCTATACGTTCTCGGTGCTACGTGGAGATTGTGAACTTTCTCGAGATGGTTTGGGGGGAGGAGGGTCGTCCTGGACCGGGCTGGAATGCGTTACTGGACCGGGGATATCTTGAGGAGTTGTTTATATAGGAGCGAACGAGCGAACGAACGAACGAGCGAACGCGCGAAGCGAATGAGTGAGTGAGTGAGTGATTGTCTGGATGATTCTTGGATGATTGTCTGGATTGCCTGGATTATCAGGAATATCTGAATTGCCCGGATTGTCCGTATGTCTTCCTGTTCGATACACCCATCAATCAACACACCTCAGACCCATTGAAAACTCCTTCAGCACCATTTACCCCTCTGCAAACGGTCCCATCTCCGCAAGATATCCTCAAAAAACTTGATAAGCGACACTCAGTGTAAAAGATACTATTTTTTTCCAATCGCTCCGACGTAACCACTTTCACCTAACTAATCCAAGCGCCCTCTCCAATTCCCTGTCATTGGCTGATCGAGTACTGATCCAATTGACTCGCTCCGCTCGTCTCGTCATTCGCTCCGCTCGTTATTCGCTTCCTTATCTTATCAGAAAAAATTATTTCAAATCTCGAATCTCGAATCTCGATTCTCGAGAACTCAACACTTTGAGCTGCTGTGCTTGCCATGTCTGCGGGCAAACGAACCACCAGAAGAGCATGCGTGTTGTGCCACCAGAGGAAACAGCGCTGCGACGGAAACCAGCCGTGTTTTCGCTGCGAGCGACTCTCGCGTGACTGCTCGTACGAGCCACCAAGCCCAGCCACAGGTGTCCTGCTCGACGACACAGTGTCCCAGCTGGCAGCCTCCGTGGAGGAGAAGTGAGTTAACTCTTGATCTGCACTTTTGAGCCCGAACTAACACCATCCAGATTTGCGTCGATGAAAGTGGAAATCGACTTTCTCAAGCAGAAATTGCAAGCTCTGGAAGAATCCAAAGCATCAGCAGTGCCTCAGAAAACACCCGAAGAAGTCAAACCACCCGATCGCAAAAAACAGTGTGTCGAGATCCAAAACATTGCCCTCCGGAACGCGCCGATCTCCACCGTCCAGAGCGTCATGAGCATCTCGGAGGTCGTCAACACCACCCAGACACCGGCTGCAAGCGCTTCGCCGCTGGAACATCTGCGCCAGTTGGACAGCCAGGACCACTGGTGTTGCGACCCGGTCACTCTGGGGCTCCTCAGTCTGGCAGACGCCCAAATGCTCGTCGATAGATACTTCGAACACTACCACTACATGGCTCCGCTGCTCACCGTCAGCATCTATCGGGACGCACAGAAGATGAGAATGGCCTCCACGATGCTGTTTCTCACCGTGTGCTCGGTAGCGTCACGAAATTGGAGCGACAAAGGCTGTTCTGCGCACCCAAAGCACGAGGACGTTGCTCTGCTTTTAAGCTTCTCGCTCTCGCAGCTCGTCTTCCAAACCAGCTCAGACAAAATCACCCTCGAGGCTCTCGAATCGCTACAGATATACGCCCATTGGGCAGCCTGTCGCCCGGGAACAACGAGCTTCAACAAACTCAACGACGCCGCAGTCTCAAACATCACCGGTCTCGCGATCCGCTGGGCCAAATTCCTCGAGCTCGAGAAGAAAGTGCAGGTGGCCTTCCGTCCGGGAAGCAACCCCAGCATACAGGACTTCAGAATGCTCCGTGTGATACTGAACCTGCTCTCTCTCGACTACCAGCTGATGCTGTCCTCAGGAATGTCGGCGTCGATCGACCCAGCCCCGCTCGTCTCCATTGCCAAGGTCTACTGCCACCACCCGCAGGCGGAACCCAACGACTTCCGTCTCCTGGGGCTCGCAGAGCTCGCCGTTACGCTCGACCAGGTCTACCACGGGAAACAGGGGAGCTTCGGCATCGAAAACGAGTCTTTGAAACTGCTGAATTTCTTGCTGGACGAGTGGCTCGCAAACTGGGAGCCAGTGGTTAAAAGAAATCCTACAGGCACGGCAACTGCGCTCGGAACACAGATTCCGTTCACCTCGATGCGATGGTACCGACTAACATTGAACGCACAGCCGCTTTCTTTGCTGTTCGCTCCAGACTCTACTCTGAGGAGCGAACACGACGAGCGTTTCATGCTCTCGTGTCTCAACAAGAGCGTCCAATCAGCCGTCGAAATGCTCTCTTGTTTCCTCACAACAGCGGACGGGAACCAGGTCACAGGGTACGTTCCGCGGACTCGAGAGAGCTGGAGCTTGCTCAGAATTGAGAGAAAACTCATCCAGATGTTCACCTTCTCCATAGACTCGTACTGGATGACACACGCATTTGCAATCATTCTGCTTTCTGTTCTCTACGGTAAAGGAGCCATTGACGAGCAGTTTTTTTGCAAAATACCATCCGACTTCGACCGTCCCAGTGTGCCACCGTCTCCGCAGTCACCGCTGTACAAGCTTCTCGAGGTTGGGAAACAGCTTTTCGCACAACTGGATGGGTATCCGTGGCATCCAGCCAGGCCACTCGAGAGCGTCGTTCAGGAGGTTTGTGACTCTGTGTTTCGCATCGACGAGGATGCGGAAAAGTTTGATCTGAACGAGATCTTTCCGATTCCTTTGGACGATATTTTTGACTTGTGTAACTTTTTCCCGAGAGTACAATGACCAAACGACGAGCAGAGCGAGTCATTAGCGAGTTACTTTTTGATGATTCAAGCCAATGGCTCCGTTCGCTCCTGAGAAGCTGATTCGTTCAGAACACGTGTGTGGTTACAGTTTACGAGAGAGTGTTGAGTGATGCGAGCCGTTTGCGAGGGCGACTGAGCTGATGGTGGATGGAGTTCAGGTTCACCTACATACACAATGTATCTGCTTCGCAGTACACTTCCAGTAACGATCACTACACACATCAAATGACAGCTGGTCTGGAGCATATTGTAAGGTGATTGATTGACGGGAGATATTAGTTGTGGAAGCCCTTGTACACCCAAAGACAAATTCCACCGCCCCCTGCCGTTTCAGTGAAGCTGGTCATTATTCATGATTAGGAGACCAAAGGTTACTAAACAGTAGACTATGAGTGATGTTTGTGGAGTGTTTCTAGGGAGAATCAAACACTCGTAGAAAAACGCCAGTGACCAACCAACCCACCTACCGGTCTCACGTATGAACTGCCCTAGTTGTAGCAAGTTAACCCAAACTGTCCTACATCTCGTCGGGGTTCACCAATTGAGTATGATCGCTCGCCCTTGGCTCCTCATTTGCTCTCCGTATATGGAAACTCCCTCCTCCAGTGCTCTGCAATCTCCTCCCTCGTTGCAAACCAAACACCAGGCTTCGACTTCGCATACCCCAGAAACTTACGCAACCCCGCAATTCTCCCTGGACGTCCCACGATCCGCGAATGCAAACCAACGCTCATCATCTTTGGATGTCCATTCTCTCCTTCACGGTACAGCTCGTCAAACGAGGAGATCAAGTACTCGCTGAACTGATCAGCAGTCACAAAAGCCTGGTATCCCGCATTCTTGTAGTCGTTAGTGTCCATGGTGTACGGGATAATCAGTAGCCCCTCTTCGTTGGTTCCACCGGGGTACGGAACCCAATATGGAAGATCGTCCGAGTACGAGTCAGAGTACCACAGCAACGGAAGCCCTTCCTCTTTGAAAGTTTGAGCCAAAATCGAACGCGAACGCTCGGCTGCTTTGCTGTGTATCATTCCGTAGTACCATCCCCGAGGTGCCATACCTGAGGGAGTGGTTTGTTTGATTGCCTCAATGCATTTACGAATGTTCTCCTTTTCTTCCTCCACCGTCCACTCAGATCTGTCCACCCATCTCCACCCATGCGAGCCAATCTCATGTCCAGCTTCTTCACATGCAACAGCCACACTGGGATTGAATAATAGGGCCTGACCTACAGCAAAAATTGTTGCTTTAACCTTGTTTTCCTCCAAAAGCCTCAAAATTCGCCAGATTCCTGCCCGGCTACCGTATTCGTACAGCGACTCCATGTTAACATCCCGCGCGCCGCCCAGAGTCGGCGTTATTCCCGGCCCCAGCTCACTTGCAAGCGTCTCTGTAACGTTGTCGCCATTCACAGGAGTAACCTCGCTTCCTTCCTCATAATTGACCACTATTTGTATGGCTATTTTGGCATCCCCAGGCCATTTGGGATTCGGGGTGTCTTTCCCGTAGCCTTGCAAGTCACGTGGTCCATACTGGAGGGAGTTTACTTCTGAGCTCATTCTTGGTGTATGTGATGAAAATAAAGGGATGCATCACATGAATAGTTCAGAACTGGAGCACGATATATACAAAGTTGTGCTTGATCGCCGGCCCGATTTTGATAAGAAAAAAAAAATAATCTTATCATCCTGCAGGACAAGTCTCGGACCCTCGGACCCTCGGACCGACTCATGGTTAAAAACTGAAAAGTATCCACTATTGCAGTGCTCCGAAATCACACGTCGTCACTCAAACCGCCACTCAAAAATGCCGAGAAAACTACAAGACGGAATTTACGCTCCTTTGCCCTGCTTCTTTCACGAAAACGAAGACGTTGATTACGACTCTTATGCAGAACACGTCAAGAGTGAGTCAGCTTAACCCTTGGGTTCTTACGAATACACTAACACTTCACAGAAACTTGCAAACATGGAATCATGCCTGTTGTCTCCGGTTCTATGGGAGAAGCCATTCACCTGACCCCGGAAGAACGCATCAAGCTGATCAAGATTGCGAGAGCCGCGTTGGACGAAATCGGGTTGCACGACATGGCAATCATGGCTGGTGCTGGCGCATGGTCGACTCGGGAAACCATAACCAGAGCTAAAGAAGCAGCAGAAGCAGGAGCGGACCATGTCATTGTTATCCCACCCGGATATTACGCAGGCTCAATGACTCCTGAAGCCCTCGAAAAATTCTATCTCGATGTGGCAGCAGGATCCCCACTGCCAGTGATCATCTACAATTTTCCAGCGGTCACCGGTGGAATCAACATGACCAGTGACTTGATCGGAAGCATTGCTACCAAGTCCAATAACATTGCAGGAACAAAACTGACTTGCGCTTCTGTGTCCAAATTGGGTAGGATTGCCCAGAATTCCAAAAAGTTACAAGAGAGAACGACTGGGAGGTCATTTTTAGCATTGGCAGGTTTCGTCGACTTTTTGCTCCCTGCAATGGTGGTCGGAGGTCGCGGTGCCATCACGGGAGTCCCGAACTTTGCACCGAAAACCTGTCAGAAGCTATGGCAGTCCTGTCAATTGCCATTGACCGAGACAACCTTGGAGGAAGCTAACAAGCTACACCTTCTTGTGTCCGAGGCTGATTCTGTTGCTTCCAATGCAAACATTCCGGGAATGAAAGCTTTGTTGCATCAGTTAGACGGATTTCCCTCGTACGTCCGAGGACCTTTACTAGCGGCCTCACCAGAAGACAGAAAGAGATTCTACGAGTCTCCTGCAATCCAAGCGATTCTAGATTATGAAGCCAAACTATAGTTTCTTTCTTATCTACAAAAAAATTTATATTCGGTCCGACGCACCGACAATTTTTTGTTTGATGTAAAATTCACCACCGACAGTACCGACTCTCGACGGGACACTCGAGCCTCGGAAAATATCACTAGCTGGTGGAGCTTTGTTCGGGGTAACTCTTGGAACTCATCTGATATAAAAAGCTACCTCCAGTTCCCCAACATTAAAACTCAAATTTTGTCTCCACCAAACAAAGCAAGATGACCGTCAACCAAATCAAGAGAATCGTGGCCGAAAGACCAACCAAGCCCAACGGCGAACCACTGTATCCCGCCTATCTTCGTAAGTCGCCTTTGCAAGGTTCATGAAAAAAATCAACTACTAACTCCCTTCGAAGCCTTCTATGACCCTCTGGAAAAAGTCGAGGATATTGGAGAGTTTGAGCATCATGACCCTGGTCTGAGAGCAGACCCAAACTTCCCAAACCTTCTCAAGGATGCAACCAAGATTGTGGAAATTTCCCCATCAATCGGAACAGAAGTTTTTGGAGTTCAGCTGTCCCAACTCAGTTCTGCTGGACTTGACGAGCTGGCTCTACTTGCTGCCAAAAGAGGTGTTCTGGCTTTCCGCAACCAAGATTTTGCTGACATTGGATTTGAAAAGCAAAAGGAAATTGTTAGCCATTTCGGACCTTTGCACATCCACGGCTGGGCTCCTCATCCGGCGGAGGGGCCGGCAGAGTTCATGATTATTTATGACCACAAGGATGATCTGAGGGTCAGGAAGTCCTGGAAAGGCCAAAGTCCTATTCAATTCCACACTGACCAGTCTGCAGAGCCTCAGACACCTGGTACTACTTTTATATGTATGCTGGAGTGTCCACCAACTGCTGGTGGTGACACGATTTTTTCGAGTGGTTACAAAGCTTACGAACGGCTGTCTCCAAAATTCCGCAAGAGACTGGACGGATTAAGAGCTGTTCACTGCAATCAGGCCGTTGCGAGCTTTGAAGTGCAAAACAACGGTTCAGCAGCAATCCAGCGGAGACAGGTCTTGCGAACTGAACACCCAGTGGTTGTGGTTCATCCAGTGACCAAAAGAAAAGCTCTATATGTGAACCCAGTCTACACTGAAAGGATAGTTGGTATGCAAAAGGAAGAGAGCGATGCGCTGCTGGGATTTTTGTTCAGTCATATAGTTAGAGGCCAAGATTTTGCTTGTCGGCTGAGATACGATCAAGGAACTGTTGTCGTTTGGGACCAACGTGTTACTTGTCATTCCCAAACCCTTGACTACGAGGTCGATTCGGCGCGGAGACATGCATTCAGACTTACTCCGCTGGCAAACAAGCCAATACCAGCCAAAGAGGACTCGGAAGATGAGATGCTTGACTCGTATCTTTACCAATAAGGAATTCTCAAGATAAGTATCTAAAAAGTCAAGTTGACTATTATCTTTATACGGCTTATCAAACCCTGAGACCAACTGCTCTTATCTGCAGTCGGCCATCGGACCGACAATTTTTTTTTTATTTCAGTGCTCGAGGGTTTTAAGGCCGACGCAACAATAGATACGCGATAAGACAACCGGCCCCCAATGTGACTGGAAACGGTGGGCTCACGGTTCACTAGTAGTTTCAGAAGGATGCCTTTCGTCTATTTAAACAGAGCAGTTTGTCTGCTTGAGGTGAATAACAAGTTGAGCTTTCCTTGACGAGTCATTACCATGCATTCAATAACTGAAGAGAAGAATGTTTCCCCAGTGATTAGTTGTCGTTCCGTCAAGGAGTCGGTCGATGCGTCCGAACGAGATGATTACGAAAGGTTCTTTGAACTTGACAAGTACTACGAGTCGAACCTGAAGGAAAAGAGAAAAATGCTGACAAAAGTTGATCTGAGACTATTGCCATATCTCTCGTTATGCTATCTATGGTGCAGTCTTGATAAAGCGAATGCGGGAAATGCAAAGCTTTTTGGGTTCTTGGAAGACACAGGAATGACCAGTCAGCAGTTCAACGTCGCTTTGACATGTTTGTTCATGACATACGGGCTTTTTGAGCCGTTTTCCAACATTGCACTCAAAAAAGTTGGACCCAAAATCTGGGTTCCATCCATGATGATCATTTGGGGATGTGTGTCTTTTTCCACTGCTTGGGTGAAAACTTGGCATCAATACATTGGCGTTAGACTCTGTTTGGGAGCAGCCGAGAGTGTCATTTATCCAGGCTCGTATTTCATTCTCAGTTGCTGGTACAGTCGACCAGAGCTCCAGACGAGAATGGGTATTTTCTACGGAGCCAACACTCTTGCTGGTGCATTTGGTGGTGTTCTTGCTTACGGAATCGGAAATCTTGACGGAAACGGCGGATGGAAAGCTTGGAGATGGCTTTTCTTCATTGAGGGAATCATCACTGTTGGTGTTGCATTTTTTGGGTATCTTATTCTACCAAACTTCCCGGGAGAAGGTAAACTTATTTTCTTCTCCGAAAAAGAACTTTCATACTTACACTTGAGACAAAAATTCTCCAATGGCCAGGCAGGAACTGATCAAAGATTCAGTATGAAAGAAGCCCTCAAAGCACTCAGGGATCCTCAGGTTTACTTTGTGATGCTGATGTTCTGGTTTGGTGGCTCAGTCCCAACATACTCGCTCTCTTACACTTTGCCTACCATGGTGAAAAATCTTGGCTATTCTGCAATCAGGGCACAAGCAATGACAACTCCTCCGTACGTGGCAGCAACCATATTGACGGTTGGAATGGCCATTTGGGCAGACAAGATCCAAAAGAGAGCACTTCCTATCATGATTTGCTACACGATTGGTCTGATTGGGATCATTATTCTGTGGATCACGGTGCACCATCCAAACATTCCAGGAGTCTCATACTTTGCCATCTTTTTGGCAGCTTCTGGCTACAATGCTCAGGCTCCAGGAATCGGTGCGTGGTTGTCACTCAACATTCCTAACCCAACGAAACGTGCATCTGCTATCGGATTTATGATGATGTTGGGGTCCATTGGCGGTGGTGGAATAGGTTCCAACATTTATCTCGGAAGTCAGGCTCCTTATTATCCTTTAGGATTCGGTTTTTCCGTGGGTTGCACAGTTTTGGGAGCAATGATTCCTTGTATGTGCAATTACTACTATCTAAAGAGACAAAATGAAAAGAAAAAAGCCGTCACCGAGGAAGAGCTTAGCAGGTATTCCCTTGAGGAACTTGCCGAAATGGGAGATGCGGCTCCCACATTTGAGTACTGTCTTTAAGTATGGTGCAAATTTATATGCCCTGGAAATTTTCGAAACGATGAATATCGAAGGAGTAGCACAGTCTCCAGATTTAATGATACCTACGTGCATTGTATGATGTGATCGGAAGCATTTGAGATCAACCAGATCAAACTCGCTGAGTATATTTGAACAGATTCGAAAAAGATCGTCACCCAATAAAGATTGATTTTGAAACCACTCAACTTCTCCATGCAAACATCATATCTAGACTTGTGGCCACAGAGCTCTGGGATTGAGGAAAAACACAACAACCTTCATCTAGCCGTTAACTCGATAGAGAAGGTTTCTTCCATATTTGAGAGCATTTTTTCAGTTCCCGAGAGTGCGTAGAGGTTTTTCGTATTTGGTAGCTACATTGTTTGTGTAGCTACACTATTTGGCCCCTTTCAAATTTACTAACATCAAATGTGTATTGATGAGGAAACGACGAACTCTATATTTAAGCTTATTCAACCATCTCACAAGAGGTGGCTTTCTTGGTTGCTGATTGAATTCATGAATGGAATTTCACTTGTACGAGGATCTACTTTCCACTTTGAATACAACCTTAACTGCGCACAGCAGCAAACAGAAAAAACAGCAGAGGCACAAAAAAAGCTGTGCATGTCTGATTGCACTCTCATATCCTGCTTCCACGAGAGCTCGAGGCTCAGGATTCAGCATCTTGACGAAGGAGACATTTTTAGAGACTCCCGTAATGATTTCTCTGACTTCTTTTGCAGACAAGTAAGGCAGCGTTGACAAAGACTCGTTGAGCCTTTTCACCAAAAAATGCTGGATGATTGCAGCAGAACCTGAAACCCCCCAGACTGATCCAATGCTCCGAAACAAGTATGCAGTCGAAGTGGAACAAGCCTGTTTGTCCAAATCAAAAGTATAAATGAACGAGAATAAAGAGCTTGGAAAAATTATTCCTTGACCTATGTTTGCAGGAATTAGACACAATGCTGTAACCCAAGGATTTTGTCCCCGTTCAATATACAGTGTCATCAAGTAGCCTAAGAACATCAAGGAAGCTCCCGCAGAAACAAGTCCAAACAGAACGTTCTTGCCAGTGCTCATGAAGTAGCCGGTAATGAGTCCACCAATCGGAGTGAACAGTGACGGGATGGTAAGTCTCAGTCCTGCTTGCGAAGCACTGTCTCCCAGAACAACTTGAAACAAAAGCGGTAGCACAAAGAGGTACGCGAAACTAGCGACACCAACAAAAGTGCCAATTCCAAGACAGATGTAACTGAAAGAGTTTTGGAGGAGCACCGGCGAAATTATCGGGACCGCTTTCGTGCTCATTTCAATGTAGGCAAACCCAACAAGGAACGCAAGACTAAGTGATCCCAGAAGTACAAGGCGGTAGTCTGTCCATTGCAACTCGTTACCACCTACACTAAGAACAACCATTTGTAATGAAAGCGATAGAACAAGGGTTATTGAGCCACTCAGATCAATTCTTGAAAACGACCGAGTACCTGCAGTAATTGTTCTTCTTGGTTTATCATCTTTGATAACTCTCATACCAACGAGAACACCAACTAGAGCAACAGGAACCTGCCCTAGGAAACACCATCTCCACCCAATGGTGTCTGCAATGACGCCTCCCATAGAAGCACCACATATGCCTCCAAATCCCAAAAGCAGATTCTGGAAAGCCTGCCAATTGCCTCTTTTTTCCGGTGCAATGATGTCAGAGTTGACGATGGTGGCCAAGGTCACAAGTCCCCCGCCTCCAATTCCGGTGAGCGCTCTCATAAAGTCCAACATAACAATGTTGGTCGCCAGGCCACAACCAAGACACCCAGTCATGAAAAACGAGGTAGCAGCGATTAGACATACACGGCGTCCGAGAACATCAGAGAAGGCTCCATATAGAGGCTGGAAAGCGGTGCTGGTGATGAGATAGGACGTGGTGATCCAAGAAGCTGTGTTGGCAGAATTGAACTTGTTACCAATGGTAGTGTATGTCGAGGCGGTAACGGTGCCATCAAACCCTGATAAAAACACGTTCGCAAACAGTGACAGCTCGATCCAGAAAAAGTTTGGAACAGCTGGGTCGGAGATTTGCTCTTCTTCAAGTAATAGTGGCTCGTTTTCTTCAACGGTTTTGGGATTCGGATCGATGGTCCCGTAGCATCTCTCCTGCAGGGTCTCAATTGTCATGATATACGCAAGCTTGTCCCACTGCAGGTTTCAGGAGTAAAGAAACGCCCTGCATCCTTTGACTTTCAGGGCTAAAGATCAGCTAAATTCATTTTTCATTAGGATAAGTAATTTTTTTTTCATAGGAGCCTCAGTTTTTGGAGAGAACAGCCACAACTGGTGAAAATTATGTCAGAGATAGAGACTTTGGTGTAGTGGGCCCAAAGAAGGTACTAAAGCTCAGCAGTAAGGCCGAGGTGACCGTGAGCCGATGTATAGTTCTTGTGCGTGCACGAGTCGGAATTGTTTGATCGCGCTACGATTTTGCATTCTCGGAGTAGGCCAGACACCAGTTTCTTTTCCACTAGCTGCACGCAAAAACTGGACTGTGAGCAAGCAGCCAAATTGTGTTATACTGCCCAGGCCATTCACCATAGGTCTACTGTTGAACCAACTCGACAACTCTCTCAGCACTCAACTGTTTTGTCAGATGGGCATTAGCCCAAGTCACGTGACATTTGGTTAGGAAAACTTGCAGGTCTTATCCCCGAGCGACTCGGGACCTGCATGAAATATAACGGTTTGAATCACGAGATGACTCCAAGCTTGCATGAACGACGAGCGATGCATGCCCTGCGTGAGTTGATCCATCTGCATTCTTCTCAGGGAGCCGATTGGTTTACGAATACGAGTCAAAGATCTCGAAGTAATGAACAATAAATAAATCACTCGCGAAGAGGGTCAATACTAGCTTTTCTTGCAAATGCATTGCGGAAGGCCAAGATGGTTCGAATGGTTTACAGTTGCTTTTCAGCAATTTAAAAACTCCAAGCCCATTACTTTTATTGGCGTGGTTGTCTGCGCCCTTGCGGGGAATACAAAC
This sequence comes from Ogataea henricii, assembly GCA_003705115.2. Lineage (NCBI taxonomy): Eukaryota > Fungi > Ascomycota > Pichiomycetes > Pichiales > Pichiaceae > Ogataea > Ogataea henricii. The sequence goes on from PPHT02000029.1 coordinate 102,624, forward strand.
TACGTGCACTTGAAGGATGTATTTATCATTCAACAATGAAATAGCAGCCTCTCACACAATAACGCTGGAGTCATTTCTCACAAGCTCGATGATCCGACTTATACCTCTCATGCTAATGTCAGGAAAGTACTTTCCCTTTTGCCTACCAACAATATCTTCTGGGAGTCCCAGTGAATGACAAGCTCCCCAGAGCTTGAACTGGCTAATGATTAGCCTGTCGGCATCTTTGTCCACTGTAGCGTCTACAATCTCTTGCACAATCTCAGTCATTGATGTTTTGAAAATAGTGAGATCGTATTCAGCCAGGTAAGTCGACAGAATAACATTCCAAGTGGTGGTTTCACCGGAAACAAATGTGATTGGCTCCCAAGGTTTAGTTGTCAAAAACAGATTGGTGACCACCTTCCCAATGTCCCGAGCGGAAGTAAAAGTTGTCGGCTCGTTACCAGTTCCCGGTATAAGAATGGTTTTTTTTGTCAAATTGACTGGAAAATCGTCAAAGTCTTTGATGTACCTGTTTTCGGAAGGTACAAAATAGTCAGCGAGCCAGCCTGTGCAGAGAAGTGTATACTCTATCTTTCCGTTCAGCGACTTCAACCTCTCTCTGATTGGTATGTGACTATCGTTGTAAAAGACAGGCTGATCTGGATAGTTCAATAGGTCGCTAGCGTACTCCGAAGGAATGAATCTTCTACATCTCTCTGTCTTGAGCATTGCCTCGATCACGTTCAGATGCACAGTGACGTTGGTTTCGGTGTAGTCAAGAATTGTTGAAACAACTCCGTCACAGTCTTGTAGTGAATGAGCTAGAGACTCGACTGATGAGTAATCAACATACCTGAACTCAACACCTTCTTTATTCTCGAACCACTCTTTGCTGCTCCTGGACAGTACAACCACTCCAACAGACTTGTTCAAGAGCTCTTCTGTCAGATATTTTGCAACGTCTCCCGGGCCAGCAACTGCAACCTTCATTGTGACGACTTTGACAAAAAGCTCTGACAACTGAAAAGTTCTCCTACGATGGGCCAATGGCTACAATCTGATTTAAGCCATGATTTAAGTTGAATCATCGATTTGGTCTTGAATATATTCAAATATTTTTTTTCACTCGCTTTGAATTGCCCTAACGCGTTTTTTCTGCAATCTTTGGCTTTCATTGATAAGCCGAGCGAGAATTATTTGGTAGTCCTTATGTTTTTGAGTCTCATATATAATATAACAATGGTGGTAGGTGAATCATATCCAATGCCACCCATTACCATCACTGCGTCGTGTAGTAATAGTTACGCCGCTTCAAATCAGACTTTTTCGAGATCTGATACATTAAAAATACAGAGCCTCCTTTAGAGCTTTGGAAACATCATCAACTGCTTTGGCACCCTGTGACAGCTCGTTCATTATCATGAATGGATGAGGCAAGCCTGGGTAAACAATGAGCTGACTCTTGATTCCGTTCGCTAGCAGTTTTTCGTGGTACTGCTCGCACTCTGACTTGAGAATATCAACTCCACCTACCACGGTGATTGCTGGCGGAACGTTTTTGAAGCTTTCATTAGGATAAAACAGCGGACTTGCCTCTGGATTGGTCAGATCCTCACCGGCGTTGGGCAAGTAGATCTGTCTATACCACATCGTTTTGTCCACGGTCAATTGAGGTCCAAACTCACACTCTTTAAATGACGGAGTGGTCTCAACGGAAGTGGTCTGATCCAGAACTGGAGCTGATAGCAACTGAAATTTGATTGAAGGCAAATCCTTCGACAGCTCCGAAGCAGCGTATTTGTGACACAGGACGGCGCTCAGGTTCCCACCCGCGGATAAGCCTCCAACGGCGACACGGTCATTGTCGATTTCGAGCTCTTTAGGCTGCTCCATAACGTACATCAATGCTTCGAAAGAGTCGTCGACACAAGTCGGAAAAACAAACTCAGGACCCAATCTGTAATCCACGGTAATCACAATGCATTGGGCTTTTTCAGCCAAATGAGTGCAAAATGCGTTTTCGCTGTTGATGCTGCCGAGCACCCACCCTCCACCGTGGTACCAGATCATGCATGGCCAGCCGTTTTCTGGCTTCTCGCCCTTTGGAACAAAAACACGTGCCGGAACTTTGGTCTCGGCTTTGGTATATTTTCTAGGAATTTGAATGTCGTAAATTTTTTTCATCTCTTTTGGCGGAGACTGACCAGGAATAAGATTACCACCGGCCTTTGTTTGCTGGACTGGGTACTTGTGAGTTTCAATGATGTCGGATCTATCACTGAGGTGCTTATTGAAGAAATCCAAGTACTCAGGATCCACTTTATCGATCATCGATGGGTGGATCTTGAAGGGTGGCTTCTCCAGTTCGCTTGGCCACGAGTAGTCGTCATTGAGTTTTGTCTTGTAGGTGAGCATGGGGGAGTTGGGATATGTTGTAGGCACTCGATCCAGAAAGAGGCGGAAACGCTGGGTTGTCGCGAGGCAGTTCCCATCCAGGCCTTCTATATGAGGTACAATTCACTCCTCACGTTTCCGAAACCGGACTGCTGTGTTGCGCCTCACACTACTTTGAGCAATAAAAAAATCTAAAAGGGGGAAGCATCGATATGCGATAAGCTTATCTGGAAGTGCGTTTATCGGGACCACGAATCTACAACATACAATTTTATGTGTGACAAAGCTATTTGAGAAGTTTCAGTACTATACTGGTCATTCAAATGTTGCACAGCCACGCCGGACACGTATCATGGAAACGTTTCATGTAATCCAGAAAGAAGACAAAAACTGTCGAAAGCGTGCTAATTTTTCTACCCTTTTCGAGCACAATAGTTTGAAGCTTACCCAGTATATAGATATACGCTACACACTTTCAGAGTGATCTGTTTTCTCAACGTGCTCGGTTTCAACCACCTTTTCGACCAAAGAGTGGTCCATGTTGTCCCCTCTTGTACCTGCGAAGTGGAAGACTGATTTTTGGTTGAGGAAGATCTGCTCGATTTCCTCCAACGTTTTCTGCTTTGTTTCAGGGAAGAAGAGAAAGAAGGTCAATGCTGCCACGGCGTTCGTTATGGTGAAAACAATGTAAGTTTTCCAGCCCAGGTTCTGTGCCATAATCGGAGTAATCATAGCAATCACAAAGTTAAATATCCAGTTGGTAGCAACACTGATTGCATTTCCTTTTGCTCTGAGTTGAAGAGGTAAAATCTCTGCACCGTAGACCCATGGAACACAGTTCATGGCAAATCCAAAGAAACCAGTGTAGGTGAAGAAAAAAGCAACGGCAGCCACCGAACATTTCTTGGTATCAACGCTGAGAAGAATCGTGATAAATAACATCGACACAGACTGGCCAACTGAACCCCAAGTCATGGCAGACGCCCTTCCCATCTTGTCCAAAAAAAACGTTGGGATAAACCCAAACACAAAAAATGTCAGCATGATGCAACCACCCAAAATGGTGGCAAGGTTGGTGTCCAAGCCCACATTAGTTTCCAACACCAGTGGCACGTAATAAACAACCAAGTTGATGCCTCCAAATTGGTTCCATAGCTGAGCAACCGCGGCTAATGCAATTCTCTGTCGTCCGTGCATGGCATCCTTTCCTTGGATAATGCTCCTCCAGCTTATCTTATCGCCGGATCCTTCGACCTCTTCCAAATAAAGCAGCTCGTCAATCAACCCATTAACCAGCGGGTCATTTAGGTCAACATCGTTGATTCGAGAGAGCCCATGTCTGGCTTTTGCTATCTGTTTTTGCCTGACAAGCCATCTCGGGGACTCGGGACACAGAAACAAAGTGAACCAAGCCAGCACCGCGAAAAGCATCTGGATACCCACTGGGAGTCTCCACGAAGTCTGGTCCATTCTTTTGCTGCAGCCGTATCCAATCCAGTAGGAGATGCTGATTCCCAGGGCCACCATCTGTGGCTCGGCAGCAACAAGACTTCCTCTGTGGTGAGCCGCACAAACCTCGGACTGGTACATCGGAGTGGTACTAGTTTCCAACCCAGTCCCCAGGCCTGAAACAAACCGAGCAATGAACAGTTGAACAACACTGTACGAACTGGTTTGCAAGGTCACCCCAATGATAATCAGCGTGAAGCCCAGCCACATGACACGCTTTCTGCCCAATTTATCTCCCCAGATAAAGTTTCCGATGCACCCAAAGAAGCATCCGACATTGTAAATCGCAACTATGATTCCCAGGTAGTTTCCTTGTGGGTGTCCAAACTGGGCCTGGAACACTGGGTGGTTCTGGATGTTGGCCAGGGCACCTTGTTCAAAGCCATAGAGGATGAACGCGAAAAGACATGTCAGTGTGAGTATGTTCTGAGTACTCCGTCCTGGACGGACCACTTCGTAGTAGCTTTTGAGTGCCATGTTGAGATGTTTTCAGATGCACAAAGTTGTAATAATGCATCTCACCAGCAAGGACTCCAATCAGTTTATATATCGAAAGCTGGCTTTGTTTGTGAACAATCTCAGGGTCTGGATTCTGCAGTTACGAAGGATAGTTGCGTCATGTTTTCAAACAAATGGAGGCAGTGGTGTTTGCGGAGTGTAAATCAATTGTGGGGTCGTATTGTTCAGTTTTTTTCCTTGCACTTGCGTAAGATTTTACAATAGGAAATAGTGCGGGGAGAAATGCTTCCCCGGACGATTTTCCTTTTTCGGAGATTCAGCCGCGCAATACGCAAACTTGACGTCAGCCACTCGTTTGTGTTCGCCAACTGGGATCACGTTGCATTTTCTGAATAAAGCACTACGAGACGAGCTGACATTTTTGTGCCAGCTGTGGAAGGTGCTGTCGCGCTTGAGATTAAGGTTTTGAAGGGGTATCTGCGAGGTGGTTGAACATGTGTCACGGATCATACCCCGTTCAGCCCTATGAGAGGAGACTTCTGTAAAGTCTCAGCTCCAGAGCTGGAACTGGATGTCCGTACCGCGTCACTCGTGCTCAAACAAACATTCTCGTATGATCTTCGACTTGTTTTCGACACTAGAGTGGCATCACATCGTGGTGTTAGCTCTAGTTGCATTCGACTCCTCGCACCAAATCAATATGCCAAAAGGGCTGATTGGATCGGATGCCGCAACTGCGTCGTTCCCCGCAAAAACGGTTGGAGGCACACTATTTCCTATTACCATAACTGTTACAGATTGTCAGTCACCTTAGGAGGGGTTTTTACCCACTAATGTTGCCAACTCATTTCGCTTCTTTTTCCTCTGGAAAGGAAAAACCACCCCACTTTGGTTGCTCGGGAGTCCTTCCACCGTGATAGTACTACAACTCCTCATAGCATCAAGCAATCGAATGAAATGATGGGATTTGTGGTGCGTCTGACCTCTGGCCAAAGAAAGGGTCAATCCAACCCGCATTTGTGGTTACCTGGACAGAATTCTTCGATCGCTTGTGTCAGCTAAAACAGATAATCGGTACCTCTACACAATCGTTCACATTACTCTCGGTATTTCAGTATGGCTGTACTTGTGCCGAATATGGACTCCTGGCAAAAGGCTCAAAATAAAATTGAGACGAAAGCAGGAAGCTGAAATTTTTCGACACCGCCTCAAACTTCTGAGTAGATAAGAAAAAACACGTCTTAGGTTGAGGAGCAGTTTGAATCTTTTTTATCGCTTTAGCACAGAACCATGTCGTTGGAGGAGACTCAAACAAACAATGAATCACTTGTACAGTATGCCAGAGAACATTTGAGCAACTTACCAAAGTGCTTGGAGTATGACCGAATGATCTCAGGCCTTCCTTATGACCCGTTCATCGAGGAATTGGAGACAGCAAGGGTTCTATCCACTGAGGCATGCAACCAACTCCAAAACTGGAGATTGAAAGATTTCAAGTCGATGGCTGATTACAAAAGATCCAAAGCCGTTCATATTGCAAGCTTTTTGGGCCATGCCGGTGACAATATCACTATTGAACCACCGTTTGGCTGTGATTATGGATGCAATATTTCTGTAGGTGACAATTTTTACGCGAACGTCAATGCGGTATTTTTAGACTGCTCACTGATTGTAATCGGCCATAACTGTCTTATAGGGCCGAACGTGACGCTAACCACGGCCACGCACCCTCTTGATGTTAATCTGCGGTTGGAAGGGTTAGAGCTCTCCAAGCCAATTTTCATCGGAGACAACTGTTGGATCGGCTCAAATGCAGTCATCCTTCCCGGTGTTACTCTGGGAGACAACGTTGTGGTTGGTGCAGGAGCAGTTGTCACCAGAAGCGTGGAGAGTAACAGTGTTGTGGTTGGTATTCCCGCGAGAATTGTCAAGAAGCTAGATCCGGTGAAACAGGACTCGGAGTGAAGTGATTTTTTGGAGTTGTGCGAGAGTTGATGTTGAAAAATAAACTGAAATTTACCTATTAAAATTCAGTGGTATATGCGTAGACTGTGGGTAAACGATACACAAGCCGTTCACACATCTAAATTCCGGCTCCACATTACAGAAACGGTGATGGTCAGCTCCTTCGAGAGATGAGTTGCGATCCCACCGTGTCAGCATTGTAGGAAGTTGACAAATGAAAGTACCTCCTAAATAGGGGGCATTTGTACGATATTATGTTCGTTGACATCTCAGGTCTGAGATCACTAGCAACACCACATCGATTGATGTGTGCGGTCTTCCAGGCCACTGCATATAAAGTACCGTTGTTAGTTCTCGATGAGCAGCTTGTCAGATCAATAAAAAGTTACCCCACATCACGTGATTAGTCTCTATTTCGAAAAAAGACTATTATCAGCCTTTCTCATTTCTGGAGGCCTACAAATACTACGCCATAGATTGCCAATTCAAAAGAACCACAGAAAACAGAACTGCAGGTAGTTGAGCAGATCACTTAACATGGGGCATATCGCAGAGGAAAAAACGGGAGCCTAAAGCTGCTGGAGCAAAGGCTGGTGGTTTCCCATACTGTAGATAATCATCATAAATCAACCACCTGGATCACCCCGCGAAAAATACAGAATTCATTTTCGGTTCCCGGTCAAGATAAGTAACTTTGTGTCGAGAACAGCCCGTTGCCACAACTGCTCTTGACAATAAAGCGCGCGGTGATTCGCTCACCGTTGGTCGTATCTGCAACTTAAATCATCTTGCAGTCTATCGGTTGGATCTTTGTGTCGGTTTCCCTCCCAAACTTTCAGATTGGATTTCTTTTATGATTGACTATTGTGGCCTATGCCAAAGATGAGCCACATGTTTTATGGGTTTTTTTTTTTCCTTCGAGCCACTGTAACTTATGCCTGGGAAATCACGCAGGCGCATAACTCCAGGAGATTGACGTATATTCGGACTCATCAGGCATGCGCAAGCAGCCCGGTTGATTAGCCACAGGCTTCCACTTTTTTGGGGCTCGAGTATATAAAGTAGATGGTTTCGCTCTTGATTGGAGTTTCTGCATTATGTTGGTTGCAAGAGAATTCATTCAATCATCTTCTCCAACATGTCTCAAGCTAGGGAGCAACCGGATTTTGTGTCTCTAGAGACGGAGAAAGATTTCATCTCTGCAGAGGCCAAGTATGCCCGCAGAAAGTATATGCAGAAGAGACCGTGGTTGGTTCTCTGGGATATCATTGACTGGTATCCGAAGACACACACTCCAGAGGAAAGAAAGCTACTGAGGAAGCTGGACAGATCCATCCTCCCATGGACCATGCTGACATTTTTCATCAAATACTTGGACCAGAGTAACGTCACCAACGCTTACGTCAGTGGTATGAAGGAGGCCATGAACATTCACGGAAACGAGTTGAACTGGTTCTCGACCTATTTTTTCATCGGATACGTCATTGCACAGGTTCCTTTACTTTTGCTTCTGAGCAGGCCGAAAATTATTCGAATTGCTTTCCCCACATTGGAACTGATATGGGGGACTCTGACCATCTTGCAATCTGTGGCCAAAACTCCGCAACACATGTACGCGATTCGTTTCTTCATGGGTGTGTGCGAGGCGCCAGTCTTTGGTGCAACACACTTTGTGCTCGGTTCGTGGTATTCCAAGAGCGAGCTTTTCAAAAGAGCAGGGTTGTGGTTTACCGGAAACTCGCTGGGGTCGCTGTTTTCGGGTGCAATGCAAACGGCTGCCTACAACAATCTGGATGGAAAGCTTGGGAGAGCCGGTTGGCAATGGGGGTTTGTCATTGACGGAATCATCACCTTGCCTGTTGCTGCCTCAGGATTCTTTGTTTTCCCTGGTTTACCAGACAGTCCAAGAGCAAGACTGGTTCTGGCCGAAAAGGACTTGCAAGTCGCATTGGCTAGGAACATCTCTGCTCCCCCTGAAAGAATCACGCTGAAAACGATAATCAGATGTCTCAAGAAATGGGAATGGTATCTCTGTGTGACTATCTACGTCATGTTGTGTCAGTGCTACCAACCTTCCAGTTACATGGCACTGTGGCTCAAATCAAAGCCAAATGGACAGGTCTTCTCCATCACTCAAATCAACAACTTCCCTTCGATTACATACGCTTTGAGTGCTCTCACCTCCTGGATCGGTACGAGCTTGGCCACCGTGTACCACCCTTGGACGATTTTCTCTGTTTGTGCTCTTCCGCCAGTGCTTGGATACATTGTGATGACGATATGGTGGGTGTCGAACCCACTGAAATTTGTTGCGTGGTACTCTTTTGCTTTCCAAGGTTCGCACTCGCCGCTTCTTTACTCCTGGATCAACGTGCAGTTCCACGAGGACAGAGAGTTCAGAGCTTTTCTGATTGGCTCCATGATGAGTATCGGGTACTGCACCACCATTTGGGTGCCGCTGCTTGTGTTCAAGACTGGGGGTGATGCTCCACGTTGGAAGATCGGTTGGCCGTACGCTTTCGGCTGCTTTGTTTGCATGTGGGTCCTGATGATGTTCTTCTACTGGAGCACCAGAAACAACAACGAGAGTAACTTGTTCACCGACCCTGTTGCTCTTTCCGACGATGACCAGGAGAGCGAGATTTCCGAGCACAAGAAGAACTCAAAGGTGATTACCACGATTGCAACTGATTCTGACTGAGCTGGGCAAGTTTGAAAAGTGGCTCTCAAAGTAGTGGTTGAGGAGTAACTTGGTACAAAATAATAGTCGAATTCGTCTCACGTATGACGAGTAGATGCATGATCTTATTCTGTAAAAGTATGAACTTGGAAGCAACACTAAAGCTCCCCTCTAGTTACCATCAGCAGTTATCCGTAGATTTTCGACCGTTCCGTTGGCACGAGGAATAAACTCATAAGGGGCGCTTCTCTTTTCGGGAACAACTGCCCCAGTTTCTTTGCTTCCATATCCGCCTCCGCCAGGGGTGATGATGTAGATCCTGTCACCGGGGAAGACGGTGATTGAGCTTTTTCCGCCCAAGTTCACCATGCTTCCGTTTTTTCTCTTGACAAGCGTCTCCCCCTTTTTGCCTGGCTCTCCGCCAGCCATTCCGTATGGCTGGAAAACTCTTCTTTCCGCCAAAATACATGCAACAAGCTTGCTTGTCACCTCGATCTCACGGATTGCACCGTTTCCTCCTTTGAAAAGTCCGCCACCACCGCTGTCCTGTCTCACGGCAAACCGCCGTAACAGAACGGGATACCGTTGCTCGTAGTGCTCGGCATCGGTGATCTTTGTGTTGGTCATGTTGGTTTGGACCGCATCGCTGCCATTCCAGCCTGGACCAGCCCCACTGCCGTTGCAGACCGTCTCGTAGTAACCAAACCCGTTCTCGCCGTCTACTCCAATGGTGAAGTTAGACATGTCTCCACCACAAGCTGCCGCGTAGCCAAAAGCTTTGAAGATGACGTCGACAATCCGCTGTGAAGTAAGTCCATTTCCAGCACAGACCGCAACGTCCTCTCCCGGTCTCAAGAAACATCCTTCAGGAATCACAATATCGATCGGAGCCAAACAACCTTGGTTGAGCGGAATTTCACCGTCAACCATGCAACGGAGTCCAAAGATGATCGACGAGTGTGTCACTGCCACCGGCGCATTCCAGTTGCCGTTCACCTGCATTCCTGTTCCGGTGAAGTCGAACACAGCAGAACCATCCTCAGGATTGATTTTTATCACCAAGTGAATGGCACTGCCGTCGTCCATCTGGTCTTCGGCCTCCAGCTTTGTGGATCCATACTTGGAGCTGATGCTTTTGAGCAAGTTGCGGATTGCCAGCTCTGAAGAGTACTGAATCTCTTCCATATAAAGCTGAACCACGCTGCGACCGTATTCCTTCATGAGATCTCTGATAAGAACAGCTCCTTTGGCATTGGCGGCAATCTGGGCCTTGATATCCGAGACGTTGTCTGCTAAAGTCCGTGTTCCGTGGTTCCCTGGGATCTCGGCAGGCTTGGTGTACAACAAGTCGGCCACGCGCTCCTCGTTGAACACGTCTTTCTCAACCACCTTGACCGCCTTGATGATGGCTCCTTCCTGCCATAGTTCTGTTGAGTTTGGGGGCATAGACCCTGGCAAGATACCTCCAATATCGGCATGGTGTCCACGAGATGCGGTCCAGAACAAGATCTCAGTTCCCTCTTCGTTGAAAACAGGAGTCATCAAGGTTATGTCTGGAAGATGTGTTCCTCCGGAGATTGGCGAGTTGGAGATAATCACGTCACCGGGATGAAGGTCGCTTTCCCAGTAATCGATCTGCCACTTGACAGCGAAAGCCATCGAGCCTATCATTGCAGGAACATGAGGAGCATTGGCGACCAGCCCGCCAGTAGCAGAGAACACTGAACAGGTAAAGTCTAGTCTTTCCTTGATGTTGGTGCTGACACTTGATCTCTGCAGCGCACGCCCCATCTGTTCGGCAATGCTCATGAAACGATGGTTGAAGATCGACAACTCTATTGGGTCAACTGTCTGGTCCGAAGAGCTGTTCGACTGCTTGGGGACGTCAATGACAACGGAGCTCTGACAAACACTTGCCGATGCACCGGGGATGACAATCAGTGTCTGCGTAGCGTCAACGATGTAAGCAGGGCCGCTAATTTTATCTCCAGGACTGAGGTCTCTCAAGTTGAAAACCGGCGCAGAGCTAAACTCGGAGTTGAAAAACACTTTCTGTGTCTTTTGCGGCAATTTCTTAACTGGTTTGAACACGGTGTTCTTGACCTCCATCAAAGGTGATTCGAGTAAGGGTGAAGATGACATTCCGACCGAACGAACACGCAAACCTTCCACGACAATCGGCCTATCAGATTTCAGCCCGAACTCTCTAACGTGTTGCTCCTCAAACTTCTTTCTAGTATCTTCCTGAGGGTTGTACTCGATCATGAGACTCGTGTTGCTCCCCTTGTACTTCATGCTCATGAACTTCTGAGAGTCCACTTCTTCAATGAGTCTCGACTGCGACCTCAGCTTCGACTCCGACTTCAGTCTCATCTCCTCCAAATCGGCCTCGAACGACTCTTGCGATTCCAAGGAAGAAAGCAGTGCAGAGCACGGACGATGTTCTTCGTGAACAGTCTCTGCGAGCGCAATTCCGTGGGCAGACAGCAGCGACGAGTACTTGTGGATACAAACCTTCTCGATGCCCAGCCTCTGTGCAATCTCACAAGCGTGTTGCCCACCAGCACCACCAAAGGAACACAGTACATGGCTGGCAGTCTTGTGACCTTTTGACTCGGTCAGCGTCCGAATAGGACGACACATCGACTCGTTCGCCACCTTGATAAATCCCTCGGCAACTTCGTAAACACTCAAGCTCTTGGCCGTGTCTGCGTTGATCTGGGCAGTGAGGTCTTCAAAAAGCTTGAGTGGAGTGTCGTAGTCCAGCTGCTCGTTTTCGTTGGGACCAAAGATTTTCGGGAAGTTCTCAATAACCAGCCGACCGGTGATCAAGTTGGCATCCGTCACCGTTAGTGGTCCACCTTTGCGATAGCAGGCAGGACCGGGATGAGACGATGCCGATTCCGGACCGACGGTCATCAGTCCATTTTCCCACTTCAAGATCGAGCCTCCTCCAGCAGCAACAGTGTTGATGTCGAGTTGAGGTGTTCTGATGAGTACACCTGCCGTGATGGTCTCAAAAACATGTTCCAGTTTCCCTGCATACCGGGAGACGTCTGTCGAGGTTCCACCCATGTCAAAGCCAATCAAGGGAGTTCCCACGGATTCGTCGTACGTGCTTTTGCTATACCCTATCACACCGCCCGCTGGCCCGGACAGCAAAGAACAGAGGCCGGTGATTTCCTTGAAGTTCACCAGTCCACCGTCTGACTTCATGATCTGACAATCAATCTCGTCAAAGGCACCTTGTGCAAATCCCGAGGAAAAGTTGCGAACATAGTCTTTGATCACAGGAGTCACATAGGCATCTGCCACAGCAGAATGTGCACGTCCAACAAATCCCAGCATCGAAGAAATGTCCGAAGAAAGCACAACATCTTCGAACCCAACAGCTTCAGCTAACTCACGGATTTTCTGCTCGTGTTCAGTGAAAATATACGAGTGGAGCAAGCAAACAGCTATGGACTTGTATCCTTTAGTTTTAGCTTCCAGAAGCTTTTGCTTTGTGGAGTTCTCATCCAAAGACTCGATGATTCTGATCTTTTCTCCGCTGATCCCGTTGGTTTCCTCAAAACCCTGATAGTAGGTGAGGTCTGCCGCCTTGTACTCTGTCGACGTCTCCAAAGTGACTCGTTCATCCACTTCCCAGACGTCTTTGGCCAGAATCTCGCGCCTGTTGATCTTGAAATCAAACATATTTGGACGACTTTGATCTCCAATTGTCAAGATATCTTTGAATCCTCTCGTAACAAACAGTGCAACGTCGGCACCTTTGCGCTCGAGAAGCGCGTTGGTACTGACAGTAGTGCCAAGACGGACCTCCGCAACATCGTACAGATCAAGCGGATGCTCACGGCTTATAGCTTCGTTTCTATGGATCTCCAAAACGCGTCTTATCGCCTCTGTTGGAGCATCTTTGTAGTTGCTTGGATCCACCGAAAGGATCTTGATCACAATGTCCGGTTTGCCAGAGCGAGAAGCAATGCAATCGGTAAAAGTTCCTCCACGGTCTGTGTTGTCTGTGTTAGACTCTGGAAATAAAATTCTCTCAGTTGAGACTGGTTTTCTTACCTATTGCTATTTTGAGTTCTCTCTTTGTCCGTGTCATGTTGCTGGGCTAGTCGTCTGTGGGAGACTCAGATCACTCGATCGTACATACAGCTCAAGACATTGCTATAAAAGAGGTTCGGAACTTGTTTCCCGTTTTTTGCGCAAAAAGATATAATAATCTTATCGGTGGTGAACCTCCGCGCGATAAGATACGAGATACCCGATAAGCAAAAATCAATTGACTGGGTGTATAAAAAATTGCATCATACTCGTCAGACAGCTCCTCCCTAATTTTTACTTATGAATAGGTGTTAACACAATGACCAACGATCTCAAAACAATATCTCCGCATGATTTCAGAATTTTATGCCGCAATGCGAAACATACAGGTCAAACGTCGGGACTATGTGAAGGATACGCTCAGGCAAATCTCATAGTGTTGCCAAAAAAATACGAAAGAGACTTTGTAAACCTTTGTCGCCGCAACCCCGTTCCATGTCCACTACTTTGCAAAACTCCACCGGGAAACCCAAATCTGGTCGATGACAGTACGATCTTGTGGGACACAGACATCGATTTAAGTACCGACTTCCCTTCATACAATGTTTATGAGAATGGCCAATTCAAGGAGAAGAAAACCGATATCACCAAAGAATGGACAGAAGACCACGTTGGATTTTTGATTGGGTGCTCCCACTCCTTCGAAACAGAACTCTCCAATAAAGGGTTGCCTCCGAGACACCAAACTCTTGGTCGTGGGGTCCCAGTTTACAAAACCAAAAAGTACCTCGATCCTGCTGGAATATTTTCCAACTGTACCTATGTTGTGAGTATGCGGCCGTATAAGCCAGAAGACCTAGAAATGGTGCGTGAAATCACTTCGCAGTACGGGAAGACCCACGGTGAGCCAGTCGATTGGGGCTATGATGGTGCCGAGAGACTCGGAATCAAGAGCATCGATTCGCCTGATTTCGGAGACGAGCCCCAGATCAATGAAGGAGAGATTCCTGTGTTCTGGGGGTGTGGAGTCACCCCACAGTTGGTTGTGATGCAACTCGGGAACAAGATCGAGGGCACTGTGATGTCTCACACCACAGGAGCAATGCTGTCTTTGGATGTGTTGAGCAGTGATATCAAAAAACTTGTCTAGGTTCAATCGCAATCTATTTCTTCTCCTTTGGAAATTTTCTCTTATCGTAACACTTCCTGCCTGATCTGAGTAATCTTGAAAATTTTCGCGGCACTTCTTTTCCGTTTCGAGAATCGGCTTTTCGGGGTGGGCTTATCTTATCGCATTGAAATCTCGAGAGCGGCGCGCAAAACTTGACACGGCAAACAAATTTTGCCCGATAAAAAAAAAACTATTTAAAACCATTTATATAACTTCGGTGCATAGGAAAGACACTATAGCATCATGTTACACAAGGAAAACAGCAACATGTCTGAGAAAAGTATCGAGAAAAACCCACATGTGGTCGAGTGGATTGAAGAGCCCGAGACAGTGCCCTCCGAATGTCCATATCCCAATGCTCAAACGGCGTTCATCCGACGCATGGACATACGGATGATGCCGATTTTGTCTTTGATGTACTTCTTCTCGTCGCTGGATAGATCCAACATTGGAAATGCCAGTGTTGCAGGAATGAAAGCAGATCTTGGCCTCACCGACTCTCAATATTCTACAGCGGTTTCCATCGTTTATGCAACATATCTCCCATTCATGCTTCCGGGTGTTTTGATCATGATGAAATTCTTCAACAACAAAAAAAGACAGTACCTTGGCTGCATGGTGGGTCTGTGGTCGATTGTTACCGTTTTCACCCTGTTTGCTAATAGCTACGGCTCATTGATTGCTTGCAGATTGTTTCTCGGACTCTTTGAGGCTTCTTTCTTCACCTCGATCTCGGTCATCATCTCTGATTTTTACTTCCAATCAGAGCTTTCTCAACGTGTTTCCTATCTGTTTGCCGCCTCAGCTCTTGCTAGTGCCTTTGGCGGTCTTATCGGAACCGGTATTACTAAGATCCACAGTGGCAGTCTTGCTCCTTGGAAGTATCTTTACCTGATTGAAGGAATTCTCTCCTTTTCTGCCAGCTTCTACATGTACTTTGGAATGCCAGACACGCCAGACCAGATGGTGAGAAATGAAGAAGAAGCTGCTGTGCTGGCATGGAGAAAGGAAATTCGTCACAACTTTTTGATGGAGGATTATGACAAGAAAACAGAAGCGTGGTCTGCCTTGAAGGATCCAAAACTTTACCTCTCGACAATCATTCAATTCTGTCAAGATGTGTTGATGTACGGATTTTCCACCTTTTTGCCATCAATTCTGAAGAGTGACTTGGGCTATGATTCCTTAAAGGCGCAATATCTGACTGTTCCATGTTACATTTTCTCTGGAATAATCTTTGTTATTTGCGCGCGAATCTCCGATAAAACAAGAATCAGGGGACCAATGATAATATTTTTGGACATCTTTGGAATAGTCGGATACAGTCTCATTCTTGCCGACACAAGCAGTGGAGTCAAGTACTTTGCATGCTATTTGATTTGTGTTTGTCTTTACACTCCGGGGTTGAATGAGGCGTGGCTGGCCACCAACACTGCACCTAGGTTCAAGAGAGCAGTTGCAATTGGATTCAACCAGACTCTCGGAAACATCGCAGGAGTCGTGGCACCACAGGTGTACAGAAAAAGTCCCAAGTACGTCCTGGGACACGCTTTCACGCTCGGGTGCTTGGGAGTTGCGATGATCTGTGCTGGAATCAGTACCCTTCTCTATGTCAAGAGAAATCGCGAGAACGCGCGGGTGGCAAGTACTGGCGTCGATGACAGAAATCTTAGCAGGACTATTGGAGATGACTCCCCTGACTTCAATTTCGTTACTTAGTTTGGGGCCCGGAGCTGCAATATATACTTTGTTTTAGAAAAAGTGCGGGGATTAGCGAAATTTGAGCTTTGAATGTAGCTGTAGGTCGGAAGTGTGGCTTAGTGGATGCATATCCGATAGCCACACTTGACATCGAATTTGTGCAACCACAAAAGCTTGATCATAGTCTTACTAAAAACTAAGCCTTCATGATACAGTGGCTCTTGGCCCGACGGTCTAGTCGTCCTGCTCTTCACCCACAATCCTTCGAATATTTGAACTCATCCCATCGGGTGATTTTCACGAACAGACACACCAAAAAAACCAGCAGAATTCACCTAGTGCAATGAGGAGGAGTCCGAGGCATTAAGTGCTCTCTCTTCCTGCTTTACGGTCTTTCTGTAGCCCAAAGTGTAGAACAGAACTATTCCGAGGAAAGATGCGCCCAACAGTCCACAGGTGACTTTAGAACCATACTTGTAGTGCGGCGCATCGCTAGCGGGCCAGATCACTAATGGAATCCAGGCGTTGTTGGCATAGACCATCACCACTGTTAGCCCAGTTATCATTGCTCTCAATTCTGGAGGGCGAGGCCAAACCTCCGGCAATAACGAAATCAAAATTGGTGTATGTGAGCCTTGCGAAAACTGCATGAAGAATGCAAAGTATGTCAGTCCAACCGAAGTTGGATTGGTAGCCAATATGATTGCACCAATCCAACCAATGAACATATTCAAAATAAGGATTGCAAATCGCAAATCGGCAAAGTCTGCCAGCTTGGAAAAACCAACCACACTCACTAGCTGAACCGCAGCAGCACCAATAGGAATCAAATTTAGTTGCTCGACTGAGTACTTCTTGGTTCCATCCGCATTTGTTAAACTTTTCAGCCACAAGTTGAAATAGGCTGACTGGTTAGTCCAGTTTGCAGGAACATAGGCCAACAGGAAAAGCCATACCTTGTAATCTAAAGGAATCTTCAGAACCTTCTTCAGATTGAACTGCCTTTTTGTCTCTCTCCTTGCAATGGCCATTCTTTCGTTCGCAATTTCCAGGTCTTCTTCGCTCATCCAGTGAGCACCTCCGTTCTCAGGGGTGTCTGGAATCACAAAAACTCCGACCCACGAAATAGCCACAGTCATAATACCATTGATTACAAATAACCACTTCCATCCTGCCAGCCCAGCATGACCGTTCATTGTTTTGTAAATAGCTGCTTGCATGAAACCCGTAAACATGCTTCCGCCATAGTATGATCCTGTGAAAAGAGCTGCTCTCGTAGCCATTTCCTGCTTTGTATAGTAGTTGCCAAAAATCGTCATCATTCCAGGCCATGAGCTGCTTTCAAAGAACCCCACAAAAAACCTAAGAGGGAAAAGTCCGTTTGCCGTTTTCACAAAAGCACATGACAGCGTCAGAATTCCCCAAATAAACTCGCATGTGCTCAGCCAGTACGGGGCTTTAACTTTTGACATGGACACCTGTGCCGGAAGCAGTCCAATTGCATACCCAATGTTGAAATATGTGCTGATCCAGTTGTACTGATTCCCGTGAAAATTGAGGTCTTCTTTCATTCCACTCACATAAGCGTTTGAGTAATTACTTTGATCAATGGACTTGATTAGGTACGCAACGCACCCCCACGTCAGCAGGTACAAGTCCAGCTTTCTCACGAATTTGGACTCTCTGTTTGTTCTGAAAACATGGGTTCTGAACAGGTTTCTGAACCTCGAAGCTCTTGTTTCTTCGCTAATAATTGTAACGGTGACGGAGTCACCTTTGAAATTGTCACTCATTGTTTGCATTGAAGACCAGAATCCCTGTTCTACCTCAAAACTCGGTATTCTTCTCCCCAATTTATATGGTTGTTAGCTATGGCTAATCAAGTGTGTGGTGGCCCCGTACTTCTCCGCCACAATAGATGATTGTGGCGGAATAGCCAACTCTTCGTAGCCATATAAATGCTCCGTGTTTTCCCCTGTTTCCTTCTGGATATTTCATCATATGCACACAGCAACACACTTACTTTCACAAAAGTAAAATGCCTAAGCAACTGATTATTACTGGATTCATCACTGGCGGGACCACTGAGTGGAGGTATCCTGGCGACAGCTCGCATAGATTCGCGTATGACATTGAAGCTTGGGTAGAGATGGCGAAGCTACTGGAAAAGGGAAAGCTCTACGCTCTTTTCATAGCTGACCATCTTACATTGTTTGACGTCTATAAAGGCCCAAGTAACTACCAGGATGCTGTAAAGACAGGTCTTAACGTTCCCAAAGCCGATCCAAGTCATGCAATCATTACAGCTGCAAGGGAAACCAAGAGCATCTCGTTTGGGGTTACTTTCAGCACAGTGAGTGAGCATCCATACTTGTTTGCTAGACGTCTGGCAACTCTTGACCATTTTACAAATGGTAGAGTTGGCTGGAACATTGTTACTTCCTACCTGAATAGCGTTGGTAGCCAGTTACTGAACGGTGAACCATTTCCACCACACGATGAGCGTTACAACAGAGCAACGGAGTACGTTGATGTTGTGACAAAGCTGCTCCTCTCAACTTGGAGGGATGATGCCTTGATCCGCAATGTTGATACTGGAGTGTATATTGATCCAAGCAGAGTGAGAGAGATCAATCATGAGGGCAAATACTTCAAAGTAGCTGGTCCTGCGATCACCAAGCCTTCTGAGCAAAGAATCCCACTTCTCATCCAAGCTGGAACTTCCAAAAAAGGTCAAGAGTTGGCGGCAGAGTTTGCAGAATTTGTCTATGTTCTAGGTGGAAAAGAAGATTTGGCTCCCAAAATCAAATACATCAGACAAGTTGCGAAAGAAAAGTTTCACCGTGACCCAGCGAGCGTCAAGATTATCTACTCTGCTCGTGTCATATTGGGCCGCACACACGAGGAAGCTGTCGCGAAAGAGCTTTCCTACAAGGGGTATGAAGTTCCAGATAGGGACGCTGTGAATTTTGGTGGTATTACAGGCGTTAACCTTGCTGACTATGACAGTGACGAGGAAGTCCAGAGTAGTGCGGTTAATGGCGTCAAGACCACGGCAGAGATTTACTTCAAGAAAGCAAAAAAACCTACGAAAAGATCACTGTTTCAGCAAAAACCGGGTGTTGGCCCTTTCACTGGGACGCCTGAAGAGATTGCTGACAAACTGGAAGAATTGGTGGAGGCATTAGACCTTGACGGGTTCAACTTCAATTTTGCGGTTCTTCCGGCTTCTGCAGAGGACTTGGTTGAGCTTTTAATCCCAGAACTTCAGAAAAGGGGTCTATTCTGGCTAGATTATGCGGTTCCAGGCGGTACATTCAGGGAAAACGTCTACGGAATCAAAGGCCAAAAATTTGTGCCAGAAGATCATCCGTTACACGATATTCGGTGGACAGAAGATCACGACAAGACTGAGTTTGAAAAGAAATACAACCAAAACTTTCAAGATAGGGAGTCGGCAAGGACTTCTTTGAATCCCTGAAAAAACGTGTCCCAAGATACAGTAGTGAACACTCTATATGTGTCGCCTTGTTTTTTTCTGAGAAAAAATGATTGAATCATTAAAACTTTGAGAATCTTTCGTGTTTGTAAGGCTGCCTTTTGACCTTCGTTTTCTGATCCCAAAAGCTGTCTAATATAACCCGAAAGCTTGCTTTGTACGGAGTTCTGCCAGGACAAACAGAGTTCTCGAGTAAAAACAGGTCTCCGTCTTGAAACCTGTGGGTTTTCTCCAATTCCACTGACTGTTCAATCAAATGATTCAAGTAGGCTTTTGATGATTGCTCGCCATTTCCGTAAGTCAAAGGGGCATGTGGTATTCGGCTTGCACCCTCGGAAAGTAGTCCAAACTTTATTTTGTGATAATCTCTATAGGAAAAAGGTAGGCTGCTGAAAAAGACCGGGTC
Source organism: Ogataea henricii (assembly GCA_003705115.2). Classification (NCBI taxonomy): domain Eukaryota; kingdom Fungi; phylum Ascomycota; class Pichiomycetes; order Pichiales; family Pichiaceae; genus Ogataea; species Ogataea henricii. The sequence goes on from PPHT02000029.1 coordinate 122,443, forward strand.
TCTAGTGAACGATGCACAAGAGCAACTTCGTTGCTTTGGTGCAGAATCAGATCGTTGGTTTTTTTCAAATGCTCAGGTACTCGCTGACTTTTTCATGAGCACACTTGAGTGCGCTTTTTTTCATTGCCTCCTGGTTCTAATTGTCCCTTTGGTCCTGCGTTATGTACCTTCCATAAAACCTTTCGTCTGCCCAAAAAAGTTTGGAGTGTGAGTTTTTTGACACCTAGAAGCTAAATCGTTGGTAAACATGAATTCCTCCTTCTTCGGTGTGTATGGGTCTTTGATGAACAGAGGGAACTTTTCAATCCCATGGTAAAACAGCTCAGTGGCGTCGGTCGTGGTTGATTCACCATCTCCTAGTTTCGGAGCTTTGCTTGCAAAGAAATCAAGAACATGGGGATAGTCTTCGTACCGGGAAAACTTTTGGTGATCGTTCAACTTGTTCACCTTTTTTCTAAGTTCGTCATTGTTTCCCAGACCTACCGAGGCCTCGAATTCTTCTATCTTTGCTAGCAGACCAACGTGCCCCTCGTGCGTTAAAAAATTGTTTGATTAGTCGCAATTACTGCTCCGGGCTTGTGGAATCGAGTTTGTGAATAATAACAAGTCCATGAGCCGTAATTAGTTGTTGAATGACTTGTCCCTTTCCCAGATCGCGGACAAAATTGAGACAACTTAGACATTTGGAAGTTTTCACTGCTCCTCGATGCATGTTGCCCAAAATATGAGATTCCCGTTTGGTCTTGGCGTGCGGCTTACATTCTTCATGATTACTACCAAGTGTGTTTGTTCCTTGAGATGTCTCACAGGTACCTCACCATTACTGAAACTCAAGCGGTACGCGTTCACTGTCTATTTCTCATAGAACTATAACGTGGCAGATGGAGCTCTGAACGTGGCACGGAATTAAGCCAGCTGAAGCCACATTTGGGCTGTGGCTGACAATTTTGAATTTCTCAACACGAACAAAAATCAACTTTAAGTACCGCACCATCAGTGTGGAAACCTATTTTCTTAATTAACCGGCCCGTTTGTTCTTTAGACACTGAATGTTGTTACTTTCCATGAAATGGGTAAGAAATATTGTCATCTGGTGATTCTCTGTCATGGAATCTGGGGGGTCCCGGACCACTGGGATTACGTCGAGGCTCAATTCAAAGAGATTGCCAATGCTAACGACGAGAATATCATCATCATAAAATCCAAAGTGAATTCTGGATACAGAACATATGACGGAATTGACTTGTGTGGTTCAAGAGTCGCGCTGGAGGTTCTTGATGAGACTGCAAAGCTTGAGGAATCCGGATACAAGGTGAGTAAATTTTCTTTAGCTGGATTCTCATTGGGTGGCGTCATTGGAAGATACGCTGTGGGCGTCTTACATCTTGAAGGCTATTTTGAAAAAGTGAAGCCTATGAACTTCACCACTTTTGCTTCCCCTTTTGTTGCCGGTGGTCCTGCTGCGAGCGGAGCGTTAGGTTTTGCCAACTGGATAGTGCCAATCGGTCTGGGAAGAACTGGACTTCACTTGTGGCACATAGACCGAAGAATCCCTCTGCTCACTTTGATGACAATACCTGGTACACCCTTTTACAAAGCATTGCAAGAGTTCGAAAAGTTGTCGCTCTATGCCAACACTCGCGCAGACCTTGCTGTGCCGTTCTGGTCAGCTGCGCTCAGTTTCACAAACCCATTTGAAAGTCTGGTCAATGATCCGAAATCAAGGATAGGTTTAGATGGGTTTCTTGACTCCGAAAAACTATCCATATCTGGCCTTAAGTTTCTCGAGAAATATGGCCGCGTGATATTGGATGCATACGAACCAATAGAATTGGTCAAGGCTTCCACCTCTGAAAATAATACCAACCTTTTGGGCTTTTGGCATCAGGTCGCATTGAAACTTGAGCGTACATTCAACCTATCTTCGCGCAGAAACTGGTTGAGCTTAAACAATTGGGTTGAAGTCATCAAGTCCTACATCAGATTTTGGAAAGAGTCCCAAATCATTCCATCAAATATGACCAGTGAATACTCAAACAATTTGAAACAGCAGATTGAAGAACTCAATGGGTCCTTCGTCCAACCTACAGATATACCCGGAAGGTTCTCCACTACCCTCGAGAAGCTTTCGTATTATGAGGCTCAAGACGAAAAATTAAATGTTCTTTCTTTGACCTTGTCTCAGCAGCATATCATTCGGAATCTCAATACCCTGCCGTGGCGTAAGTTTCCTGTTTATCTTACACACACGGAAAGCGCACATGTCGGAATAATCGTTTGCCAAAACGACCCATCATTTGACGAGGGGGAAATGGTCATCAAACATTATTTGAAGGAGAGTTTTCAAAGGTGATTTGGAATAGTATTTGTGGAAGCTTATGTAAAAATGAATCAGAATCTAGTTCGTTCATGGAAGACTTCAAAAGGGTAATAAAAACAAAAACAAATTCGCTCTAATTGATGAGCAAAAACACTTAAAAGTGAAAGCCCATCAGTCTAGCACACCTTTGGGCTGCTAACGCCCTATAGGTCCATTTTCATAAACCACAAAGTCAGTGAGGCGGCCCACCTTCGTGTACAACAACTGAGCGCGGTGGTTGAAGTGGTGAGTTTTCCAATAAACATAAGGCGAGTCATGCTCTTCTGCCCAAGTGTAAACAGCTTCAATCAATTTTCTTCCAGTCCCACCAAGCCTAGAAGTTGGGCTGACAAATAGATCACCGATGTATGTGACCAACTTCACAGACCGAACCAGGTAATGATTGATGTACGTGATGAATCCCACTACTTTATTGATGGTAGTGTCTACAGCAACAAAGCAGTTCACAGGAATGGCTGGATCTAGGAACCTTTCAAATGAAACATCGATGGATTCCTTTGAAAATTCCCACCCGAAAGTACCTGCGTATCCTTCCTTGCTAGCATAGAGTTCTACCCATTCCTCTTTGTCTCTTTTCTCAATCGAGCGAATTTGAAGCGATGTTGTTGGCGTAGTCATTGCAAAAATATATATTGATACAAGGTTTGTTAACAAATGCCATTCGAGAGCTTTGGACGGGTCTTTGTGCTCATTTATATATTAGTGCCGATTCATATATCAGTGTTGACTCATTTTGGGACATGACTAATAGGATGGTTGATATACCTCGATAAGGACTTATCTACAAACCAGGCTGTGTAAAAAAATTAAAAAATAAAAAATAAAAAAAAGAGTCACCTTGATTGATACCGCTTGTGTTTCTGACTGGAGTATTATTCTCCGATTTCGGTCAATGATTTGTTCGAATGTTGCACATAATACGCCAACAAATCTCTTTGAGTTTTGATTTTCCACCAAATTTTTATTATGAAGTAGCGAGCGGAAAATTGCAGATCGAGTAGCAAAAAAATGTGGGCTAAGAGATTCGAACTCTTGCATCTTCCGATACTACGATATTCCGGTGTGCTTATCACATTCCTGAACGTAGCGCCTTAACCGCTCGGCCAAACCCACATCGTTGACGAAACACCGACTGATTGTTCTTTGGGAGTTCGATATCGACCATGTTTGCCCATTCTGTTCACTCACATAAGCTACAAAAGACATCTTCACATCCCAGTAATGAAGTAATAAGGTGAAATTTGAGTTTCAGAATAACAGTTCACAGTTTGTGGCAATTTGCATCATCACTTCATTGGCTCGTGGGCCAAAATTGTCAAAGCAAGCACACCGGCATCCAACTCAAATGTGTAGACAACATCACTTTCAGTATAACTGATCGGAAGTAGACAAATATAACAAGTAAGCTAAACGGGGCTTTCATACTTCACACACTAGAGACTTGACAAAGTTGGCCGTTGATCCGAGGTTCCAAAGAGAATGTGGACGGTGGCTGAAAAACTTACTTGCCTGCTGTGACTTCGTAAGCGTTTGTGAAACGTAGGGAACGCACTGAGAACTTGTACCGTTTTGTTTTTACAGTTTGTTTGTTCAAGGGACGACGACAGTGAGTTTTGTTTTTGTTCTTGACTGTGTAGATAACGATTTGCATCATATATACACTATGATGACTCCAATCTACTCAGAACGATGTTCCTTTTGAGTTCTCCTCTCCTCTCACTTCATCTTCCAGGTCACCCCGTTCAGTTCTTCTTCCAGTCTCAGAATCCATATCCCCCACTTTATTGAAGCGAGGACGAAAGCTCATAGAGGCACCAAATGATAAAAGAAAAGGTGGTGTCAGAATGTAGTCGTCAATAAAAGAAACTTTTGGAAATGGTTCAAAAACTGGTCAGCCTTGAACGAAAGTTAACACAACCTCAGTGATAGTAGCCAGATAATTGGACCAAGGAGAGAAATGTGGAACATGAGGCAGTTTTTCAACTTGGAACTTCAGCTAACCAGCCCTGTCGAAATACAATGCTTATAAACGAAATTGCTGACCAAACACTGAAAGCAGTCACACCAGCAATACTGACGATATAACTGTGAGTACCTGATGAGCCTGAATACCAACTCACACAGAAAGAAAGCAAAACAAATGCGTAGAATGAATTGCCACCAAAGGAGCTCCGTTTTTGGTAACTTTGTAACAAGCTTAGGTCCAAAGCCAGCTTGATACTACGAGAAATTGTTCGGTTGGCAGTATAGATTAAGGAGTTGATAGAATAGACGCATGTGATCAGCACGATAGTTGCAATAAAGTATTTCAAATTCCTTCACCCGGCATGTGTCAAGGATATAGAAAACAAGCATTCCATAAACAATAGCGACACCACAATATAGACAAGATCCTGAACACAGTGTTTTCACAAGTGGGGATAGCTTTTCTTGAATTACTTGCTCGTGTTGTTAGATTCGACACAGATTCGACGTCGGAACAGAAATCTCGGGCGAAGACAAAAGAGCTTGCAATTCGCTTGCTTTCTGAGTTCAAGGGATGTTTACCAAATGGGTTGTCTGGCTTATGTCCTTTGATTTTACCAGCGCATCGCAAACAGAATATATCCCAGCACTAAAGCATTCCTGAGAATACCCAAGATACACTCAGACTCACCATACCACTCGACACTGACAGAGGTAAAACCCGTAAATAGTGCCCAAATCATAAGAACCCAACCCCATGTTGGAACTTCTTTGTAAAAGCGTCCGTGGAGAAGGCAGATTTGTGTATTTTGCGGCGAAAACTGTTAACCATATAGGACGTGGTAAAAGCGAGAGATTTGCCCCGAATCCTTTGAAAACAAACCTGGGACCCAATACTCCACATTAAATTCAAGCACCGAGTTCATCTCTCCAATATTGGCCATCATCGACAGAGCAAAAATCGCAATGATTGTGAAGCCAGTGATCAATCCAGCTGGTCCACTGTTTGCCAGGGCAGACCCCATTTTGGTTGAACATCCTGGACCAACCACACCGCACAAGGTGATCAAGTTGTTCATTCTGTTTTTTAAACCGGCTCTCAGGCCGATTTTCAAGATTTGGACGAGAGTGAGTTCAGTGATCTCATTTTCTTTGTGTGACATGCATACTACATTATGTCATTTACTTGAAAGAGGAGGGCAATGGTTTTACTGCCATTTTTATGAATATCGCTAAATCGACATGAATCGTTGTTGATAGCGTATATTTCTCATTTTCCAAAGTAGTTAGTAGTCGTTCATTTTTGACTCTTCGAAGTTATCAACTGATAGCGTTTGATTCCAAAATGGTAAGATTAATTTTTTCGATATATAATATATTTATATATATCTAAGTATTGATAGTCTTCGGACTTAATTGAGTTTTCCGATTTACGAAAACCGACCAACAAGATGGACATCCCACAAATTGGCTCAAGTGCCTGGAAGCACCTGAGCCTGATGAATAGGAAGCTCACAATTCAGTCAGAACTGCAATCGACGCTGGTTATCGCCATATAGATACTGCCACTTGCTATGGAAGGAAATGAAGCTGCTGTTGGAAAGGCAATCCGGGACTCCAATGTGAAGCGTGAAGAGATTTTTTAAACCACCAAACTTTGGGCCACACGTGCCGCAGGACCTGAGAGCCTCGCTGGAAACGATAGGTCTAGAACACGATGAATTGTATCTGATGCACTGGCCCGTTGCGATGAGCCAAAGTGGTAACGAACCGATGTTTCTATGAAACGAATACGGATCCAGGGATCTGCTCAGCATCTGGAAGTACTCTGTCGATTCATTGGAGTGCCCAGTTTTACTTTGGCTGAAAAGGATATGGTTCCTGGGGCCCTTCAGGTTGAACTTCACTCTTATCTGCCTCAGCAAGCTCTAGTTGACTCTTGCCATTCGAAAGGGATCGTCGTGGAAGCTTGTTCACCTTTGGGTTTTCAAGGTGCTCCCCCCCTTTTTTTGAGGTCGCCATGACGTATCTCTATCGCCAGCCACGATCTGTGTTTCATAGCCCCCTGGAGAAAGACTTTGGTGCGGCCAAAGTCAACCAATCCGAGCAGAATCGAGTCGAACTTGCGTGTTGTCCAGCTTTCTGATGAAGAGGAAAAATAAAATCCAACCTGCACCCCCAAAGCGGCACGAAGAGGATCGTCAAACCCACAAGAGGGCGTGACCAATTTTCAAGACTGACTATGAGTCTGCAGTTTTTGTACACCCAGACTCACCTTGAGAACGAATTACTATTCCCCTGATCAATGTGTTAATATAATCAAACTGTAGTCCTGGTTTATTAACCGGTCGAGTTCTAAATTGTATTAAAATCTCAGATCTTACCTCGACAAAAAAAAAGGTTTCTCATTGCTTCAGCTGTCAATGATGAACAAGGCCTTCTTTGCGCTTGTATACACTTTTGAATGAGATTGTTTCATGATTACTGTCATCCCATGCCAGTTTCCTTGAACAAAGTAGCACAAGGCGCATTTCCAAAATGGACTTTCAGCAATGCGCTGCTACTACTTCGAGATGAGATGTCTGCTTTTAGATATATCTTTACTTTTCTTTTGCATCGAATACGTGCAAGACAGTTTGCCTGTTAAGTCACCCAGGTTGCTCAATACAGCCTCCGGAAGCCACCTAAAAATCGCCCTGGAAATCTCCTGGCTATTGAATGAGCAAAGCAACAGAACGACGCTATCTGCACCCTTCTCTTGTAGTTCGACAACTGACTACAAAAGATAGTCTGACTACCACCCACGGCTTGTAAGCCGCTTGAAGCTTATCTCAACTTCGTGTTGACACCGTTCCTTTGCCAAAACTTGTTGAGCAGGAATCTCAAAGGCATTTACTAGTACCATGCTGTATTTCACATGCACAAAGAGATTGACGTAGATCTACTTTTACAAATACCATGGGAAAAGTCGTTGAAATCCCCATTGTGGCTTACGAAGACCTCCATCAAAGTGATCAAGTCAGCTTTCAAGCATCACTAACTCAACACCACGGTGCTTCACCGAAAGGAGGAACATGATAATCGATTATTTGAAGCTCAAAAGATGGTACATTTAGAACAGCGTTCAAAAGACATTTTGCCTTTCATGGATGTTAAATGACTTGAGCCATCTTCATGGGGTAACAATGAAGAGCATTGGGGGATGAACCTCAGCTTCGATATGCTGGTTCGTTGTCTTATGGAGCGTTGCTAAGTAGGTCGCAAATTGCCAACAGATTATATCAAAGCACCTGAAACCGCAATAACCGAACACCATTGAAAAATGTATATTAAACATGCCTACTCCGATAAGATCACAACCCAAAAAGGGAGATGATGCAGAATCAACTACCTTGAGGTCCCATGAAGAATTGAACAGGTGTCTTCATTCCCTGGTAAAAGCCACGACACAGACACTGTGTCGCTCTGTGCCGGTCTGCTTACCGGGCAGAATGGGCTTTGTATTTTAGGCGTTGATTAAACATGGAAACTTCATTGGCAAAATTCTAATTAGTAAAGAAACTGTTCGCGAGGACTGTGCGATTTGAAAGCCCCACACAATGTTGGATGCTGCTGGAATGTAGTCGACCGAGTTCGGCTCGTTGAGCGGTGGTTTGCCCTTTGTCATCGAGGAGACGTGTGTTATCGCAGAGGCTGTGAACTTCCCAAAGACGCGAAAAATACTGTAAAACATGGCATTCGGTACAGAAGCTTTAAAGTTTTGGGCATCGCAGTATCGTTCCTCAAGTCTGCATCATCAACTATTTCCGACGGACAGAGGCGATAGAAGGAATTTTTGAGGACACTGATTTCAACTTTTTCGATGGAGCTTCACAGATCAATGGAAGGTCAGTGGATGGTTTACAGTAACCCATGAAGGCTCAACGCAAAACGGTTCACGAATCAGTTACTTTGAATTCATGTCTATGCTCAAATTGAAATCACTGCCGCTCAGTTCAAGAGCCCAGCTTCAGTCACAAAATTATTGACCAAAGCATGTTGTTTGCGTGCGGTGCAGTCCTTGATATTGAGGGGATATCAAACTCCTTCTACAAATTCTTCAAGAAATCCACGGCCTTTGGTACCAGGGCTGCAGCACCAGGCTTGAAAAGCATTTCATCATGGAATGCTCCTTCTTGCTCGTAGATCGTGGAATCGTTCAACTTCGCGAGCTTGATCCACGACCAAATGTCGTCTCTCAGGACCTCATTCCCCCCAATAAAAATGAACGTTTTACAACCAATCACTTTGCCCCAATCAGTCTCATCGTCTTTGTACGGGTTCAATTCCTTCGTCTCCAGTAGCGACTTTTCAGCGAACAACTCGCCCATGCCCCTCAAAGTTTCCATGGTCAAACTATCTTTTCCTCGGTTTGTCAGGTATGACCCAGTTGGAGTTGGATGCATATTCAACCAAGGAGAAACCAAAAAGAAACCGGAAGCTTTTTGTTTGATTTCTGCTACTCCTTCATGTGGAGAATGTATATGCTTGGCCAACAGGATACTCAGATGAGCGCCTGCTGAATCACCACCCAAGACGATATTTTTGCAACTTCTCGCAAGCTCGTTGTAAACTAGCGCCACCTCCTTCAGCTGGGTTGGATGCTGACTGACAATAGAGAGAGTGTAATCCCAGATTACAATGGAAAGTCTTTCGTTTTTTGCCAGCTTGTAAAGGTCGTTGAGGGCGCTCGGAAGATACGGGAACAAGCCGATACAGTACCCTCCACCATGCGAGAATAAAAGAACCGGATCATTCTCTTTTCTGTCCTTTGCTTCAACCAGCCACCGGATGCTGCCACTTGGAAGTCCGTCCACTTCGATAATCCCATTTAGATTATTGAGACCTTTCGGGTCGAAGATACTAAGATTTTTGTATACCCCGTAATTGGGAGATGCAGCAGCAATCTCTGCTGTTGGGGTGTTCAATGAAGCATTTTCCAGGAGACCCGCAACAAATTGGTTGCCGAAGCTTTCAAGTTCACTCTCGTCTTGCGGGAAGGACATTTTAATTTCTCAGTAGAGAGATAATCCAAATTTCAAACTTTTTCGGATAAAAGACGAAAATCGTCAGTTTTAAGGCACTTTGTGACACGTGACTTGTTTCCAGCGCGGGATAGTTTACCTTACACGAACATAATTTCCCGAGGCAAAGATCTCACCGACTGGGCTCCCATGGCCCTACATCTACAACACAAACTTTGAAAACTCTAGTGTACGGTCTTCTGTGGTCGTTCAGTCAGCTTTCATGCCATATATCCATCCCACAGAGTCAATGTGTGATCAAAACCCCCGGAACACGATCGGTTTGAGCCGCCTAACGCTGTTCAGAACAGTAAGAGGCTTACTGGGCTGGACTGCGAGCTAATTTTTCACCTTGTTAACCATGAGATACCCTGGTCGAAGGGTAAGCTGAGTCTTCTATATTCGGGCCAAGACTTATCCAACAGGTACAAATTCCACAGCAAGATTGCCCGTGTAGCGTAATGGTTAACGCGTTTGACTTCTAATCAAAAGATTCTGGGTTCGACTCCCAGCATGGGTGATAATTTTTTTTCTTTTTTCCGAAGAATGGGGCGTCAGAGCCCTAAATTTTTGGACATACAAGACTTGATGAAGAGAGACGATCAACCTCCATCGAACGAAATGTTTTCCAAGCGAAATATCCTTAATTTCGTTGTTTTTGTTGAACAGGACAATTTGAGACAATAATTATAATTAAGAATATATGGCACTATTCTCTTCTTCAAACAGAACACTATTTTCTTTATTGTTTTTCTATTGAAAAAGCCGCGCTACTTCACATCATACTATTGAACCATCAGTCACTCCTCAGCAGAATCAAAGCACTACCATTGGCAAGTGCAAATTCAGTGAAATGAATACTTATACCTTGCGCCGAGCTATGAGATTACCGAAGCTCAACCTGTCAAACCTTCGGTCAGAAGAATTTACCACAAGAATCATCATTCCTCGAATATAATCGCAGGGATGACATTGTCAAACCGTGAGAGGATTTGACATTCAACTACGCTGCGCTGATCAAGTTTGCTGAGCTCACATGACCTCTAACCCGCAACGTGTAACGCATGCGGTTACATAACTCTATCGGGACTCGACAATGTTGAACCAAAAATCCACAACTCCAACTGCCCAAACCCATTTTCACTGAATTGAGACCCAGGATCCTCAAAAAAAAACCTGTGCTAGACAACACAATAATCCATAGTCACTTGAAAATGCTTCAATTGGGTTTGAAATAAAAAACCCGACTTCTCTCCCATTGACACGGACCCTAAATAGTCACAACATATTGACTTACCACTGAAGAAAGTGGCTCATTCGGTAACCAAGTACCCTTAGCAATGATTTCTAGGGAATTATGCTGAGGCTGAAACCCAAAAACTCATGTGAAAACACTATTGGGAAGTTATGCCATTATATAGATTGTTACCAAATCTTCATGCTTCCGATACTTTGTTCAGTTGCGTTCATACCCAAGGCTCTCTAATTTGAGTCTCAATCTTGCAAAAAAAAACTTCAAGCCCGTGCCCGGGTTCGAACCGGGGACCATCAGATTTGCAATCTGGTGCTCTACCACTGAGCTACACGTGCTGAATTTGAACGTCGGAGATGCCGTGTACTGGGCTTGCGGAGCTTCCGATCAAACGTAGATACTAGTTCTGCTGGGCAACGCACAATCTGCGCTTTGAACAAGCTCAGGGCTTGTTGGTGGAATACTCACATGCTTTGTATTTAGCTTTGTGTGACTGCCATTTTGGACGTTCCGAAAAGAGGCTCCCTATAATCGACTGCTCAAGCTGAGATCATAGTGATTTCAACTTGTTCTCGGTGAGACAGAATATCAAGAGCTCAATCCCCGGTTTGACGCTATGACATCAACCCAGATAGCAAAGGGGAGAATTCAATATCGAATTGCTGCATGTTCTCAGGAAGTGGCTATATCCCTACTCAATTCACACCCAAACAGAGGTCATGGTAGTCAATGTTTTGAAGAGGTACAACAGTTTCTTTTCTCGTGATCTCCAGCACACATCGATCAACATCGCTGCAGAGTACTCAAACTAGAAGCCTCTCTTGTATAATATGATACGAGCCTTTTCCTCCATTTCGACATCCAATGACCAATGCGAATGCAGTCGGCGCTCAACAGAGCCCTTTGAACTCATATGGGCCAGATTGAACGATTTTCAGAACCATTAAGTAGAAGTTGAGCAAAGGCGTATCACATTTTTTGAGGAAGGAAGTCGGATTTTATGAATTTCAACCAAACTTTTGACAGTATGGCCGAGTGGTTAAGGCGTTTGACTCGAATTTCGTGACATCAAATGGACTTTGTCCGCGCAGGTTCAAATCCTGCTGCTGTCGATTATTTTTTTTTTGCCTCTACTTCAAATCCTGCTCACGTCTCACCCTACTTCCTCTTCCATGAAGCTCTGGGGTGTTCAACTTGCCCAATCGCCATTTAAACCACCAAAGTTTGAAAAGGCCGATGCAGTAACCCATCGAGCTCAATCATCCCACGCTATGCTGCCAAGTCAAGGTTATCGATGGGGTAGTACACGTGATAAGGAATTACTGATGATGAACTGCGATGGGAATGGCAAACTCACATGTTCCACCTCTGATGATCCTACGTTGCAAATACGCTATACCGTGAAAGCAGGTGTTTTCTCAGCTCCAGAGTGGTGAATTGTACGGCTATCTATGAGAGAGCGATCGCTGAAATGTCTATTCTCTCCGACACACTTCTCTTGGGCATAGCTGCCTGGCTGGATTGACGAAACAGTAGCCATGAATGGTCTTTCTGTTCGAGAAATCGATGGACAATAAAAAAACTGATTTTCATGAACACCAAATAAAACCCAATGGAACAATTTGTACCAATGAATAGCTCGACAGCAGGGGCTTCAAGTACAAACGATGGACCGCCAGCAGCAAAACACTGGTATCATCAATGGCTTGAAGAACCGTTCACAAACTTTCCAGAATTTTCAACAAGCGTAGACTACCATGGCTTTTGGAGTCAAATTGCAAGTTACGCTATGAAGGTGTCAGCTGACAATGAAATGTATGACCTATTTTTTGACTGTCAAGCGTACAAGTTGAAGAATAACCGCGCCCCAAACATCTCCAACTCGCGTCAGCCTTGCAACAACGATCAGAAAAGCGATAAGCTACTGAATCCTCAATAATTTCAGGGATGATCGATCGAACTCGAATGTCAAAGAAAGGGTAAACCTGTAGTCAAGCAGTAAAAGTAAGATATAGGTATAAAGAAAAAATGTCACACTTCAATGTGGAAGCAAAACATCAATCATGGCCACCATTTATTTCTGTTACCTCCGAAAGTGTTGGATAGGTTGATGCTTTTTGGCTCTGCGCAGAACAGATGCGAGCATGCTAGAGAACCTCATGGCGAGCTTGGGTGGTGAATAGGAGGACTCACAAAAGGATTGGCGTCTCAACTTTCAAAGCTGACAGATGGGCCGATGTTTTCATCGCAAATGCGGCGGGTGTTCGGTTGTAAGCCTGGTAACAAGACAGGAGTATTGGAGCGACTGATTCACCACTGCTCTGTTGGTCCTTTTCTTGTGTTTCAAAAAGTTTATGAATTCGAAAGGCGCATTGCAGTTTCGCCGGATCCAGCACTCTCAATGTTGGAACGTATATCGGTCCGGACTTTTACCTATTCAAGGCCCCACAAAAAAACGTTTGGTTTTCAGAATGGCATCTGAAGGGTTCAGAGTACTAGTGTCCACGGGCGGTCTGGACAAGACTGGGTGATGATGTGGTGAAGGAAAGTTCTAAACTAGATCCCCATTCAGAAGCAATAATGATCTTGAATCAAACTGCTGCCGCTACTCTAATATTGGAATGACGATTCACCAGATGTACATGACTAAAGAACCAATGAACAAAAGGCCGTTGATCCAATCTCTATATGCTGAACAGCAATCAGCAAAACGTAGTCTGAAATTCGTCTGGATCTTTCTTTTGAGTTCCGACAGTTATGAAGCAATATTTTCTGCATTTGAAGAATGCTTCAGCACTAATGAATCTCAGCAGTTTGAAAGAATTGCTGGCAAGTTAGAAAAACCAAGGGCCTCAAATGGTCAGGCTATCTACGGGTAGTTGATAAATCACCGTTTTCCCCGATATGACTAGACTACGATGTGTGATTTCTCGCCTCTCTTGTGAGTATGGCGTGGCTCACAGGCTGGCATATTGACCAGGGAAGGTAGGAATTCAGCACAGAAACGCGTCTGCTGATCTCTCGAACTTGAAGATTGAACTAGCTTTGAGCGTGAACTACCGGCGATAGATTGGTCAGAAGCTCAAACTTTTCGCAGAAGACGTATGGTGATGTACAGAAAAGAATCACGAAATTGTATCAGGACTCCCATTATTCAGGACAGCAACGTGCTGCGTTTAGATCCCGATTAACTTGTGTCGATGTGACAAGGTTTATTATTGCTCGAAAATGATATGATTTCACCATCATGCAGCAGGGAACTGTCCAAGGACTTTCAGCTGCCAAGGGGACAAGTCAATCGCAAGGTTCATTGTCAATGTATGTTCGGTGGGGAGCTGGCATAATCACTTCTGCCATGACTGTCCAATCAAAGACCGTGCGATTTGAATGCCCATCTGACTGGGTTTTGCAGCGTTTCCAGACATGCGGCCACCTGAAGTACATGGCTGAATCTGTACTATTGTGGGAGGAATCAACCTCGCATGAGCAACGCATATGTTGAAAGACCCCTGTCCCATGCCTCATGAGTAAGTCAGGAAAACCAAGTAATGATTAATATGACTCTCCTGTGGTGATCTGTAGTTGCACCCGGAAAATCTGTCATTGAACACTGGTAAACAAATACAAATATATCCCTATTCACTTGGTGGTGGCTAATGATCTGCGAATAGACTTGACTTGAAAACCGAGGTGGTGCACATCTATGGGGGAATCTTTTTGTAACGTTGGCAAGAAGATACTCCGAAAGTGATCATGTTTCTATACCACAAAACTTCCGTGATACTGGAAACTTGGTCCAAATGGAATCCATTTCTCAACTTGGCCACCGAAGGGCTGGCCCAATGGGCGTCCGCTGTGTCTCTGGTATACAAAGAATTTCCGTCTTCGGCTTGCTGACGGTAGATTAGAACATCATGCATTGGTGAAAGCTGCATATGCAGTAGATAAGCGAACACCGGGGTTTGCCTTCGAAAATCGCGAGTACATACTTGATCGCATCTCTTTTTCTCGCCAAAGGCCCGGAAATATGAGCACCAGTTTATCTATGCTAAAAGCCAAAGGCCTAAAACGGGCGAGTCTCAATGGATGTCCAGTCATTCTGCTGCCTTACTATGCTTTACATTCTGCCACATCGGCTATTCAAGCACAACTTCTGGCTTCTCGCTTGTGATATGACGATTGCTGCAATCCAGCTTCACTTCGTCACACCTAAACATCCGGTCCCTCCCCTTCCTTGGAATTTCTCAGCCCAGTCATCTCCCATCGTACAAGACAAAAAATCTAATTGCTTGCAAACTTTGACGAAATGTGGGGGTTTCCAAACAACACTGCCTCTGTAAAATTTCTCAGAGATATGGGCCATGATCCTTTGAAAATCAGCTCCAGAGAACCAGCACTTGCAAATATCCTTGAGTTCGGACATAAGTTGAGAACATTGGGTCAACAGTCGTCTTTTTGAATGAGGGATCATCCAAGAGTTTACAGGAAATGTTTACTTCTTCGCAAAGACTCAGAGGATTAACTCATCGTCGATTAGACTTGGATATCAAAACGTTCAATACTACAAGAACATGGTTTTCGAGTCGAGAATTCCTTCTAGAGATTGCAGGAAGGCACACCACACCAGGTGCTAGACCAATACTTTTATATGTGCCGTCAAAACAGCTCTGCTTATGACATGGATAACCAATTGTTTGACCAGGAAACAAACTTTTTTCTGTTGCTATGCTATGCCAGAAGTCAGAATCAACGGTTTTGCCGGAGTCGTCAGAGTGTATCGGGAACGACCACAAGGAACACGATGGTCCACAACCTACTGATGTAGCGCTCAGAGGCTACTTCACAACCTCTGGCTCAAGCGATAAAGGAGACCACTGCACCTAACGCGTTCTCCGGGTCTTATTGAGTGGCCCCTTGGCCAACCTAGAACGCTGTTAATCGTTTTTTTGCTTAGCAGATACGTTTTCGAAAGATAGGAATTGGACAAAAAATCATCCTGCTTCATTTGGGGATGAACGGAACATCTTCTTTTGTGCAACAGAACATCTTTCTCAGTAAAAGATTAAGTCTTCTTGCAAACGGAACCTGTTCTTCTGACCAGCTGATGGCTTGTAGAATGATTGGAAGAATCACCAACACCTTATATAGTAAGAAGGCCAGCCCCTCGCGTGCTAAGCTACTTTTATTTCATGAGATTAGCCTTTTTGCCGCCTTAGAAGTTCCGTCGATTGGAGAAGACAAAATGAGGTATCTAAAGAAATCCCCGGTCAGCTCCAGTTTCCCTTGAACTGCAAGGGTAGAGGCAGCAAAAAAGAAAAGCAACTCCCCCACCAGGACTTGAACCTGGAACCTTCCGGTTCGTAGCCGAACGCGATAACCATTACGCTATAAGGGAAGAGCGTACCTTTTTTGGGTTGTCAATGCCTCACCAACGCTGAGTATGGCTGCGCAAACGAACGTATCTAACGACACTCCACATCATGCTAGCCGAAACAATATGGGTTAAAACCAGGAAGAGTGTAATCGCCACTTGCTTGCAATGCCTCCAGGACTGCGACTTTCCAATCCGAAACCTCAGCTAACCTTCCATGAGTAACTTGTTGCGCTACACCATCGGATGAACTCGGGAACTGAATCAGCAGACGCCCAAAAACAAGCAGTTCCAGCTCATTCGAAGGGCACCTCCAAGGTGCCTGTTAGGTCTGCTCATCCTACCCCTCATACCCAACCTATGTCTCCGATATAGTGTAACGGCTATCATGGTCCGCTTTCACCGGGCAGACCCGGGTTCGACTCCCGGTATCGGAAATCTCTTTTTTTGCGACCCAAGTAGAGCCAAGTGGGTTAGCCTGAGTAGGAAGGGCAATACTGGGTGCAAAACGGCCACTCTTTAGAAGGAAGCGTTTTTTTTTCGGTGGAGTATGTATTCTTGAAATCATAATATGGTTTTGAGACCACTTAGATGCCTAATGAGATCGATACGCTGTGTGGTGCCTACTCCACAGGCGCCTTGGTCATACGATAACTGTTTGTTGGTAGGTGTGGGTCATTATTCATCTTCCATTCATCCAAACTGCACCTTCTTTACCAGTGCAATGTAAAAAGAACACAAAAACATACGATGCCTTCTTGTTTGGCGTTACATGGAAGAAGCTGAACGAGGCGCACAGCAACTCATCCGATTGCTCCATCTCAAGACTAGCATTTGCAAAGCGAAGGATTCATGCCGCCCTAGAGCCAAGCCAATGAAGGGAAACTCCATACCGTATCAATCATGATCTTCTTTGATGATGACGAGAGAAGGGGGTAATGAGTGAGACATGAGTAAGTCATAAGTAAGTTGCCAGTAGTATGTTGCCCTAGCTCCTTTCAACTACGGGACCAAATAAAGTATCCATAGCATCAATGGCCGAGTGGTCTAAGGCGGCAGACTCAAGTTCTGTTCTCCGTGAGGGGACGCAGGTTCGAACCCTGCTTGATGCATAATTTTTTTGGAGCTTGTTAGGATCCGACGGGTCTCAAAGTCATCTTATTCATGCTGTCCCTATGATTCCTGCAAAAGAGGATCACAATCTTTGTAGCTTGCTCTGTGGGAGTGAATTTTTTTTTCTTTCGTAGCAAAATACGATTTTTTGACGACCGAAAACTGGGCTTTGGATTTCAAATGGGAGAAGGCCAAGTAGCGTCTTCATGAAGTCTGCATGTAAGCCCAGCTGATGGGGCCACGTTCATCCCTGATTGGAATGGTATTTTGTAGACACGGAGAAAGTCGTTTGTTGGCTCCCTCTAGGTCCATTAAGAGTCAGGGTCACATGATATCAATTAGCACAACGAGAGGTAGATATACCTATGTTCGACGAACCTTTGTGTCCGAGACAACGAAAGACTTCACCTCTGCTAAAACTTGAGAAGCGGCTACTTCTATGAGGAACCACTCTTCACAGTCATGAGCTATGTATTCCTAGCGCTCCTTAGCTCGGGTTATATATCTCCAATCTCTTTGTCAGTAAAGTTATTCAATGTCTCAAAAGGTCACAATTCAGCATGTCCCGATCACTCTGCAGTGGACGAAGAGAAGTATCCTTGGGCCACTTAAACCTGGAAAAGCACTTTGGAGAGGAAGTTTATCTTATCTGTTTCTGTCACAGTCAACCAGACTACATAGACGTTTCATCTCCATATAGATAACGAAGGCCGGAATTGGCTCAGCTATTCTCTCCTTAGCTCAGTTGGAAGAGCGCGAGACTGTAATGTTCATTGTCATCTTGAGGTCCCTGGTTCGATCCCGGGAGGGGAGATTCTTTTTTTGCCGCTCAAAAAATCAGTAGAGCAAGCTCTCTTTTTTGATTCATTCAGTCTTTTTTGTGGCCAAATACTTTCCTTGATGGGTTTGCTGATGATCAGTGCTTGATTCTGAGGTTAAAATTACTTGATATGCCTGACGCGAGTTCAAAAAATTTTGCGCAAATAAGTCAAACCGCAGACAAAGTAATGAACTTGCAATGGCCCAACAACTGCGAGTAGCCTGCTATTACAGCATCAGGAAGAAACAATCCTCTTCATCAAGTACAATCGAGGGCTATGTCGTTGCAAAAAAAATTGCCGTCCCCTGGAATCGAACCAAGGTCGCTGCTGCCACAAAGCAGAGTACTAACCACTATACTAGAACGGCTAATCAGGGTCAAAATCGAACCACCTGATGTTTGTGGTGCGGCACGGGGTAGCACCTTACTGATTGTCCTGGAATGATAGAGACTCGGAGGTCCTCAAATCCATCAGAAGACCGCAATATCAAAGCCAAACGGCTGCACATGAAGTGGAACTGTTATTTCGAATTGTTTCGGCTGGCACATGTTGTTCTCTTTCTCGTATTATTGTAGGTTAGCTTTTCTAATAGCGCCTTTAGACAAACAGCCTCTATCAGAAGAATCAATGTCCTCTCGTCTTTTGGAGAGGTAGTACCTGTCTGAATTTTCACTGAATGTTCGTAATAGGAATGCATGAATCATCAAAGAACTTAGTAAGGTGCTAGATTTGCCAAAACGTGAATTGCGCATGGCTGGAGCCAGTATGATAGAAGATGATCACTATCAGTCAAAGCGGAAAAGCCTTTTGACTTATTTCTGCTGCAGACACAATATACACAACTGTATGCTGTTTTTCAATGTTTCAAAGGCCTCCTTACACTGTTATCAAACGAAACGCTACCCTTACGCTAGGTGGAGATATCCATCAGATAACTCTCGAACAGATTTGTATGTTAAGCCCGACGGTGTCATGAGGACTACTAAACATTCTTGACAGTGGCTCTCTCCCGGAAAGTGATTCAACTAGTCTCAAAAAGGGGGGGATTTTTGATACTAAGCTGGTACAGCTTGATCTTCACTTGGAGCACGCTTCTGCATGGCTCAGCGAAGTCAACACAAGCTGGTGCATGCAATTTCAAGTCCCTTAGATCTAACGAGTACAGCGTCTCGATGAGCTGCGACGACATCATTTTCAAAGTTGCCGCGTTCATGATCTAACCCCAGTAATCCCTTCTCAGTACAGCTAATCTGTCAACCATTGCCTCTCACAGATTGTCGGGGTACCCTGTTTACGGTATAGACTTCAATTGTGTCTCAGATCATACGTCAAAAACGGAACCCGAGAATACCCGAAGTCTTAGCAGAGACCATGTTTGCTTTCGTGGCCCAGTCGGTTAAGGCGTCAGTCTCATAATCTGAAGATCGCGTGTTCGATTCTCGCCGAGAGCAGCAGTTCTTTCTTTTTTGTTGCTCAAGGCCTACTGACTTTTTCTCTAGTTCTCATGCTCCTGATTGTGAGAGAATCTTTCCCGCACGTTCATGACTCAATCTTGCAGACGACGACCAAGAACAGCAAGATCCTTTCCTGAACACAATCAACCTCCTCAGTCATGTACCGAGACAAAATCAAAGTCGATGCATCGATCGTCACTTGGAGAACCTGTAGCTGATTAGTGTTTCCCAAGTGTTGGGCAACGAATGTTCCTGTCAGCTCCAACAGACTGCGGCTTGGAATGATAATACTGCTCGATGATGAGCTGAATACGAGGGTCGTTGAGGAGAACAAATTCTTTTTATCGGCTCCAGCAGTGAAATTCGATCGTTCATATGCATGCGCATCGCCCAACCCATGCCAAAAACAAGCATTACGGAGATGAAGCAAACCTAATATTTAGTGCTTGACTTGCAGAACTCTAGCAAGGCGAGTACTTTCGAGGTCTCCATCATGTGAACAGCAGGTCCATCTGACATTGTCCTGTCTTTTGATCGAAGGTTCAACTACCAAGCTTCGACGGTCGAGAGTATATGGTCCGAGCATCGTCTTATGTCCTTGCTGTCATTAAGCAAACCAATCCTTACAATGATTTAATTGACCGCAGATAAGGGTAGACTAGGAAGGCAGTTTTGAAAATTTTGAAGCAGCCTGTGTAGCCCTTCTTGCTGCTTTGGAAAGCCTTTTACTCTGATGGAGCATACCCCATACTCTTGCTTACCTGATGGAGCATACCCCATACTCTTGCTTCCTCCCCATTGTAATTATAGCTATCAATCGTTACATAGAATCAGAGGATTCAACGAAAAAAAGGACTTCTTTGAAAATCGGAGAGCACCAAAGATTTTTTTTTTTTTTTTTTTTTTCGGAACAAAACAAATATGTTTTCATCGTTTGTTGTATAGGGATGACCGCAGGACTCCATGCCAGTATACAAGAAAAACCACTGTCTCATGTTTGATTTAGTGTCGAATCATCATGGGTGTTGACTGGTTGGTTCCTTCGGAAGGCAGTAAGCCCCAATCTAGACATATTGTCATCGCTGTGAAGTGATCAACTCAAAAGCGCATGAAAAAGGTTAGGTTCATGGATGCTGCAGAGACTCGCGTACCAAAACTACTAGAGCAACTCAGACCTGGAATCATAGCTGTAAGCCTATTGCTGGTGAGCATGACAAAGCAACATTGTCCCTCATCTTGATCACTTAGCCAACGTTTTCAAAGTTCATTTTGATCACTTACTCAACGTTACCAAGGTTTGGTTTCCAAGCTCTGCTTCTCGCACTCGGAAGACAATGATGATTGACCTTGGGAAAGCAACCAGTAGGTGGCCATTCCGCTGATCTCTGACCTTCTCAAAGACATGTTGCCCATGCACAAACGGTGAGCTGGATCTCATCACATTGATAAAAGACTGACTGAAGTCTTTTCGCCGATGGTCAATTTCATTGCAACAATATGTTTCTCGTTTGAAACGCAGTCCTTTTGGGTGAAACAGAACGTTTTTTTCTCTCATTTAACAAAACCCAATTCATTGTCTAACTAGGCTTGATCAGGCATGGGTAGGACATGCTCAAAAGCACTGCATATTGCTGTGAACACACAATTACCTTGAGGCAAAAAAGAAGGCATTCTGGAGTGACAATAGTACAATTTAACCCCTCTGACAGAATGAATCCCGTCGGACCTTTCCAGCTTTTCAAAGAGGGTCATTTTGATCGATATTGGGGACATGGGATTCGGTATACCACCCGCTACCCTTTGATTTCAAGTAAGTCCTTGCTGAGGGATCAGTTGATATTGTTATTGATGCTTGCCGTACAAGAATCAATTGGCTTTTGCCAATTTGTTGCCTTTCCCTGAGGCTTCGAGGGGACCACCAGTTTCGCAGTTCGGCCCGCGTGAGCAGCACTTGAATACCAGGATGACCATTCAGATGACAGGTGATTATCCAGCGTTTGAAAGACTGTCAATACGTCAGAGTAGAATAACATCGCTCAATGACGGATATCAGAGGTCATGTGTTTGAAAAAACAGGAATCAAAAACGCAAGCGAATCATCACTCGGTTTCGCTCTCTGGTCTCTGCGAGTTTCTGCATTCTAGCGAGTTTGGCCAGCGGCGAAGCGAGCTGTTTGCGTCTGCGTCGAGAATAAACGGAGTTTTTAAAAGTTGCCCCGAATCAAGACGTTGTTGGGGGTCCACTCTGAAACAGTTGTTTGAAAAGTTCTGCAGCGTCTTGGACAGCGAGTCTGGGTCGTTGAGCATTGGATTTCCGTTTGTTGTGATCAAATTCAACGCACGCAACGGCGTCTTGTCCAAGTATCGAGGCTCTCCTTCGATCCCCTTAATGGTCATGATTCCAAGAGACCAGATTTCGACTTTTGGACCGTACTCCGTCTTGCAACAAGAGCAGGATGTTGTCTGACTTGATGTAACTGTGGATGAATCACCCCAGGAGCATGCTCCAACCAAGAAATCGAAAAAAAAAAAGATCCGCTACGGCTCCCCTCTTGGGAAGTTGAAAGATTTTGATTCAATTGAGTTGGCACATAATATCCTACATGCAATGTGTATATTGCCACCGCAGACGCACGCCGTTGTACACTCCTACTCAGGGCTATGAAATTGGATAACCCTGGACGCAGTTGGTGTCTCGAAACTAAAGAGAAAAACGTCTTACCTCCTCGAAAGTGGTGATGGGTCTCTTTGCTGAATACATGTTGTCACTGAAGGCTGTCAATACCATGCGGGCATATTAGTTACTCTTTGAGAACTGGCATCGCATGTTTCTGAAAATCAGCAACTCAAAAAGAGCTCACATGGATCCGGACTTCCACAAAGCTGAATGGGTCGCCACTTTCACAAACTTTCAGATAGTGTGGTGCTGCTTTTCATCTATCATCTCAACTTTTTTTATTTTTTGGCTAGGGATGTCGGTGATAAGCATGAGGAAGAAAATTCGAAAAATGCAATAAAGAAGCCGTGTCCAAGTTCTACATTTTCTGCCACGGTGCCAACATTACTCCAGTGCTTGCTACCATGGAACTTTCGATCCAGCAAACAAGTTGCCAAAAGACAGAGTTCCACTTGTTCACACCTATTATAGCAACTTCTTTGTTTCTGTGGCCACCCTCCTCATTTTTGAACGGCTGAGTTGTAACAATACTGCGGCCACTCCTACCGAAAACTACATTGAATCGTAGTCAACGAAGCCGTTGATTACACTGGAAAGTTGCAGCACTGGAACAGGATTCTCGTGCTTGGGACAACTACGCGTACTATCTGGGCGACAACCTTGCAGTTTGCGTCACCGAGTGCGAATTTCTGTCCTCATACCCACAAAAGTTGACGCTCACTTGAGACTGGAACTTCACGAAGGAATCTGGTTACCTGCAAGAAAACATTCGCTACCAGCTGGAATACATCGACAATTGAATGAATGTCTAAGTTCACCAAACCTCAGAATCTTTCAACATGTTACAATAGTATTACTCTTTGTAAAGGTACAAACTTAGCGAAATCTTTCAAAATGAGAAATAAAAAATGCCTAGAGGATGTCCCGTGTTTAGTATCCTTCGAGGGCAGCGAACTCACCAGTAGCACAGTACTGGGTGAAGTCGGTGAACAAAACGTCAACCATCAAGTCGTAGAATTTGTCGTCATCAATAGAGTTGATCAAGGTAGCGTTACCAGTTCTGACTCCGGCAGTTGGAGCAAAATCTTCACCCCAGATTCTCAGGTTACCGTAGAACGGAGAGTAGAAAGCCGTGTCAACAGCGCACATGACATTGATGGAGTCGGTGACAAAGTCTGGGAAAGTCATGAAAGCAGAAACAACCTCATCCCAGAATGGAAGAGTCTCGTGACTGGTGTTCAAAGTGAAGTTACCAGTGTAGACGATGTCCTGAATAGCAGTAAAGTATGGGTTGTTGTTGATCTTGTCCAATCCACCAGCCTTTTTGATCAGACGGTCGTAAAGTGGCTGGGAAGGAAGCAAGTAGTTGGTGACATTACCACCGATAACGAGCTCTTTCCAAGGGGCAGTCAATGCGATTTGAGCTCCCTCTGGGTCTTGAATCAAATTGATGTCGGTGTTGATGTCCACTTGTCTACGGGCACCAGTGCTTTGAGCGTACTGGGTGTCAATGTAACCACCCATAATGTAAAGACCAGCGGCCTCCTCGGCCAATTGTGGGTAGATACTCAAAGCTTGAGCGACGGTGGTCATCATACCAGCAGCGTAAATCATAACTGGGTCAGTGTCCTTGTATTTCTTGACGGCCTCAATCAAAGCAATAGCACCCGGAGTGGCATCGTCGTATTCAACGTCATCCCATGTGTAAGAGTCGGAGTATTTTGCGCCGAAGGCACCTTCCCAGACTGGAGCACCAAACAGGGAGTTGTGGAGTTGGAAAGTCTCGTTGGTTTGCAGCAATGGCTGTTCAGCACCCAAGTAAAGAGGAATACAGGAGGTGAGATTGTATTCTTCAAGGATATCGTAGGCGGCTCCAATAGCATCAACAGAGGACGAAGAACCGAAACTCATGGAGAGACCAACCACATCGTAACCTCCATAGATTGGAATCAAAAGTGACAGAGCTGCGAGACCATCGTTCTCGATGAAAACCTTCTTAGCGGAAGCAGAAGCAACCAAAGCAGCAGTTGCTGTAAGCAGAGAGGTGAATCTGGCCATTTTTCTTTTCGGTTTCTACCTAGGAACCCTCGTTCCAAAAGTTGTTAGCGTAGCTGCTGAAATACCGGTAATATATAGTCACTATCCTAGAAAAGCCGCACTCCCACTGATAGAAATACCACCGTGGTGGCGACACGGTGTACGCGTTATAGCCTAGTTGAAGTGCATCGCTCGGGTAAGATTTTTCAATCTGATGCAGCACATAACAGAAGAAACACGTTTCGCAGGCTATTGTTTTATTGTTCAGGGTTCATCTCTTGCTGCCAAGACGCGGAAAGCGGTCTCGGACCGTTATTCTATCAATAGCGTTGATCTCGGCTTCGGCGAGTTTTGAGAAAGCCAAACGCGAAAATTTAGGTCCAAAAAATTTTCTTTTGTTTAGTTGCATTTCGAGCTATGCGTGTCTGCCAAGTCTCGGCGAACTCCGAACAAACACGACTAGTATGAGTGGCGGGAGTTCCTTGTAATCTATGCCTCGAGCCATGGTTGACTGAAGAAAAATTCATTACGTCCTTGTGAAAAAGGCAGCAAGTTTAGATGAAGAGATTGTAAACGTTGGAAATGATCATCTCTGTATTGTAGTCATGCATGAGATAGTATCGTTATATCGTTTGCTGTGTACCTGCCCAATAAACATTTACATGCACACTATGCATTCGCGTCTCCCCTGTCGCGTAGATTCTGCAGGTCCTCAACGGATAATTCACGCGCTCAGATGTGACAATAGACCGCGTCACGTTGAGGCGACGCGCAAGGACCGAGATGGTCAAACCAAGCGCAATTCTTAGAAGCTGGACTTATTCTTCCTGAAAATTTTGGGGGTACTTTTCTTGAGCTGCTTGGAAAAAGTTCTTTCATTCGTGATAACGTAACAGCTCGCCCGTGGATTTTTCACATTAGCCTTCGGGAACGTTACGAAGTCTGCCAAGATAACAATATGTTGGGAGGGCGGGTACTTTTCAACCTCGTCGCCGGCGAGCCGTGATCCAACGCCTGTATGTCGAGGTACGGGGCGGAGTAGAAAGTTGGGCTTGGCGACTCTAGAGAACCCATACCCCAAAAATGATATGATGTTAGGTCTTGGCAAGCAACAGCAGATTTTTGTATGTAAGGAGAGACTTCTCGATCGCGGCCACTGATTTCGAAGCCAAGCGACTAACTGGGTAGTAAACCAAGTTGTAGTCATTACAACGACAATAAGTATGACATCTATGAGCCTACCCCAGACAATGTCAGAAAAGTCTTGATAGTAATCCACACAATTTTTTGGCATTTCTCTGCTTTTCTTTGATAACTTAAATATCAAAAAACCTCATTCTTCTCCTGTTTGTAATATCATACCCGGCAAGCTTGCACTCAAGTTTGGAGATTGTAAAATCACATAAGCAGCAGCGGTGATAATCTCTTTTTCTGTTATCTGTTTGTTCGAATGCTTCCCCACAAGAGAAGCGCCCAATCTCACAAGTGAATCAAAGTGCCCGTTCAGGTCTATGTTTCAAAATTCTGAAGATTATATTGATGACTTGGACCTTGAGTTTTACGCTCTGTTCTCCTAAGCCCCCAAAGAGAGAGACAAAAGGCCTTTCACCATCTGTCTTTTCCATCAAAATATGCCCAAGTTCAGGACCACCGCTAAACGCAAAACTCCATCAACCACTGTTGCATCTTCTACGAAGATAATTAATTTGTCTTTCATTTTCTCAATACAGTCAGTAGTTGCAGTGTAACCGTAAACTCGCAAACTATTGTTCAAAGAGTATCACCACTTATCAAAAGACAACACGTCCTCGAAGGTAGAAACACTGTCAGAGATTGCAACAATCTTCCGTGTGACTACAGACTCTGACTTGTCATCAGATAACACCGTTCCACCGCAGCTCCGTTTCAAAGCCTGTTTTGTAGAATCCCGTTCGTTTTTTCCGACTTCGTGACCCAAGCTCAGAAGGTCTATAGCTTGTCCATTGGTTTGACTTTCAAAAGGGGCCACATATAAGTCTTCAGTCATAGTGTGAATTTGACAGAGCTTTCTAAGTAGTCTTAAGACATCCCAGTTTTAGTTTCGCACTCTAATATCTCATGACAGTAATGGCTGGAAAGCTGAAACTTCAGAAGCTTTACCGCGACAACATTACGCTTCTTGCCGCTTCACCTGTCTACGACATGAATCCCCCCATCTATGCACTTGGAAGGTAAGCAACGAAACCTCATGTTGGGGGCTCATTTTCGTAGAGAACCATCCCTCTTCAAATGGTCATCCCATCAAAAGTCGAATTTTGCTCATGTATTCAGTATCTTGCATCACCGCATACGTCTACCCAGTTTTGTTCTTCCCCTTTCTTCTCATCATGATACCAAAGCTAATTCTCTTTAAGTGTGAAGACAGATCTACGACATGAGTCACCTAGATCACGTAATCAACGTATCCCCAGAAGTTCGATTCTTGATCACTTGGAAATCGACTGTAGGGTGAGCATTCTATGATTTCTTGCAAATCATTGAAAACCCCAATGAAGTTCAATGTGGTACTGGAACCTTCAATTTGAGATATACTTTTCGAATGGGGGATTCTCAATCGAGCATAATGTTCTTTTTTTGGCCAACAGATTGCAGTGCAATTCAAAACTGTGACAGAGAGCATACTTGGTGAGTCCAACACGATGTTCAGTTACAGCATTATAATCATGAACATCTCTTTGTTCAAGAACGTAGGTCCCATACACTCAAGTTTCTTCTATTGACCGATAATTCTTGACAAGACAAGAAAAAGCAGGCCTTCTGATACTCTGGGCGTTTGATAAAACTGTTCAGATCATATGTTGCAGTAAAAAGCCAGACGGTATCAAGGAACTTCTCTTTGGTGTAGGTAGGCCTGATTTGTTGCAAAGGGTTCCAGAGTTTCCCCATCAGCCAACAAAGTCATCAGGAAGTGACACAAGAGGAAGCCAGACACTAACTTTGAACGTCGTACGACCTACCGAAAAACTGAGCTACCGAAGGGAGATCTGGATGGCCCATCTGTGTAGGAATTTCAGGAACAGCTTGCTTTGCTTTTCACATCTATGACGGCCTTGATACACAAAACTTTATCTCTGCGTTGAGTTTTCCACTGGAAACTGTTTGATTGATACAGGATGAATTACTTTTTGCTCTTTCACTTTTATCCCAGAGGGAGAGATTCCTGGAGGTAAAACCCAGTGCGAAAACAGAAGCACTTTCATCGTTGAGCGGATCATATTGTGTTTTTTGTGCTCTTTAGAACTCCTGGCACAATGTCTCAAAATTCAGAACATTGGCTTACGTTATGATTCTTGTTTCGGATAAACTAAACAATAGATACTGAATAGCATGAACTAGATAGACACAAAGCATTTGTTATCGTCAGACTCATAAGCACAAAGACGTAAGTCTCGCCCTCATAAATATGACGTGACATCATGATAATTATAATTGGAAACCAGCTTCTGGTGGCAGCGATCTTTATTTCGATTTTCGCCTGTATGTAGGAGATATTCATCACAAAACAGTCTTCGTCTTTCCTAAGCACATCTTTCCGCAGCTTATAGTTTGAAAGATGCCGCGATGTACGATTTTCGTTTGATACAATCGGGTTCTCAACATTTGACAAAACTGTTTTACTATATTTACAAGCGAGAGAGGCGTCCATTGTGTTATGATTTTTGCCTTTTATGTCTATCACTACGTCACTCAATATGGACTCATAGGATACACAACTAACTAAGGAGAATGCTGACTTTCACTATAATGATAACTCGCTTGCTTTCGAAAATCCAGCAGATGAAAGCACTACGGAACTTCATAGATAGCGCCCGAACTTATCGATCGATTTGGAGAAAAGTTAAAGAGACATAGCGACTTAAGAAAACGCGCAACACTATGGTAGAGAGAGAAGAGCGTACACCTACGTGAACCCAACTTATAGCGAACGAAAAGAATCGCTAACGGTGTTTTGCGATGGCTGACTAAAGAAGAAAATGATCGGCATCTTAAGGCAGAAGCTCGAAAGTGGAGTGCGAGTGTGCCAACTGTCGATCGAATGAAGAAGGTGTTTCAAGACTAGACCACTCTCCAAAGCCTAGGTCTGAAAAACCGACTCAATCAGTTGAACACGGGCATTGCAAATACTTAAACGATACCAAAGATATTCGGATCACTTGCAACGACATCAGCCTACAACAAAGACGTCAAGTGAATCTTGTCCGCAGGAGTAGAAATCACGAAGCAGGTGTTTTCAGGGTCGTCAAAGGAAACCACCCCTCTGATGGACTTTCTAAAATCCCATATGCGTATTCTTATGAGAAGCTCAATTGTGACTAGATCGAGGCGTATACGTTTGGATATTGTCTCAACTCTCAACCAAGAGAGATTGATAGAAATCTCAAGACGAGACTCAGAGATTCTCTTGACCTCACCCATGAAGATGTGATTCAAACGGTCCTTAGCTTCGCCGGATTTCAAGTTCTTAATTACTGTTTGAAGTTCGGGGGGACTTTAACGTATCATACATGTACATGTATAACATTGAGCATTCAATTCCGAAATGAACAACTTTACAGCTATTAACTGTTGTGCCATCTGGCTATCGCAATACTATTTTTTCTTTGGTGATTCAATGTATTTTCCAATGAACGCCAAAACCATACATTTAGCAGGAAACAATCTGCACTTTACTTTCTCTCCTCCAAACTCTTTTAGGGACTATGAGAAACATGTCCTATAAGTCGTTCGAGATTGAACCTCCAAGGGGAAAAAACGCTTTCCGAGTATCACAGATACCAGAGGCAACTCAAAAAACGTGTTAGCGGCTACAGACATGGCGTCGCACAACGAAGAAGAAAAAGTGAGCTGCAAGAGCGGCTGAGGGAAGACCAACTTGCAAAACCAGAGGAAACCCCGTATTTTCACACCCTTGCGCTCCACTCACTAGCAGCAGAGTTGGAGGATGCGAATCCCACGCAAAATTAAGAAATGTTGGAGACTCTTCGAGCCTTGACTGCCGTTGGACGCCTTAAAACCCAGTTTCAGGACGATCGTGCAACTAGGGACAAGCAACATCGTGAGCTTCGCACTGTTCTGGACGACCATATTATGTTGCTCCGGGGCCCTCACCCTACTCTGTACGACGACCATACTGAGACTGCGGAGTGCTTATAACTCTGCCAACGTTGTGCCTTTTGCCGGAACGTTACCTCCTGTTAACCATCCCAGATCACAACTACGAGAAATGTTGAATCTCTCACTAAAGACCAGCTTCTGCGATACATTGATGGGTATGACATTCCTAATGAAAGACTGGACAGTATTATCAATTTGAAACCTAATCTCAAGGGCCACTTAGGTTGGATTTCCAGCAGCGTTACGTTTGTTAATCTTATGAAGGGCCAGAGAAAGGTTCGAGGAAATGATTGCGTAAAAGAGTCAATACTGTTCCTTTCAATGTTCGGTGAATAGTGAACACTTGCTTCAGTTTTTTCCACCAAAAAAAAGCATGTTCTTCAATTTCCATTCTAGGTTTCTTCTTCAGGTACACCAACCATGGATGCCTCTAACACCCCAGGTAGTTTGGTCGATGTTCTCCACCCTACAAAGTGGGACGTCCCCCCAATATGTAAGGTTTACCAGTGAGCTGAAGAGAAGAATCAGCGAGCGTGAGTGTGAGGGCAACTGTAGTGTGGGTCACCACTTTCAACAACAGCACAACCAGATGATTTGTGACCTTGAACAGGCGAAAGCTTACGATGCACTAAGCCTACATTCTTTCAAATTCGAGATGATTGAGGGATGACATTAATCAATGGACCGCTTTGACCAATCAAGCAATGAAATATGTGCCACATTCAATAAAAATGAGTGCTATGTTCAAAGAAATGAGCACTGGGATCAATGAATGTTCAGCTCAACAAGACTGCCATTCAGAGAAAGAAAACAGCAGATGAGCCTTAACCTGAGAAGATCAAACATGCCGTTCGCCAATGAAAGCCAACCTCCTACTACCCAAAACCAGGATTGGAGAGGATGAACAATTGATCTATTAGAAGCCAGTGACATCAATACTGGATAGGGTAGAGGATAGTTGGAAGGGAAGTTTGGGGGCCACCGTTTTTTTGACGAGTGAGCGTGCAGGAGATGTTCGCTTCAGCAGCTCTCGCTTGAGACTGCTTCGGAGAGAGGTCCCTCTGGCGTGACAATGGTGACTGCTCAATCTATAGTCCCTGTCCGCGGAACGTGAAGTTGGAGATCGAGATCCTTGTTCCGCATCTTCGGATCTCATGAAATTTTATTACCCCACAAATAGCCAGATTGGAAGAACAGAGAAGAGAAATCGAATTCGTGTGACGTGCAGAATGCAGAATCCCTGATCCAGGGAAAGACAGCAAGGGATTTGGAACAAATACGGCTGATCTCCGCAGATCGTGGATGTGGCGTACTACACGCAAAGTGGCCGACTGCTTATAGAAACTATTAAGCGTTCCTCTTCTCAGTATGACCTGCTACGTCATCACAGGCGCATCCAAATGCATAGGGTTGTCCCTCATTGAGCTACTCAGTGAAGACCCAGACAACGTTGTCGTCAGAGGAGCAATCTGTTTTTTGGCTAGCCTAGCCAGGAAAAATGTATTCGTCGTAAGTTTGAAACTCACTGCCAACCCAAATCTCTGAGTTCACTCAGAGGATTGACGTGTTCAAATGCCGGGGTCGGCTGCAACGATGAAACTAGTTTTGACGCCCCGCACAAGGCTTGGATTGCCACTCCTATGGACCGAACTTGTTTTATCAAAGTGCACCGCTTAGTGGAACACCTGAAAGGTACCTTTTGCGTCTAGTATCAAGCAAAATGTGTTTGAGACGCTGCAGTCAGTCCAGTCTATGGCGATTTCAAAGTGGCTTTGGGCCATGAAGAGTGCGGCATTTATTGTGGCCCCCGAAGGTTTACTACGTTT
>PPHT02000030.1:0-10596 GCA_003705115.2 Ogataea henricii
GATACACCTCATTCATCCCCTCCTCTCCAAACAGAGGCTGGTCATACAGCTGGTCCTCACTATGCCTCACGTTCGACCCGGCGCCTTTCAAAAACAACCGCGAGTCGTACAGCGTGTCTGTGCGCGGTTTCTCGTGCTTCGCCACTCCAAGAGCAACGCGCTCCGAAACGTCACGGCCTTCCTCGTGCGCCAACAGACGCACTTTGCTCTCCGTGCTCATCTTGCTCTGCTTCAACTCCAGCTCAGCACGTCTTCTGCGCTCTTTCCTAGCCATCTCGCGCCGTTTCGCCTCGGGATCTTCGTCTTCGCTGTCCTCCTCGGCCCATTTGCTCGCTCTTTTCACCCCGCCCGCGCCCCGACGTGCCTCCTGCGCAATGCCCCGCAGCTTCTCCTGGTTCTCCAGCACCCGCTGCTGGTCTGCCTGGCTCCGCAACTTGGCACGCAGCCTCAGCTCCTTCTTGGCCTGCTCGCTCGCGTCTCGAAGCGCACTGCTCAGGTCCGAGAACCGCTCGCTCTGCACAGCCTCCTCGCCGGGCCCCATGCTGGCCAGCCGCTTGTCCACGGAGATCGTGAACCCCTGCGTGTTCTTCCAGTTCGAAACTGCCGGCGGAATGTACCACTTGCGCTGGTCTTCGGCCGTCAGCTTCACTGTACTTTGCTCGTGAAGAACCGGAACCGGCGCGTCGCCGGGTCCTGCCGGCGCCTTACGGATCTTGAAGCTCGGCGGCAGCGTCGGGTCCGTCTGTTTGTCCACTATCTTGATGATCCGTTGCTCGTTCGGGTCCTCCATCACTCCGCTCGGAGTATAGCGAACGTATGTTGCATCTCGCGGATTGCTGTTTGCAGCCGATCCCGCGCTCGTTTGGCCCCGCAACTTCGCCTCGATGATCTTGTTCACCGCTTCTTTCGTTCGGAGAGCCGTTTCTTCCTTCTCGGTCATGGTGGTGGTGGTGGTGATGATGAAAGGGAAAGTGAGGAAATGAAAAGACTTGAAAATGTAGATAGAAAATTTAGATTTAAAAAAAAAATTAAATTGAAAAAATTATTTTAGAATTTTGATACCCCGGATTTCGCTTCGCTCGTGGTGAGCGAGCGGTGAGTAGTATTGGAGTGTTGCGAAGGTAGCAGAAAAATACTGTTCATACGTGCGCTGACCGGCTGATGCGACGCTATTGTTTACTCACGACGGGCAAAGCGTGGGTGTGTATGTATGAGCTTCCATGATGGAGAATAAACATGCCAATAAAACATAAATGCTACAACGAGCCAAATGACGAGCGAAGCGAGCCATTGAGCTCCTTCGGAAGGGTCCGCAGTTGCTCAAGTCTAGTATTGGAGTGTTGCGGACGGCGAGCAAACGGAGTCGTGAGCCTACGGTTGAGACATAATATGATATTCTAACAAGTTAGTAAAATTGCTTCGAAAAACTCACTCGCAGCTCGCTCGTCTGTGAAATGGCGATCACTTCGTATTCACCATCCACCCATTCACTCATGACTCGCTTCGCCCGTCATTGCCCCCGTGAGGAGCAATGGAACAACACTCGTAAAGAATTGCACAAAAAGCAGTTGAGGTGTAGTTTTTAGTTGCTACCAACATCGGAGTATTGGAGTATTGGAGAATGGAGAATGGAGGTGATTCAACTGACCAGTGATTGAACTCGCTTGCTCCAGAAGAACTCGTCTCGCGTGATGGAACAAGTCGCCTAGACGCTCGTGGTTTGTAGATCAATTGTTTCTGTTCGTCCTCGTTCAGTCACTTGTGTTTGTCCTGTCCTACATTGAGACTACTCGCTTCGCTCGTTGTCCGATTTGACTAAGTTACTCTAGGTGAGGTTTGAACGAGCTAGTTGTGGGCAGGTTTCAAGACGTTTGCGATGAATTACTCGCTTCGCTCGTACAGGTAGACACATAGACACTCGCTGGGTTGTATTCAATACTGACTCTGCGTTGCATGAAACATCTCGACCGTTGTGACTCGCACTAAAGAAACCGTAGTGATGAAACATACAGAGATACTGCTCCAACAGGACAATAACATTGGGTACCCAACGTATTGACTCCTGAAGCATGTTCAAAATTGTCAAAGCGAGTCACTAGAATGGCTAGTTGAGTTGAATTGAGTTGACTCAAGTTGACCTAAGTTGACTCAAATCGACCCAAGTAAACTCCTAAGGAGTTGCCAAAGCTCGCTACGCTCAGCTCGCTTTGCTCGCTTCGCTCGTCGCTCGTGGAACACCGCACTCCCCCGCAATCACCCCCGCCAACTCCTCATCTTCCTCCTCCAACTCCCTCAGCATCCGAAACACATCCCCCCGAGCATAATACTTCGGCTCTACCTCGGCAACCTCCTCCCCCATCCCCAAAACAACCTCGCTGTCCACAACCACAAACGAAATCCCGCTCCCCGGACAATCGTAGTTCGCCGTCAGAAGAATCCGCTCCATGATCGACCTCAGCCCACGGGCTCCCGTCCCGTTCCTAACAGACAACCGTGCGATCTCCTTGATCGCCTTCCCAGTCACCGCCAAGCGAACGCCAGTCTTGGAGAAAAAATACTCATACTGTCGAACAATCGAGTTCCGTGGCTCCGTCAAAATCCTCTCCAAGTCCCCTTCACCCAACGACTTCAAGCTCGCAATCACCGGTATCCGTCCAACCAACTCAGGAATCAGCCCAAACGAAACTAGATCCTCCGGGGTCACGTGATCCAGAGCACGTGCCGCCGCCGTCTCCGTCTCCGTCTCCGTCCCGGCGCCCAACCTCTCCAAAATAATCCTTTCCAGCCCAACAAACGCCCCCATCGCAATAAACAGTATGTTGCCAGTGTCCACGCTGAACGCCTCGCCTGTGGCCGGCGAAACCGTCTTTCTGTTCTGCTTCTTCGGCTCAATCGTCACACTCGTGCCTTCAATCAGCTTCAAAAGCCCCTGTTGAACACCTTCTCCAGCAATGTCTTTTGTCCCTGAAAACACAGACGGCTTCGCCAACTTGTCCACCTCGTCCAGCACCACAATCCCGCGCTCGCACAGCTCCACGTCGTAGTCCGCCTGCGCCAGAAGCTTCTCCACACAGCTCTCAATGTCCTCGCCAACGTACCCGGCCTGGGTCAGCGACGTGCAGTCCTGGATAACGAGCGGAACTTTCAAAACCCGTGCAAGACTCTTGGCAATCAACGTTTTCCCAGACCCGCTGGGTCCCAAAAGCATGATGTTGGACTTCTCCAGCTCCGGAGGCTCGTTCTCAAGGTCTAGATCTGTGTCTGAGAGTGTATGTCTGGCCTCGACAGTCGCCTGTTCACGCTGGCTCGCAAGATTCACGCCCATCGAAAGCTCCTGCTTCAACTCGCTCTTGGTTCTCTGGGCTGAAGCTTCCTCACGCTCGGCCTGTCTCGTCAGACAGTCGTTGATCCGCACATAGTGGTTGTAGACCGCCACCGACATGATCTTCTTCGGCCGAGATTGGCCAACAATGAAGCGGTCCAGGTATGCGCGCAGTTGTTTCGGGGTGGGCATCGAACGGAGCTCCGCTCGGAGCTGCTCCAAATGCGAAGGTGAGTTCTGCAAGCTCGCAGAGCTGTGCGAGCTGTGCGAGCTCTGCGAACTGTGCGAGCTGGCAAATCCGTTCGCAATGGAGAACTTACCCGGCAAAGGTGCCGTCTGACGCGCCCCTTCTCCGGAATCCGCCCCTTGCTGGACCTGCTGGACACATATGTGCACGTTTTGATCATGGAGATCCCTGTTGATCTCGATCAGCTCCTCAATCGTGGGAGAACGGTCCACTTTTATGCCCGACCCCGCGCGTTTCGCCGCCTCCACGTCCCACGTAGAGTTCCTTCTCGCCACCACGCCTCGGGCAAAGCACCGTGCTGCGCGTACAACCGGCGACATCGTTCAATTCGGCTGTCTGGATGGCGTTGATGAATCTATTTTTTTTGTTCTTTTTTTTGATATTTGATTTTGTTCTCGAAAAAAATTACCCCGAAAATTATAAAAATCACATGAATCGCCCTCAAAAAAACATTCTCCCTCTTTTACTATATATTCACCAACTGTTCTCCCACCTCATGTTCCTTTGCACGTCTCGGACCGTTTGGAGCGTCGGGTACGCCTGGGTTGCCCGGCTCGCCCTGCTGGCCCTGCTGGCCACCGGCGCCCTCGCCAGGCCCGAAAACTCCTCAGTGCACATCAACTTGCTCGCCAACTGGGCAAAAACACCTTTCCCACTTCGAGTCCTCGAGACTGTCAGCGCCCAGAACGAGTCCCTGTACCCTCAATTGGCAGCCAAGATCCTCGGAATCCACCAAACCGTCGATCCGGACTCCGGAGACGTCGAGGTCGCCCTGATCGACGACCCTCAGCAGCTCTCCGATCACGATCTGTACGTATTTGCCACCTCTCTGCTTGTGTCCGATTTCGACCGAGGTATCGTCGACTTCAACCTCGCCAACAAATTCTACTCCCCGCGCATCGCCGCTCACCACCAGCACTACCACGACCTGCCCGTCCTTCCTTGCGGCGCGCACTCTACAGCATGGGCAAAGCAGCTCGACAACGTCTACTGCAAAAGCGACGACGCGTTCGCCCTCAAAACGGTGCCTGTCTCCTCGCTTTCAAGGGAGAAAATCTTGCTCCCCTTTGACAGGGTCATCGGATCCTCAGAAAACCTCTTTGTGCTCTACGGAGACCCCTCGTCGCTCGAGTTCAGAACATTCTTCCTCCACATGTACGAACAGGCCCTGTCAGGGAAACTCAGCTTTGTCTGGCGATACATCCCACAGGACTCGGCCAGCGAGAAAGAGGTCATCGGCGGCTACGGCGTCGACCTCACCCTCAAGCGCACAGACTATATCGCGATCGACGACCGTGGTTTCACAAAGGAACAGCAGGAAAAACTGCGTTTCGTCTCCGACAGCACCGTTCATCAACAAAAAACGGATGAAAGCTTCCTCGATCACTACGTCCAGCAAATACTGCCCGTTCAGCAGGACCAAATCGACACCCTCGACATCAAGCTCGTGGATTACGTGCTCACTCATGCGGGAACCCCGAGCGAACAGCTACATTTGCTTACCAAGATAGTCCAGGACTTCCCAAAGTACGCAGCGCATATCGCGTCGCAACAGCCAACACTGTCGGACCAGATCGCCACATCGGCTCTTGAAAACTTCCGCAGCGGCGTCCCGAACGGCCTGTACATCAACGGTGCTCCTGCTGGCGAGAAGTGTCTCGGTGTCTTTGACCTCTTGAATAAACTCAAGCTCGAGAAATCCCTCCTTGACTCCCACGAGGCGCTTGGAATGACTCCGTCTGCATTCAAAAACGCAGTTTTGGACTTTGCAGCACGCTCTGCTGCAGTGGTTTCTGGCCATGACAACTCCCAATTGAGATACGACCTCAGCAATCATTCTGAGGCAGTGGTGTTCTTCAACAACCTCGAGCTCGATCGTCCTTACCGCAAATACGGTCCTGCAAAAGAGGCTTACATGACACCTCCTAGTCCGGGCCAAGTTCCTGGTGCATCTGAGAACATCCACGAGATTGTTTTCCTCATCAACTTGGGCGATCCTTTGCAACTCTACTATACGCTATCAATCACCAACATGGTTCTCAGAAACCTTATCCCACAAAGAATAGGTGTTGTTCCATTGATCAGCACAAAAGAGGACCGAATCATTGCAGAACAATTCCGCTACCTCAGTGAGACTCAGGGATCCAACGAAGCCTTGAGGTATCTTTTCACAGTTAATGAGGCCATCAATTCTGAAATCCCAGACTTGGACATGCTCGTTCAAGCAGAATTCCCAGCCTATATCAACAAAGAGCAACTTCTAGAGCCTATAAAGCAGCTGAAGTTCGCCTTCTCCGTGGATC
The DNA here is from genome assembly GCA_003705115.2 of Ogataea henricii. Classification (NCBI taxonomy): domain Eukaryota; kingdom Fungi; phylum Ascomycota; class Pichiomycetes; order Pichiales; family Pichiaceae; genus Ogataea; species Ogataea henricii. Next base: position 5,873 of record PPHT02000030.1, read on the forward strand.
GGCCCCAGATCATTGTCAATGGTGTCTTTTACGAGTTCAACGATCACTGGCAGTATTCATTGAGCGAACAAGTGATTCGTGACATTGACTTTCTCCACCAATCGCTGGTTCAAGGAAAAATCGATTCTGAAACTTCTTTAAGAGACTACCTGAGAATTGGTGCTTTTCCAGAAAGAGATCCGTTGTTGACTCCTGAAAATGTGTTACATGCGGACTACATTCCTGTTCCAAGTATCGAATCTTTGAAACAGCTGTCCGCGTTTGCGAAAAACATTGCTACGGTGACTACTGGCCTATTTGGCAAAGACTCCGAGTCCTTGACACTTGTTGGATCCATCCATTCTGCTGATTTTAGAAAAGAGGTTGCGGAGGCACTGAAGCATTTGAAAAGTCGTTCAAGTATGAAGCTGACAGTCATAAGTTTGACAAGTTCAAGTCATTTCGAGGATTTCCAAGAGGTTTTGAAAGACTCTGTCGACAAGGCCATTGGGCTTTTGCACAATGTTGTCATCGATGAAACAGAGGATTTCAATGATTCTCTTGCCAAATCTGTACAACAAGTTTACGGTTCTTCGGAAATCGACTCGCGTACTCGTTTTGTTGTCGTTGGAGGTAGATACATCAGTCTCAAAGCTCACAAACCACTCAGTGCTTCACAATTTGCCCGTTTGTCTTTGTATGAAAACAAGACTCGTTTGTCTTCGGTCGAGAACATTCTCAGTGAACATTCTTCCAAGACCAAAGGGGTTTTCGTGGACTCCTTTGATTGGTTCGATTACTCGGCTTGGGTGTTGACCAGCTCTTTTTTCGTTGATGATGGAGAGTTTCTTCAAATCGCACCCTTTCCGAGGTACGATCTCAGATCGCTAGATTCGGCCATTTCGATCGATTATCGTTCTTCTGCCGACTCTCTTTTCGATGTTGTCCTGTTGATTGATCCGATCTTGGAGACTTCCCAAAAACTCTTGGCATTGGCCACGATGCTCAAAGAAATGGAATTTCTGAACTTGCAAATCATCCTGCGACCACAATTGGAGCTCACTGAGATAGGCATCAAGAGATTTTATCGCGGTGTTTTCCCAAGCAAAGTGATCTTCAACGCCAACCACGAGATCGCTGACAACAACATTTTGGCTTCATTTGAAAATGTTCCGGAAAAGACTCTTTTTACTTCCGACATTGACGTCCCAGAGTCGTGGATCACTTCGATCAAAGAAGCCAACACAGACTTGGACAACATCAAGCTCGATATCAGCGGGCCTGTCGAAGGTGTTTATGAGTTGAAGAACATTGCCATCCAAGGTTATGCTAGGGAAACTGGTGCTTTTGGAATTCCTCCAAACGGTTTAGCGTTGGAGCTGCTGACCCAGACATCAAATGTTTACTCAGACACCAACGTGATGGCCAATTTGGGATACCTACAATTGAAAGCCAACCCAGGTTTGTGGAGCTTACAGATCAAGCCAGATACCAAAAGTGAAGAGATTTTCAGTTTGAATGCAGTCAATGATCAGTACTTGTTCTCAGACACGTTTACTGAATCCCCACAAAAATCATACGAGCTTTCAATCTTAACACTGGAAGGACTGACGGTTTATCCTGTTGTGTCGAAAAAGCCGGGCAAGGAAAACCAAAACTTGATAATGGATCAAGAAGAAGCAGACAATTTGAGCTCTAGTGTTGGTGGATTATGGAAGAAAGTGACAAGTTTGGTAAGTAAAAAAACCAAACATGCCGACATCAACATTTTCACTGTGGCCAGCGGGCATTTGTACGAACGGTTTCTTGGCATCATGATGGCATCTGTGATGAGACATACGGAGCACAGTGTCAAATTTTGGCTGATTGAGAATTATATGTCTCCAAAACTGAAGGGGCATCTTCCAATTTTAGCTGAGCACTATGGTTTCGAATATGAACTCATCACATACAAATGGCCAGTTTGGCTGAGAGATCAGAGAGAAAAGCAAAGAACTATCTGGGGGTACAAGATTCTATTCCTAGATGTTTTGTTCCCACAAGATCTGGAGAAGGTGATTTTCGTGGACTCTGATCAAATTGTCAGAACTGATATGAAAGAGTTGGTTGACTTGGATTTGGAAGGAGCCGTTTACGGGTATACGCCTATGTGTGACTCGCGGAGTGAGATGGAAGGTTTCAGATTTTGGAAGCAAGGGTACTGGAAAAACCTTTTGGGAGAAGATCTCAGGTACCATATCAGTGCACTGTATGTGATTGATCTGAAAAGGTTCAGAAACATGGCAGCAGGAGACACTTTGAGACAGCATTACCAGTCGTTATCGAAGGACCCTAACTCGCTTAGCAATCTGGATCAAGATCTTCCAAACAACTTGCAGCGAAGCATCAAGATTCACTCGTTGCCTCAGGAGTGGCTGTGGTGCGAGACGTGGTGTTCTGACGAGGCGTTGAAGACGGCGAAGACCATTGATTTGTGCAATAATCCGCTGACGAAGGAGCCTAAACTGGACAGAGCGAGAAGACAGATACCGGAATGGGTGGAGTACGATGACGAGATTTCTGCTCTACTGGAGAAGCAGTCTGGTCAGGAGAAGGTTGAACACGATGAATTATGACGAATCTATCTATATAGAGAATTTTACCACTGGTTAGGATCAACTCCCTGTTGTCTTAGCAGTTTTTTCTTCTCCTTTTCCTGTTTTCTGTTGAATTTGGTGTCATCTGGATTGAAACCTGCCTGGGAAGAACCCCAGTATGCCCATTGAGGGGTTTTGGCGATATAATCCATGTCGTTGAAGCTTTTGCCGCTTTCCAGCAACTCGAAGAATTTAGGATAGTCAATGTGGGTGTACCATTCACCGTTGATTTGAAACTTGCGCTGGGCGACAAGAATGCAACAGGAGTGGGCGTGTTCGGCAGCAATGTCGTAATCGAGGCCTCTGTTGTTGAGTTCCTGGTTCAGCTTGACGACGAAGTTCTGGCATTCTTCATAGAATGGGATGTTTTGCATGGTGAGAGGGTTGCCGTTACCGGAGCTGGATCCGCAGAAAGTGGCACCTTTGATTTCGATGAGCGACGGTTCTGCTTTCTCGACGAGATCTGCGTAGGCTTTTGCGTCGCTCATGTTGAAGCCCTTGACGAGGGTGAGTCTGAAGACGGTTCTTTGGTGGGATTGGGTGGTTTTCAAGATCTCGAGGCACCTGTTGAGTCTTTCCCAGTAGTCTCTGAACAGTGGTCTGTCGACGACCTTGAGCTCCTCTTTGGTAGGCGCGTCGATCGAGACGTAGAGCTGGGTGACTTTGTTGAGGGTTGCCAACTGGTCTGGGTGCTGAGCGTTGCAGACGAGGAAAGAGGAGATGTGTTTGTCGTGCAACATGTTCAGGAATCTGTTGATGTGGGGATAGAAGATCGGTTCACCAACGAGCGAGAGAGCACAGTGTTTGACGTTGAACGCCTCGTTGAATCGGTCGGCCGAGACTCCTGGGACTCCTCTCATCTGTTTGATTTTCTTGTAGTGGGCGCTCAGGGCACCGTCCAAGATGACGTCGGGCTCGTCCACCTCCCAGCGCCACGTGGTGCCGACAGGGTTTGTGCCGTGTCTCCAGCAGAAAACGCACTTGTTGGAACAGGAAAGAGACGGCGTTGTTTCCATGCAGAGATGCGATTTGATGCCGTAGAAGGCAAACTTGTAGCAGGATCCTCTTCCTCTGAGTGCAGACTTTGTCCAGCGACAGATCTTGACTCCGGAGTGCGAGCCAATGACGGTGTAGCCTTGTTTTGTGAGCGACTTGAACGTTGGAGACCCGTCTGCCACCATTTGTTTCACGTCTCTGGTGGCCTCGGATTTCATGATTTTGCCCATGTCTTCGACGTCGACGAGCGTCCCGTCGTCCGAGGACGAGTCTGCCGGGTCTTTTCCGTCGAGTTCCGCGTCGCTGTCGTCGTCCTCGTCGATTTGAGACACAAACGGCTCTGTGTCTTTGAGGATTTCCATCAGAGATGCGCACCATTCCTGAATTTTCGCATCGCCTCCGGTTTTCACACAAACCTTTCCAATCGGGAAAATCCGTTGAGCTCCGAGTTTTGCAAGCAATCTGTCTGCGATCTCCGACTGGTAGCAGAACTTTTCCGGCCACGACTCGGTGTCTCCCAGCCCGAGAACGGCAAAGCCAGACAATTTCTTGAGCGGATGCTTGTCGATTCTGAAATCTGTGGCAGTTTCGTCAAGGAAGTCGAGGAAATAGTCGATCGGCGAGTCGGTTTCGTACGAAGGAAGAACCAAAATGTAAACGAGGTTTTTTGTGTCTGGGGTCTGCACAAAGTAGTCGTCGAGATCGTCGATGTCTTCGTCCATATTGATCAGTTTCGGCGTGCTGCTCAGCGTGGCGAGGTCGTCGCAGATCCGCTGCGCTGCGCGGGCCGACGTGCCGGTCAAAGAGGAGTAGAAAACCAGGAAATTCGACTCTGAAAGTGGAGCAGACACAGCCAAATTCGAGACATTACTTTTTTTGGCTGCCACTGGACCTGCAGATCTGATAAGTTTCGGGAGCTTTTTTGTTCCTGTTGCCTTTGCGCCACTGTTTCTGCCGAGCTGTCTCTTGAGGGGAACGGCGCCGTTGGCGAGCGGAGCCGGCGAGCTCTGTGAGGTGAACGAGTGCGTGAAGTCGATTTCTCTGTCCGAATCGTCGGAGGGACCGCTGGAGCTCTTTGAGGTGGACTCCGAAGACGATTCGAAGAACCGGGGG
>PPHT02000030.1:10696-50560 GCA_003705115.2 Ogataea henricii
GAAAGAAGTAGATCTTGAAAAAAAAAAAAAAAAAAAAAAAAAAAAAAAGGTGGATGAAAAATTATGTCAGGGCTGAGTCAGCACCTGACGAGCCAGTCAGCGTTTGCGCTTAGTCAGCGTTGGACTAACCAGTCAGCGTTCGCGCGTAGTCATCACCCACCGACGGCAAGGATGGTCAGTCAACAACACTATGTATGTCAGTGATGTACCGGCAAACGAAATGAGCACCGCCACGACACCTACCAAATTACTTGGATGGTCATGTTTGTAGAAAGTCACGTGCCGGTGCGAATCTCTCTGACGATGACAATTTCTGTGGCGAGTTCATCTCCAACACACATCGTAGTTGTACGGGAACCACAGCTGATTTACTCTTTATGAAGCAACTACAGCAGAGCAGACTCGGAACAAGACACGTCCGGGAGCACACGACACACGTCACGTGATCCAACCAACTCCACACGGAAAAACTAATTTTTTCCCGCCTCGAAGTTTGACAGCGAAGCCAGTTGCAGGTTTTTTTTGACACGGATTACGTCAGCGCTGAGCCAGCGGTTGCGCTCGGTCTCCACCCAATGACGAGCGACGCGAGCGGTTGCCTCCTCACTCGCACCTGGGATGACTTGGTTCGCCCCTATCGCGTTGCTAACGCTACGTAGCCTCCGATAACGTCACCCCTGTCACGCAGAGGCGGTCGATGACTTGGATCGTGACTCGTCGTGACTCGGTTGGCTCGTTATCGCTCGTTATCGCTCGTTATCGCTCGGATCAGCGCACTGTGCTGCTCGTGAAAAACCACGCAAAGATATCGGAGCTGTTGCAACGCCCCGGCTCGGAAGACGCTATTGTCGAGATCGTGTCACCCGATGCGGATCACGTGAGCCAGGCATATGCTGAGCTTGGCAGCGACATGAGTCTCGCTTCGCTCGTCGTCGGCACGCCTGTCTTGACAGAACGCACGCAGCTTTCCGGCCGCGCTGGTGTTGTTCCGGAGCGTTGCTTAGCGTTGCTTGCTTGTTCGCTTGTTCGCTTGTTTGATCTTGCACGTCACGCACTCGGGCCGAGGGTAAAAAAATCTGTTGTATGGTACTCGCCTGCGTTATCAGGAGTGCATAATCTCCTCCACCCAACGTGCAGCTCTCCTCGGCCGTGGCTGCGAAAAAAAAAAAAACGCTTGCCGCGCACGGGTAGCCAATGCCTGCACGAAGCAGAAAAAAATTGGCTTTTTTCTTTTTTTCCGGCCAAGTGCTGCAGGAAATCCTGATACTGTAATGCCTCGGCGTGCCAAACTCTATTTTTTTGATTAGCCTTCAAAATTTAGGTTTCGAAGTTATGCGTGTGGCAGAAGCAAATTCGGGACCCTTCAAATTAAAACTGTGGCGTCCAGCATCGCAACATTTTTTTTACCTGTTTTCAAAGCTTGATGGAGAGTGTCTAGCAAGCTTATCGAGCCCTAGTTTTGAAGCTTGAACTTGGAAAAGCATGTCCGCAGACAAAAGAACAGAGGCAGACGACGGGTTTGCCGTGAAGACAACAAACACCCGGCTCGAAGTCGAGGAGATTGTCCGCCAGGAAGAAAAAACCTCTGTCGTTCACTGGTACGATGCGTTTATCCGTCTGTTCTACTGGTATCCGTCCGACATGTACGACCGGACAGAGAAGAAGTTCCTCGTGAAGCTCGACACGTGTCTGCTGGTGTACGTGTGTCTGTCGTACTTCACCAAGTCGCTCGACAAGTCCAACATCTCGTACGCGTACGTTTCCGGTCTGAAAGGCGATATTGGGTTTGACGGTAATGATCTCTCGTACGCCAAGTCTCTGTACTCGGCCGGATACATCGTGTCGATGGCGGTCGGAACGCTGCTGGTGACTCAGCGCTGGGCGCGGTTCCTGCTGCCGTCGTTCGAGCTGCTGTGGGGGGTTCTCACGTTCTGCGGTGCCGCGGTGTCGCAGCCAAAACACCTGTTTGCGCTGCGGTTTCTGATCGGCTTCTGCGAGGGAATCGCGTTCCCGTCGTCGGTGTACATCATCGGCAGCTGGTTCACGAGAGAGGAGGTTTTCCGACGTGTGATGGTGTTCTCGGTGTCGTCGAGTCTGGGAGGCATGTTCTCCGGGTACCTGCAGGGAGCAGCGTACGACAACCTGAGCGGGAAGGGCGGTCTCTCTGGCTGGAAGTGGGGGTTCATCATCGACGGGATCATCACGGTTCCCGTGGCGCTGTTCGGCTTCTTCATGTTCCCCGGCCCGCTCCAGGCCAAGTCGCAGAAGGACACCAAGCCGATCTGGTGGATGACCAAAGACGAGTACGAGCTCGCGGTCGACAGACAGCAGAAGAGCGGAGTTGACGGCGCGAGACAGTACGACGTCAAGATTGTGCGCAAGACGTTCCTGAACTGGCACATCCACTTCTTTGCGACGTTCTGGGTGCTGCTGAACGTTGTGTCGCTGCCGGACGGAACTGCCATGCCGCTCTGGCTCGACTGGGAGCGCGAACACCACGGCCGGTTCACGGTGTCGCAGGTGGACAACTACACCACGTTCCAGTCTGTCGTGAGCATTGTGGCGCAGTTCTTTTTCGCAGGACTCTCGGACTCGTACTCGATCTACCCGTTTCTGAGTATCGTCCAGTGCACGTTCATCGTGGCGTACTCGTCGCTCGCGGCGTGGAACATCCCATACGGCTGGAAGTGGGTCTGCATGCTGCTGATTGGTCTCGACTCGGTCAACCAGTCGATCGTGTCGGGCTGGATTAACAGAGTGTGTCGCCACGACAGTCGGGAGCGTGCGATGGTGATTGGCTACTCCGACGCTGTGTCGCAGGCCATGAACATCTGGACCAACATTGTGTTCTTCCCAACGAGCAAGGCGCCAGAGTTCCGTCTCGGCTTCATCATCGCCACGGTTGGTGCGCTGCTGATGCTGTTTCTGCCGCTCGTTGAGATCTTCCTGGTGAAGTATGACACTAAGAAGTATCTGGCGCGGAAGGAGGAGGAGCTGGCGACCGAGAATGCCGTTGTGTTGGAGGGGTCGGTGAAGACTGAGTAGCTACGCTACTCAGTCGCTGACAAAGTGCGAAGCGAAGCGAGTGAAGCGGCCCAACGTGAAGACGCTCGTTCGTAGCTCCATCAAGGCTCCGCTCGCTCCGCTCGCTCGTCGTTCACGTTTCTCGTTGTCCGCTCGTCGGTGTGCATTCATATTTGTTTATCAGTATCTGTTTTTGAAATGAAAAATCCTGCTACCATGCATGAAAAGAGGTTTTGTGAGTCCGGATACTGAAAAGAGGTCTTGTGAGTCCGGATATTTTCCAGCCAGGCAAGCCAGTGAAAGCGGAGCGAGCGGAGCCAGAAACGGGCGTCTTTCACGTTCCGCTTCGCTCGCTCCGCTTAGTTGGACTCTGTAGCTGAATGCTTGTTCAAGACTCGTCTTGTGCAAGCCGACGGAAGCGGGCCGGGAAGTCAGCTCGCCTTGGGCGAGCAGTCTAAGTTTCCGCTCATCGAGACCTGATCGGAGATTCTGAACAGCGATCGGATGTACTCAGGATGTACTCATGGGGAACGTCTTGACAACTCGCTGGCGCATCGCGGGCTATCGCCAGCAATAGGTCTCAGCGGGCCCAAAACCCTCGAAAACAAAATCCTGTTTTTGTAAGTCCGCGAAAGCGAAATGAGCAACGCTCGCCCGTCCTCGCCTCGCCTCGCTCTTCCCCGCCTTCCGCCGTGCTCACGTGGGCACTGTGGCTCGTGCGGCTCAGGAGACTAAATTCAGAGCGAGAAGAGATTGCTCTTACTCGTGGCCCCTCTGGCCTGGCCAGCACCAAGCACGACGAGCGAAGCGAGCCGTGAGTGAGTCGACCCTGCTGACAAGGCCTGCTGGGCCTGCTTGCTCACGCTTCGCTCGTCTCATGACTCGCTCCGCTCGTCATACTCGCTCGTCATACTCGCTGATTGTTCCGTTTTTGGCTGCTTCTCGCTATCTCGAAAAATCAAAAAAAAAACCCTCAATCTCCGGATATGCTCGGTGCTATAAAATTTTATATCTCAACGCTCATCTCAACCTCAACTGTAACCCAATAACCACCTCTAAACCCCAGCAATGTCGTTGGTCTACCGCCTGTATGATGAGATTGGCCTCCGAACAATCGTCAGCGCGCCATGGAACATCAAAATCATCCTCTGCCAGAGAGTCATCAGGGGTCTCTCGTATAGTGGAATCAACATCATCCTGGCTCTCTTTCTCAAAGAAGTCGGGTTCGATCCCGGTTCCACAGGAGTCTTCATTGCTATCGGGTTCCTGGGAGACCTGATAAAGACCTCCTATCTCGGCCTCGTTGTGGATTCCATCGGTCGCAGAAGACTCATGGGATACTGCTACCTGGTGATGCTCGTTACAAACCTCATCTTCTATCTCGTCAGATACAGACCTCTGCTGTGGATCACCGTCTTCCTCGGAATCATCTCGACCGGCGGTGTCGAGGTGTCGATCTTCCGTCCCACAGAGCAGAGCTCCATCGCCCAGATGGCAGAGATCTCTGAACGGTCCGATTACTACTCGTGGTATGCTTTCATCGGGATCCTGGCCCAGGCAGTCGGCAGCGGAGTCAACGGATATCTCATCTGGTACCTGCAGACCAAGCTCGAGTGGTCCGATTACGACGCCTACAGAGTCGTTTTCCTCGGCTCGGCGCTGCTCTCGCTCGCACTCTACTTCAACGGTATGTTTCTCACGTCGGAAATCGAGCTGCCGCAACACCTCTCATTGCAGGACGACGAAGAAGAAAGCAACAAGCTCAACGTCGACGAGTCCGACGTGGTGGAGGAAGAGACTGTGCAGCAGAAACCTCTGACCGTCATGACGCTGTTCCAGTCGCCAAACTTGGGCAAGATCCTGCGGATCGTGTTTCTGTACTTTGTCGACATCTTCTCCAAGGCGATTGTTCTAGACTCGTGGCTCAGTTTCTACATAGTGGAGAAGTTCCACGTCGACACCAAAGTGGTCGGAAACCTGTTCCTGTACTCCAACTTCATTTCCGCTCTTTCGTCGCTGTCCGGGACCGTTTTGTGCAAAAGATACGGTCCAATTGAGACGATGATCTTCACGCACTTCCCATGCTCGTTTTTCGTTTTCTTGATTCCGTTTGCAAACTCGATGGAGATGATGTTTTTCCTCGTGATCATGAGAGCCATTTTCAAGAGCATGGACATGGGCTCGAAAACTGTGTTTTTGACTGCTGTGGCAGCCGACAACGAACGCTCGGCCGCGTTGACGTTGCAGAACTCGCTTAGAACGCTCGGACAGGTGATCGCTCCGATTATAACAGGTGTTCTCACCGGCCATGACTTGCAGTGGGCCAGTTTCCTGTTCAGTGCGGGTATAAGAGTTGGAATTTACGAAGTGGGGATTATGGTGTTGTTTTGGAAGGATAGGCAGAAGTTCAAGAAGTGACTGAACGAGCGAAGCGAGCGAGCACGAGTCACTGCGAAGCTGGTGATTTAGCTACTTTTTGAGTATGAGTCACTGAACGAGCCGCCTCATTTGGCAATTTTAAATCACTGAGCGAGCCGAGGTTTCAAATTTCGAGTCGCTCATCGTTATCAAAACTCAAATAAAACAATCTCATTCATTCAGAATCAGCTTGGTCCACTAGATAAATAAATAAAAAAGAGACCCGTTTCTCAAGCCCGTTTTTGCCTTTTGGTGGCTGGTTTTTCCTCGTCGGCCTCGTCGTCCTGGGACTCCTCCTTGATGGAGGTCTCTTCGGACTCTTCTTTCACAGGGGTCGCCACCTCATCCTTCTCCGAAGCTTGCTCATCCTCGGAACCCTCCTTAGCGGGATTTCCTTCATCAAGAGACTCCTCCTTAACCGAACCCCCCTCATCCGGATCTTTCTCCTTCTTCCCCGACCACCGGTCGATTGCACCTCGAAACTCGCTCTTGGGCCGCGTAAACTCCTTCTTGTCAAACTTGACGTTCCCAACGTCGCTGCTGACCTCGTACCACTCCAAATTGTCACTCATGGCCACCTCGAACAGACTTTGCAGCTCATCCCACGTCTTCTTTGCCGGATCCAGCCAGCCCGAAAACGTCTCGGAGTGCGGATCAATCACAATCGGCATCCTGGGGTGCAACCACCGCAACTCCTCGGGGGCCTCCCACGTGATGATCGAATACTCGTACTCGCCGTCCTCAGAGACGGAGTACAGACCAGCAAGAAACATCAGTTCGTCGTCCTTTCTCTTGATATAGTATGGCTGTCTCGCCCCTTTCTTCCCCTTCTTCGCTTCTGCAGACCACTCGTAGTACCCCTTGATGGGGATCACGCAACGGTGGTTTCTCAGTGTGTTCCACAGTCTGCTTCTGCCAATGCTCTCGAATCTTGTGTTAAAAGGCGACGCCCGGATTTTCTTCTCCGAGCTCTTTTTCATTCCAAACGGAGAGATCCCCCACTTCATGTACTGAATCACACGACTCGTGTGGTCATCCTCAACCGAGCAAAAGTACACCGGCTCGACTGAGGTTGGAGCAATGTTGTACTGCCGTTTGGATCTGCGATCCTGGCCGTGCACAGCGTCAACAGCAAGGTCGACCTTCCCAAACTCCTGGGGAAGCTTCTCGGGCTCCACGGGCAAAGCATATCTTCCGCACATGTTCGTGGTGGGAGGAGAACAAGAGTGCAAAAGTGAAGAAGAGTTGAAATCTGGGGAAGATTGCTTTAGGTGATTCTGTAATCGACGCGTCGATTGTTTGTGCACGATCTTGTATTGACAGAAAAACTTTTTTTTTTGTTCCCTCTTGCTTCTCCTCGATTGAAAATGAAAAAACCTGATTTGATTTTATTTTCTTCTCCCTCTTTCTCCTTCAATTCCTTCGCTTGACTAGTGCGTGCAACGCGGTATCTGATTGGCTTACCGCTCCCGACTGGCTCCTGATGTACAGATTGCTTCTACGGGCAGGAAAACTGGCGCGGCCAGCGAAATTGGCGACGAAATCTCCACTCTTGAAGTGGAGCTCGTCTTTGCCCTCGTCGCCCTCAGACCTCAGCAAACAGCCCTCGCTCAATCAATTTCAAAACCCGAACCAGCCTCCGTTGCACAGCGACACGCTTCTGTCTCAGAGTCACTTTTCCGCCGCCAGAGACCCGAGCATTGCGAATTCTCGCGTGTCGCCACCGCCTCCACCGCCGCCTCGAGGGGCGAAACGGCGGTTGTTCCTTCGAAACCCGGACGTGTTCATTGTCTGGCTGATCGGGACGGTGTGGCTGGGCTACGAGTTGGTGCAGCTCATCGGCGAGTACCTGGACACCATCTACAGCGACGAGATTTCCGAGCTCTTGAAAGAAGCTCTGACGGCAGAGTACAACGGGAACGCCCAAGAGGCTCTGGATATATACCACAAGTGTCTGTCTGTCCTGGACGAGGAGGAGACTGGACAATTGAACCAGACGTACACGGGGATCATTTTGAAAGTTGCCGAACTGTACGAGAGCGAGGGAAATTACAACAAGGCGCTCGAAGTTTACAAGACGGTGAGCGATTTCCTGGCTTTGCAACTTAGCGATACGACCGGCATGAACGAAAAGCAGATCAGCATGTACGTGCAGCAGAGCTTGGTGGCCACGATGAGATACACCACGCTGTTGGTTCCAGAGCAGCGGAACGAGGCGAAAAAAGCACTGCTGGTGAGCATGATCTACGCTCTAGACCGGATCTGTCAGGTTCATCCTCCCTTCTTCTCTGTTTTGGAAGAGCAGATCACCACGTGTTGTGTTGACCTGATTGCCTTGGAGGACCGGAGACTGGTGGAGTTGCCACGGCCGGTGAAAGAGGTGATCAAGTCTGTGATGAAGCGGAAGAACGGGTCTCCAGTGTTTCCAGAACGTCTTTCTGTGGAGATGAAGTTGTGGACCACGTGTGGGGAGGCGTGGCCAAGTTTCACAAAAGATCTTGTTTCTGCTCGGGACCTCTACATTGACATGTTGCTTGAAGACGAGGAGTTTAGGTCAGCCTCGGCGCACACACAGCAGAACCTGATGTTGATGCAGAGCTGTGTGGACGAGCCAGGAAAGCTTTCGATGACGCTGATGAAGCTGGGATACATTTCGTTTGCGTTGGCGCAATCGCTTGGGCTGGATGCGGAACTTACAGGTGGGAATAACGATGCTCGGGACGTTGTTGAGGTTTTGAAGAAGCTGAAGTTGGTTCCCGGAGGGGTGGACGAGACACAATTGGAGACGATGTTGGAGCAACAGAGCGACGCTGCGCTGCGTGCGTCGGAGACGTCGTTTCTAGAGGCGTTGCGGCTGGGAGGCATGATCAAGGCGGCGTCGTACAACACGTCGACGCCGATTCCGGAGTATATTGAGATGGGGTTGCAGCTTTCGGAGCTGGTTGCGTGTGGGTACCTGGGGATGATGCGGTTGCAGGAGGGGAATTTGGCGGAGAGTACGAAGTACCTGTTGAGGGCAAGGACTTTGGCGGTGAAGTACAAGGCGGAGGATTACATTGAGGATGTTGATGGGGTGTTGAGGTTTATACAGGCGAGCGATGCGAACGACGAGCGGAGCGAGTCGTGAGTGGAGCGACGAGCGACGAGCGGAGCGAGTCCGTTGTTGCTTGCGTTGCCACCGCTGCACTGGTGTGCGCTGGCCCAACGAACCGTCAGCAGCCCAGAGGACTCCAGGAGTCCTCTGGGCTCTTGGAGTATCTGTGAAGACGCTCAGGGGGGTCGATGGATGGCCGAAGAAGGCGATGTTGATGCTGCTCCTCGGTCAATCAACAAGAACTGTTACTGTATATATCAAGATAGAGAGTTACGACGAGTTGAAAACAACGAGCGAAGCGAGTTGTTTCGACAGAGCGAAGTGGTACAAGAAAGCAGACCATGCGATTCAAAACAACGAGCGAAGCGAGTGGAGCGGTATAAGAAAGCAAACTCTGCAATTTAAACAACTCGCTTCGCTCGTTGTTCGCTAAAAAAAATTTAAAAATATAAAAAAAATTTAAAATATGCATGAAAAATTTAAAAAATTTCAACTCCAACCATAAAACCCCCCCCAAACCCTTTGAATCCGCCTATTCCCAGCTCTACCACGCCTGCGCCATGTCCTCAGCACTAGAAAGAGTTGTGCACGCGAGAAATCCAACGCTGCCGGCGCAAACGACGCCGGAACAGCGTTACTGGAGAGGATTCACGAGTTCTCAGCTGGTTAAAGAACACAACTCTGTGACACACATACACTTTGATCCGAACTCACCGCACGATTTTGCCGTGACGTCGTCGACGCGCGTGCAGGTGTTCTCGTCCAAGACCCGGAAAGTGACCAAGACGTTCTCGCGGTTCAAAGATACGGTGTACTCTGGAGAATTCAGACACGATGGGAAACTGCTTGTTGCTGGAGATGCGTCTGGATTGGTTCAGATATTCGATGCGATACACCCACGGACGCTGCTTGTTTCGATCAACGCGTCGTCGCACCCGACGCACGTGACCAAGTTCCACCCGGTGAACACGACGCAGCTGCTGACGTGCTCTGACGACCGTGTGGCTCGGCTGTATGACATCAGCAACAGTCAGAAGCCGATAATCAGTTTTGGGGAGCACGAGGACTACATCCGTTCCGGGCAGTTCATCCCGGGCTCGTCGACGAATCTGATTGTGACGGGGTGCTACGACAACTACATTCGTGTTTTCGACGCCAGAGTCGGGTCGACGCCCGTTGTTCGGTTCAACAACGGCGATCCTGTCGAGGACCTGCTGTCTCTGAACCCGACAAACCTGGTTTCTGCCGGCGGATACGCGGTCAAGACGTGGGACCTGACCGCGGCGAAGAACTCGCGGTCTCTGAGCAACTTCAGCAAGACGGTGACGTGTCTGAGCGACGCTGGCGAGCGCGGAGTGCTGGCCGGGTCGATCGACGGGCACGTGAAGGTGTTTGACTCGTCCTCGGCGAACTGGGAGGTGAAGTTTGGCTGGAAGTTTGGCAGCGGTGTTCTCAGCTGCGGCGTCTCGCCGAACCACAAGCACCTTGTCGTGGGGCTCAACTCGGGGCTGTTGACGATCCGCACGCGCAAGACAGAGCCAAAGGTCAAACAGGGCGAGAAGCAGCTCAAGTCGCACGCTTTTGCTCGCATGATGCGCGGCTCCGAGTACCACGGAGAGTCCGAGTACCGAATCGTCGACGACAAAACCACCAACAGCAAGAAGCTGAAGCAGTTTGAGAAAGACCTCAACAGCTTCAAGTGGGCCGATGCCCTTGACCACGCGCTGGTGTCGGGCATGTCCAAAGACCTCACGATCACGTGTCTTGAGGAGCTGAAGAAGAGAGGAAAAGTTAGAGTTGCTCTGCTCGACAGAGACGAGTCGACTCTGGAGCCGCTGCTGACGTGGTGTTTCAAGTCGATCAACGACTCGAGAAACGTCAACATCATTGCGGACTACCTCACGTGTGTCTTCGAGATGTACGGCGATCTTATCGAGCGCCAGCCGATTTTGGAGGAGTTGATCTGGGGGATTCAGAAGAAGATTGATCAGGAGGTGGTGAAGTGTCAGGAGGCTCAGAAGGTGAATGGGATGTTGGAGTTGTTGAGTGCTTGACTAACGACGAACGACGAACGACGAACGACGAACGACGAGCGACGAACGACGAGCGAAGCGAGTCGTGAGTCGCGAGTCGAGAGTCGTGACCCCTGACCCCTGACCCCTGACCCTGTCTCGTTTCGCTCGTGATGAATGAGCGCTGATTGAGTGGTGAGCCAAAGATTTTTGAACATGTCACGTGACAACGTCACGTGACCCTCCACCTTCGTACTCCTGTATAGACAGACTCCTGTATAATCTCCCGAAACAAGTCGCTCATCACAATTGTAAAGCACCAAGCAAAGAGGAGCGAAGCGACTCTTTGCGAAGCGGCGAAGCGGCGAAGCCACTTTGCCAAACGATAAACTCACAAAAACAGACTTGTCTTGCCTACCGAGGCCAGCGCACTGCCAGTGCACTGCTTGGACAAGCAGAGCGAAACAGGTTGTGGCTGAGTGAGCAAAGTGCTTTGCTCGTCGTAGCTAGTGCATTGCATGGTCTTCTTTTTTGCTAACACCAGACGTTTTCTACTACTTGAAGTTTTTTCGCTTCTGATATCTGGCCAAGTCGATTCAAAGACCTTACATTTTTCATGCCGCGGGTCGTTGATGATGTTTGGCGTCGCCAGTTCTGACTTACCTTTGCTGCGAGCGGAGCGAGTCGTGAGTGAGTCCTGACTCCTCACTCCTCACTCCTCACTCTATCAATCGCAGCGGTCTACTGCTTGGCTACCACTTCAAATTTATCATTACTTCGGTGTAACTTTTGTAGTTTGGTAATGGTTCGCTCGAACCAAGAAGCTCACATGGATTGCGGCGAGCGCAGCGGGTCGAGGGGGTGGTGATTACCAAAACAATCACTCGAAACGCCATCAGAGCGAATCACGAGCGGAGCGAATCACGAGCGAAGCGAATCACGAGCGAAGCGAGTGATGAGTGACTGATGACTGATAAGTGACTGATGACTGATAAGTGACTGACGACTGACTGATGACTGACTGATGACTGAGTCGTTGTGATTCGCTAGTCACCGCCTCTCCTCTGAGCTTCCCTCACTACCGCAGCGAGACAAGAGTTTCCACTCATCACGAGCAAATCACTCACTCATCACTCGCTTCGCTCGTGATTCGCTCGTGATGAGTAACTGATTCGCTCACCTCCTCCTCCCAAACCTCCCCCTCTTCCTATTAATATTCAACCGAACAAAGTTATTCGACAGAGGATGCCGCCCCGTTGTCTTTGCCTCAGTCTGCTCCACCTTCCTGCGCTCGTAAATCTCCTCCACCGCATCGTCCTCGTCGCTGAGATCGTCAATCTCGTCAGCGTCTGACCCGCTCTCGTTCTGCGGGTCCTCGCCGCCGCCCCGGCGCAAAACACGCTCCTCCGCCGCGCGGTCCATCTCCCTGATCACCCCGCGCAGGTCCACGTTCTCCATCTCGTCCGGCTCCATGTCCGGCCCAGCCGTCTTGAGCTTCACGCGGCGAGTACTTCTCTTGATGGTCTGTGTCCGCTTACGAGAGGTGTCTTTGCGTTCCTGAATGGAAGGGTCTTTCACCTCTACCTCTTCCTCCACCTCCTCCTCCTCCTCCTCCTCCACCTCCTCCTCCTCCTCCACGTCAAACTTCAACGTCTTGCGCAACGATTGCACCTCGTTGTTCAGCTCAAACAACGACCGCCCGCCAACACGCCGTATCACCGGACTCGGCTCGATGAATCGTCCTGGAGAAACCTCCACCAATCCGGAACCCTTGGTATCGGGAACAGGCCTCTTTTCAGGACTCGGAACCCCTACAAACCGGCCAGACGTCTGCGAGTCGCGCCGGAGGTACGCCGGAGTCTCTTCCTGGGCAAGCTCGAGTCGCCTGCTCACCGGCGTCTTGAGCGGCGAGTTGATCGGGAAAAGAAGCTTCCTGTCGACCTTCTTTGTGGGTGTCTTGAACTGCTCTGGCGAGTCCTGCTCCGCCTGCTTGGCCTGCTGGGCCTGCTTCAGCGGACTCGACTTCTCGGGAGAATCTCGAATGTCGATATCAAAGATCCCCAAGACACGGCCTTCCAGTTGCGGCGTCGGCCCGATCTCCTTCTCGCTCTCGGACTCGCGTGGAGACCCAGGAGCATCCCCAGGGGCATCTGCAGCAGCCGACTCCTTGCGCTCGTCCTCCCGTTTCGCTCCCTTGGCTTTGCTTGGCTTGTTCGCCCGCCTCACCTCTTCGATCGTCTTTGTTCCGTCCTTGAGCTGCGCGATCAGCCGCTTCACCTTGTGGTACTTCTTGAAAAGCGGTGCGATCTCTCTGTCCGATCTGATCGCTTCCGCAGACGGTTTGCAGTTGTTTTTGCGCACAAACTCATATTCCCAGCGCTTTGTCTCGTACTTCAGCTCCCCCAGGTACGTCTCGAGCTTTGCTATCTCGCTGGGCATGGCAGGGAGGGAGAGTGTGGTAGCAAAATGGGTCAAAATGGGCCGAATGGATATAATATTGGATTCGTTACTTGTACGCGTGAAAAAAGTTTTTACTAGACGCGTTTTTCGATAGTCAAAATTGAAGAGTTTGAAATGTATTCAGTACTTTTACATAAACGTTGATGACTCAACGAGCGAAGGGACTCAACGAGCGAAGCGAGTTGAGTCAGTTGGCCTCAAGTTGACTTGAGCTGACTCAAGTTGACTCGAATCGACTTGAATTGACCCATGTTGAATCAATTCGCCTCAAATCGCCTCAAATTGCCTCAAATCGACTCAACTCAATTCAAATTGAATCGAATCGACTCGAATTGAGTCACGTTGAATCGAACCAAATTGATTGAACCAAGTAGACTCAGATCGAATGAAATTGAATCGAATCGCCTCAAATCGACCCGAATCGACTCAAGTTAAACCGAATCGAATTGAATTGACCCAATTCGAATCGAACCAATTTGAATTGACTCAAGTAGACTCAAATCGACCAAAATTGACCCAAGTTGGATCGAACCAAATTAAATCGACTAAAGTCAAACCAAATCGAATCAAATCGCCTCAAATCGACCCATCACTCACTCACTCATCACTCGCTTCGCTCGCCTTCTCCTCGAAAGCAAACGGCTCCACGGCAGGCTCCACGGCAGGCTCCACGGCAGGCTCCTCAACACTCTCCCCCACACTCTCCTCAACACCCTCCCTCGCACTCTCCACACTCTCCACACTCTCCTCCACAGCCTCCACCGGCTCGTTGCTCTCAACGTTCGGTCTTGGATTGGCTTGCTCGTACTCGTGGAAAATCCGCTTGGACGTGTCTGCAAGAAACTTGAGCTGCTCCTCCATAAACGAGTCGCACAGCGCGTCCCTCGGAGACTCCTCAAACGCCTTGAAGTTCATCCGCTTGTCGCAGATGTAGTGGTTGATCACGTTCCAGATGAACGCCTCGAGATCAAAGTTGAACGTCGGGAAGTCCTCGCCCAGGTTTCTGATCTTGTTGCCCTCGAGGTCGTACGTGAAGCGTCTGTCCATGATCGTGAACGGGTCCATCTTCGGGTCGTGCACGTGGTAGAACAGCACCTTCGAGTTCGACGGCAGGAAGAAGTTCGGGAAGAACTTGTCGTAGTTGTACTCAAAGCTCTCGCCCTCCTCGGCGATCGCCGTCTCAATGTTCTTCTTCACCGTCTGCAGGTTCTCGAAGTCAACGAGCGGGTCGTACTGCACGATCGACGAGTGCTCGTAGTTCTGCTCGTGGTTGTACCACCCGTACGCGCGGTCCGCCATCTTGTACACCTGGTAGTAGTGCAGCCCGTAGTACGTCGCCGCCGCCACAAACGTCTCCTTGTCTCCCTCGCCGGCCCCGCCCTGCGACAGCAGCGGGTAGTAGCCGTAGGGGCCGTCAAAGTTGTAGTACAGCGACAGCAGAAGCGTGCGGAAGTGCAGCTTCTTGTTGATGAGCATCTCGCCCGACTCGGTCGTCCACTCGGGAAGAGTGCCCTCGCGGTCGTGGAAGGAAATGTCGCGGTACGGGTCCGCGCTCGGGTTGGTGTAGTGCTTGGGGTCCGTGAAGTTGTCGTTCAGGTAGCGCACGCGCTTCGAGCCAATCTCCTGGCCCGTGATCTGGTAGAACAGCGGCGACGTGGTGCGCCGCCAGAAGTCCGGCCACGTGATCATCTGGTAGTCCTTGTAGAGCTGCGACTTGAACAGCAGGTCCGGGTTGCTCACCGGGAACGTGTCCGAGTCGAGCAGGAACGCGTTCTCGAACGACGACGCCAGCAGCGCAAACGCCTTGTACTGGTAGCCGCTCACCTCAAACTTCTTGAGCGTCTCCTTGCCAAACACTCTGTTCATCTCCACGCAGCGCGCGTTGAGCGCGGGCAGGATCTGGTCGCAGAACTCAAACTCGTAGTCCGAGTCGTTCGGCAGAATCACCTCGACGGGCAGCGTCGACCCGAGCTTGCGCAGCGTCTCGATCCCGAGCAAAGAGAACCACGAGTACTTGCCTCCGCCCACAATCACGTAGCCGTCGCCCTCGTAGAAGCTCGGAACGAGGTTCGGCAGGCCCTTCACGACCGTCTCGTGCTTGAGCGTGAGGTCGTTGACAAACTGGGGCGGGAAGTTGACAAACTGCGAGCAGATCTCCTCGCTGAGCAGGTCCCACGTCTGCGCGTAGAAGAGCACGTTCTCGATGAACGGCTTGCCGTCCTTGAGCACCTTGCGCTCCTCGAGCGGGAAGCTGAGCTGGTTCTTCTTCATGAGCTCAAAGATCTCCGTGAAGAAGTTCTGGAACGTGATGTCGCCCTTGATCACGTCGCCCGGCTTGATCTTGCCCATCGACTCCGCCGTCGGCGACTGGTTGCCCGTGAGCGGCAGCGACCGGTCGTCCGTTCTCTGGCCCTTCGACTCGTCGATCGACGACGACTTCGACCCCTTGGTGTTTCCGGTCGAGCCTCCTTGGATCACGCCCTCCTGCGAGGGGTTGAAGTACAGGTTTCTGAGCTGGTCTGCGTCCTGCGGCGTCGACGACGCCTTGGCCGCGCCGTGCGCGTCGGCCGCGGTCGCCGTCGACGCGTCGGAGCCGCTGCGCGACAGTCCAAACGACTCGGCCCGCAGCTTGGCAAACTGTTGTTGTGGGCTCGTTGTCGACGAGAGTATGAGCACTGAGCATATTATTGCCACTGCGAGAAGCAGCGTTTTCGCCCTCCTGTTTCTGGCAAACAGCATGGCGGGGGCGGTGTGTAGCGTGGGGGGACGGAAACGGCGTCGGGTATGGGGAACGTGAACGTGGTGGTTGGGGTGGTTTGGTTAGCTTGGATGGGTTGATTGGCTTGTCTTTATAGGCACAACAAGGCACAACAAAGCACAACGAAGCACAACAAAGCAGAGCACGGCACAGCAGGCAGTAGAGCGGGCACAGGGAGCAAAGCAGAGCACAGCAGCCGTTTGTTGTTGGGATCCAGGCAACTGACGGGCACTGGGGATGACAAAAAGAACAGGACAACAAGAGAAAGGGTTGTTGAAAACAGACACGACTTGCTTGGGATTTTAAAAGTTGAGCGGGCCACGGTAGAAAAATTTTATGGAATGGGGCGGCCGGGGGCAACTTTTTTTTTCCTCCCCCCCTGGCACCCGCGCGCACGGGATGGACCCTTGCTGATTGCCAGGGTGGCAATCACCAGCCACCCATCGGTATCCGGTCGCGCGCGCGCAAGCTGCGTGAGCTGCGTGAGCTGCAGCTCAGCGCAGTGAGCTGCAGCAGTTTCCGGTTTCTCGTCAGGGGAAAAAAGGAACCCCCCCAAAGCGGTTACGTGTTCTGTCATTCCACACACGGGCCCGGATTCCCCGATGCGGCCAGCGTGTCCGCGTGGCGATTTTTTTTACTTCATCTTTAGAGAAGGAGAGAAAAAAAAAAGGACAGAACACTTGCGATGTTGTCTTGTCTTGTCTCGCCAGCTGAACCGCATCCCCCCTGCACTCCCCCAGCCCGCGCGCGTTTGTCAGAGACCGCTCCCTATTCGTACCGGATACTCACAGCACGCGTCTTGCCCGCTCTGAACACACCTAGCACACCCGTTTGGCCGCAAATGTACCAGAGAATAGACAACATGGGCATCGGAAGCACCAGCAACGGCAGCAACCCAGTGGCGGTGGTGGCCGGAAACCTGTGGAAAAACTACAAGTACCTCGTGATCTCGACGGTGTCGATGTTTTTGGTGCTGAACCTGGTGCTGTCAAACTCGCAAACGTCTCCAGGCTTCAGTCTGTCGCAAATCTACACCAAGGACGTGGGCTCGTCCACGTACAACAACACGCTGACGGTGTCGAAGCCGCCAAGGAAGAACGTCAAGGACATGTACACGATCGAGTCGCGGCTCGCGTACAACTTCCCGTACAAGAAGAACGAGGAAGTGGAGCTCCAAATCTACCAGCTGTGGAAAGTGAGAGCCGACGACAAGGAGTTCCCAGAGGAGTGCAAGCCGCACATCGAGCGCTGGAGAACCGTGAACGACAACTACAACTACAACGTGTTGTCGCTGGCCGAGGCGGAGGACATTGTCGTTGACTATCTCAAGCCCAGCGTCCCGGAAGTGGTTGACGCGTTGCGGTTTCTGCCGGACGAGAGACTCAAGTTTGAGTTCTTGAAGTACCTGCTCATCTACCTCAACGGAGGCCTCTACGCCGACATCGACACGATCGACATCAAGCCGCTGCGGTTCTGGTACGACTCGAAGGTGATTGGCGGCAAGCTCATGCTGGGCATCAACACCGACTACAACGACCTCAACTGGGAGAAGCTGTACAACAGAAGACTCTCGTTCTCCAACAGCATCTTCCGGGCCAAGGCGCACCACCCGTTCCTGGCCAAGCTCATTGCCAGAATCACCTACATCTGTTTCACCCAGCAGGACCTCATCAGGGGAACCAACTGGGACGACATGTTCAACAACGTCGATGCCAACGGCGAGCCGCTTGTCCAGTTCACCGGGCCTTCCATCTTCACCGACACGCTGTTTGAGTACCTCAACGAGATGCCAAACGCCGTGTATCTCAGAGTCGCCAAGAACGAGAGAGACAGAGAGGTGAAGCCTATTGTCGGGCCAGAGGTGCCAGAGTCCCAGAGATTCTCGTACCGCTCGTTCAGCGGCGCCATCGCTCCTACCCAGATCGACGACGTCATCGTGATGCCTCAGATCACGTTCAACGGCCCAGAAAACGCCCAGAGGGACGAGTACGACGACAACGACGACAGACAAGGTTACGAGAAGTTCTACTATGCCAGACCGTTGTCCTTGACTGTTTGGAGCAGCAAGAAGACCAAGATTGAGTCCTCGTAGGTGGCGGGGTGTTGATTTACTTGTTTTTCTCGAGATGTGCTCATTTTGTTTGGGAGTTTGCTCTTGTTATATAGACGAGCGGCGAGCGACGAACGGCGAGCGAAGCGAGTCGTGAGTGAGTCGTGAGTGAGTCGTGAGCAACTCGTGAGTAAGTCATCAAGTAATAAGTAAGCCACTAAGTAAGCCATTAAGTAATAAATAAGCCAATAGTAAGCAATGAGGTAAGCAATTAAGTAAACCATCAAGTGAGCCAATACTCGCTCCGCTCGTCACCTTTTGCTGGTGTGACCATTTGGGGTGCAAACGGTTGTACCTGGGCCGACTTCGTCTGACTTCGTCAGCCCAAGTATGGAAGGATGGTTGTACGAGAGGTTCAAGACACACGACTAGCTTCGCTCGTCGTTCGTCGCTCGTCGTTCGTCGTCAAAAGCCGATACCGTTTTTTTCCGCGCGTTTCGTTTCCGGTTCGCCGTTGACGGAATCATGTACTCATGTACCGCGACTTAAACAGGGCCACCCACGTAAAACCCACTGAAAGCCCCTGTGCGTCGATCCGTCTGCGCCAAGACGATTGCCAGAACAAGCCGGGTAAACTTGGCCCTGCCAAAGTGTGCAATTCTGTGGAACCAGAGCCATCTGAGCCCAGCAAACTGCTGCATCTGCGGGCTCGAAATGGACAGATTGTGCGTTTAATTCGAGGCATGGAGGTAGACCGACGAGCGGAGCGTGTCGTGAGTAAACGACGAGCAAACGATGAGATCGTGTGAGGGAGTTTACCGAGTCTGACACACCATGGCACAATCTTGGCAGCGCCCACGCAATGCCCACGCAGCGCCCACGCAATGCCCACGCAGCGCCCACGCAGCGCCCACGCTAGACGGTCAAAGAGCCGAGCAGATAATCAAGAAATTTTAAATAAAAAAAAAAAGTACCGGCATGAGCCTTTTGAGCGTTGCGCACGACTCTATTGTTTGCCTGCGTCAATCTCAGTAGCCGCACGGCATGTTGAAGAGGACGCCGCACTTTGCGGATCCAGCATGATTCTCACAAGAGTTTGCAACCGAATGATGGATCAGTTTCTACAATCAGAGTGGTGAGGACAAGTAGAGCGTGAGGCAGACCGCTGGCGTTCTGATGGGACCAACAGGATAAAACCAGAAAAGTTGCTCGTCACAGAGTCAGAGGTTGCTCGAGGATCTGCAACAGTTGACACAGCTAAACCGTTCTTGAAGCGAGTGAAAAAAACTGCAGTGAAGAAAGCATCAGGATGCCGGCAGTGCCAAAGCGAGTTCTCCGGGCTCTCGTGATGGGTTCGGTGGTGATATATGTGGTGTTGGTGATGGCGACGAACGGGTTCTCCAAAGACCTCGATGCGATGTACAAGCTCAAGGCTCCGAGTCTGAGATCGCTCTTTTACGGCAGCTCTGAAGGAGAGGCTCTCTCGTGGGAAGACGTGAGCGATGCGCTCACGTTCCGATCCTCTGTGTACGAGCCGGATGCTCCTGCGAACTACGTGGTGAAAGACTCGCAAAAGTACTACAAAGCGCTGTTCAAAAAGAGGATCAATGAGGAGCCCAAAGGAATGCACGTGACCCACCGGGCTCCTAACGACGAAAACTATGTCTTGGCAAACGCGACACTTGTGGCTGTTGTGGAAAACTCCGAACTTGAGCAGCTGGTGAAAACCGTTCGTCAGATCGAACGCCAGTGGAATTGGAGGTACCATTATCCGTACACGTTTTTCAACCACGAGCCGTTCTCGCAAGAGTTGAAAAATGAAATTCAGGACGAATGTTCTGGACCAGTCACTTTTGAAGAGATTCCTCAAGAATTGTGGCGCGTGCCGGAGTCGATCGACGCGCAGAAACAGCAGGAGAGCGTCGATCAGCTTGCTTCCAAAGGTGTACAATTTGCAGATGACATCAATTATCACCATCGTAGCCGGTTCAAAGCAGCGCACTTCTACAACGTGGACAGCATGAAACGTTACAAGTACTACTGGAACTTCGAGGCCGGCAACCAATACCACTGTCGGCTCGATTACGACCTGTTCAAGTTCATGGAGCAAAACAGGTTGCTCTACGGTTTCACGATCGCTCTGTACGACAATCCGTGGACTGTGGAATCTCTGTGGCCACAAACGCTCAAGTTTGTGCGTAGATACCCGGGATACGTGAGCCGGAACGCGAGTTTCAGCTGGCTCACGGAGTCGTACACGCATCCCGAGTCGACGGAGATTGCAAACGGGTACTCAACGTGTCATTTTTGGTCGAGTTTCGAGATTGGCGACATGGATTTCTTCAGAAGCCCGCCATATTCAAAGTGGATCAACTACCTCGAGCGTAGCGGCGGGTTCTACTACGAGCGATGGGGTGAATCGCCCGTTCACTCAATTGGACTGGGGTTGTTTGCGGATAAGTCGCGTGTGTGGTGGTTCCGCGACGTTGGCTTTTCGCGTTCTCCGTACAGCCACAAGCCGTTGCGGGAGGGTTGTCGGTATCAGGCAGACTATCCGGGGTATTTTGGGGAGAAGGGAGTCTGGGATCAGAATTGTCTGTCCAATTGGGTGAGGTATGAGATGGGGGAGGAGCAGCTGGAGGCGTATATGTGAGCGACGACCGACGACCGACGAGCTAAGCGAGTCGTTCGTCGTGAGTGAGGAAATGGCGAGCCGTTTCGAACTAGCTTACTTTTGCGTCCTGACGAGCTAAGCGTGGCATGGATTGATGGCTCAAGGCCACACCGCAGGTAAACTCAGACTTTGTCGATAGCATAACCAACAACTTGCCTAGCCATATGGCGAGCGCAGCGAGCCATCAATGCGAGCGCAGCGAGCCACATGGGAGCCACATGTAAGCAGATGTAAGCAGATGTGAGTCAAAGAGCCAAAGAGCCAAATGTGAGCCAAATACGAGTCATTGACTCACGAATCATTCAAGTCACTCACGAGTCACTCACGACTCGCTTCGCTCGTCGTTCGCTCGTCGTTCGCTTTTGGAAACTTGTCAAAGACACAATTTCCAAATACGTTCCAAAAATTCCTCCGGCAAACCGAAACATGTCCGGTCTACAGGAGAGCAGTCTGTTGAAAGTTTTCAACCAGCAAAAACATGATCTCGGACGAATCCTCACTGATACACGTAATGCCCTTGCATAAAGATAAGGAAAGGAGAGGGCAAAATGGAGTAAACAAGAAAGTTTGGGAAATTTTGGGTTTTTATAGCGGAAAAATTTCTTCACCAGGGTTATGAGCGATGTTCCATGACGAGCGAAGCGAGTCATGGAAGCGAGTCATGAATTGATGCGAGCGAAGCGAGTTATGGGTTAATGCGAGCCACAGTTATGAAGAGCGAAGCGAGTCGTGAGCGAGTCGTGAGCGAGTTACTCAGTTACTCAGTTACTCAATCACTCAATCACTCAATCACTCAATCACTCAAGTGCTCAATTCCTCGTTCCTCAATTACACTTTCCAGTTACTCACACATCGAAAAACTCCTCAAGTGCTCAAATGACATCGCTCGTCATGCAGTAACCCCTCAAAACCAAGAAGCTCACATTGGCGAGCGTAGCGAGCCATTAATCCAGAGTTCGCTTCGCTCGTCGTGGATTCGCTCACGCTACATTACCAACACTCACTGAACAAATTTTATATTTATTTGAGAAAATCGAACAATGCGTGACACAATGACTCGCTGCGGTCGTACTTTGAAGCCTCATGGTTTGCTTCATCTATGACTCGCTCGTCGTCCTCTTCAGATCATTGACGAGCGCAGCGAGCCAATGATCCATGACTCGCTTCGCTCGTCATGTATCATTTCACAACTTCACACCAATATGAATAGCAGCAACACCAAAAGTGAGATTCTCGTAACCCTTGCCCGGCACATAGAACCCTGCCTTCCTAATCATGTTGGCAAAAGACTCCTGGTTAGGGAACTTTCTGATACTCTCCACCAAGTACTGGTACGAGTCTCGGTCGTTGGCAATGAGCTGTCCCATCAGAGGCAGGAACGAGAACGAGTACGCCTGGTAGAGGTAGTCCAGAGCCTGGTTGTCGACCTGAGAAAACTCCAGACACGCAAAGATTCCGCCTGGCTTCAGAACACGGTACGCAGTGTTCAAGCCTTCCTGGACGTTGGTGAAGTTACGGATTCCGAACGCAATGGTGTACACGTCCTTCGAGTTGTCGGGAATCTTGTCCATGATCTCTCCGTTCTGCTCCAGGAACTGGATCCGAGGAGAGTTGGCGTACGGTGTAGAGAGGCATCTCTTGGCCCCTTCCGCCAGCATATCCGGGTTGATGTCCGCCACCACCATTGTGCTCTGGTTGTCGCCGTACTTGAGTCTCGCGTGGTCCAGAAGACCGAACGCAATGTCTCCGGTTCCTCCAGCCACGTCGAGGAAGTCCAGTGGTTCTGTCGAGTTGTGTCTCATTCCGCAGTCCAGCTTGTTGATGAAGTGTCTTTTCCAGAGCCGGTGGATCCCCATCGACATGACGTCATTCATCACGTCGTAGTTCGACGCCACCGACGAGAAAACGCCTCTCACAAGCTTCTCTTTCTCTTCTTCTGGCACCGTTTGGAACCCGAAATGTGTGGTTTTGTTTTGCTGGTTCAGTCTCGACGCGGCGCTGGAAAACGTCCTCAGCACGCCTTGCGAGCCCAACAGCCGCGGCTTGTGTGTTTTCAGTGCGTTCATGCTGCGAGTTCCGTGTCAATTGGCCGTTTACTTCAGCTTGTTCTTCTCTCCAATCACGAGAATCCCGTCATTTTTTTTTTGTACCGTCTCGAGAGAAGAAAAAGTCGTTTGAAAAGTCCAAAAATTTCTCAGCGGCAAAAAACGTAACAAAAAAAATCAAACAATATAAATAATTTTGATCCCTTTTTCCTGATCCCTCTTTTGCCCTCGTCAAAGCGCTAACGGACACTATTCATGGAGCACGCCCCATACTAAAACCGCCCGCCATGATCAACTTTCTCTGCCTGCTGCTTGTGATGCCCGCCGTTCACGGCGCCATCATACCTGCCAGCATCGCAAACCTTTACCACAAGAGCTCTAAAAACACCAACAACAACAACAACAACAACAACAATAAAAACCTCCTCAAACACTCGGAAAGTCGCAAAGCAATGGACTACCACGAGTTCATCATGCGCAAACAGCTCGACGTACCGCACCTCGAGGTGTACAAAGAGGAGATCAAACTACACTCTCACAACTTTGATCCCGACTCCACCAGCGGTATCATTGTCACTCGCGACGCCATCACGTCAAAGAAACTACACGAGTACGGACTCGTCAACACGGCAAAGGACTCAAAGGCCTTCGACCTCACCAGCATAAGCAGCAGCTTCCACACCAGCGACCACATTGCTCTTCCGGGCAGTTCCAGAGGCCTGTTTCTGTTCAACACCGACAAGTCGCAGCAGACCCAGCACTTTGCCCCGCAGGAGGCGCCGGTCTCTTTCGACATCAGCAAGGGCTTCCAGCTTGTCGACTACGCTCTGTTGCTGCCAATGAACTACTTGAAAGCCGTCGGAGACGTGCCCAAACTCTCATCTTCGCCAATATCCTCGTTGTCACCTCTGGGGAGAATACAGACTCAACAGAAGGGAGAGCTTCTGTTCTACAACAACGAGAGATCCAGCCTCATGTCGAGCGACCCGATATTCATTCTTCTGTTTGACGAGGACCCGAATCAGCCCGCGAGGTCGGCGTTTTTCGATTTTCTGGCCAAGGGATGGTTCAAATGTCTTGGATCGTTCAACTTGGCGCACTCTGTGTTCTGTTCGGTGAAGGGCACAGACGACAGCGTTTGTGTTCGAATCAACGAGAAGGGCGATTCGATTCATGTTCTTTCAGGTTTTGCCCAGTCCAAAATTGATTACAACACTCTTTTCCCCAAGAAAGAGGCGTATCCAAAAAGACAGATTGACCATCGACTGTTGCAACCTCAGTTTTCTAAATTTTCAGTTTTTTCAAATTTCACAAGATTGAATAACATGGAACGGTATCCAAACGATTCGTTCAAAGCGTTCAAGATTCAGGTCAGTGACCCGAGCATGGAGTCCAACAGGGGTTACAAGAATGGATCACAATGTGTTGCAGACGAGGATCCAGAAGAGAAAGGTGAAATGAAGTTTAGCGACATTAGTCGGTATCTTTTGAATCCGACACCACGACACCAGCTTGCACAGCCGCGATCGCCGGGGTATTCACAGGTTGTTTATCCTAGTTATCGGTCGATGGGTAAGCCTGGAGGGGATAGGAGCAAGAGGGGGGTCTATGAGGGGGAGCAAGAGGGGATGGATGAGGGGGAGGATGAGGAGGAGGATTGTGTGGTTCCGACGTGGTTGACGATTATTGAGGATGGATTGTCGGGGGGGACTACTAGGTTTTGTGAATGACGAGCGACGAGCGAACGACGAACGACGAGCGAAGCGAGTCCGGAGTGAGGAAGAATAAGCGAACCGCGATTCGCGAACAACAGATCACAAACTACAAACTTTGCTCGTCATGAGCTAGTGCACTCGCTCAAGCAACGGTAAGTGTCCATCTTTGCAAACGACTCGCCAGGTTTGCCATGATGGACTTTGAGGGACAGTTTAATTGTTAATAACAAGCAAAAAAA
Source organism: Ogataea henricii (assembly GCA_003705115.2). Taxonomy (NCBI): domain Eukaryota; kingdom Fungi; phylum Ascomycota; class Pichiomycetes; order Pichiales; family Pichiaceae; genus Ogataea; species Ogataea henricii. Next base: position 35,186 of record PPHT02000030.1, read on the forward strand.
AAGACGTTTACAATAAGGTTGGTGTAGCGTAGTTTGATGATGGCTCAATGATGTAAAAACCTGTGACCTCGCAAATGATTTGACAAGGGTTCGCTAGCAACTCGCAAACAAGCAAACGACTCGCTTCGCTCGTTGTTCGTCGTTTCGAGGCAGATAATTTTTTCCAAATTTTTCACTTTGCGGCTGATCCCAACAGTGGGGAAACAGATAAACCAACCATCAAGTTCAGACACAACTCATTTGACTCAGCCAACCAGCCAGACTGACTCAGGCAACCACTCACTCACTCACCTGCTTTGCTCGCTCGCTTGCTCGCTCGTCCGTCATGCCCATCTCGTCTCTAGAACACGCTCTCACCTTCCATGTCCGATCGTATCTCACCAAACACTACGACAAAACCACGATCAAAATCGCCTCGTTCGTCCTCTCGCTCGCGACGTGTCTCTTCGACGCGTCCGTGGTGACGTTTTCCATCTTCTCCCCCCAGTTCATCAGCGTGTTGCACTACAATCAGCTCAAAATCAACATCATCGGAGCGTCCATGCTGATGGGTCTGTATCTGCCGCTTCCGGTGCTCGGATACCTGAGCGATGCGCACGGGCCGGTGCTGCTGGCCCTCATAGGCTTCACGCTGTGTCCCGGGTATCTTGTTGCGGCGCTCACGTTTCACAATCGGCTCGGATATGTGTCGATGGCTGCCGCTTTCTTCGTCATTGGCTGCGGAACTTCGTCTGCATACTTCTGCTCGCTGCTTACATGTGCCAAGATTTACCCGGACAGAAAGGGCCTCAGCATTTCGCTGCCAGTGGCCTGCTACGGACTGTCGTCGCTGATCCTGTCTTCGGTGTTCAAGCTGGGACTGTTCAAGGTTGACGCTGGCGAGCTCAATGTCGAGAAAGTGTTTGTTTTTCTCAGCACCATGTACCTGGGCACGGGTTTTTTGAACTGGTGTTCCTCGGTGGTGGTGACGATCGAGAAGGAGGTTCTCTTTGATAAGGGGGAGGCTGTCGACGGGAGAGGCGTCGGCGCCGACGCCGACGCAGACATCGACGCCGCGTCTCCGCAGTCTCAACCCGCTTCAACCACACCTCTTTCCGAGGAAACTCCCCTCATAACCAGCGAGTTTCTCGAGCCACAGGACCACGAAACAAAGTTTAAGCGGTTCCTGCAGGATCCAAGCATGAAGTGGATGTATCTGGCGCTTTTCCTGCTCGGCGGACCGCTCGAAGTGTTTGTCACCAACCTTGGGTCTCTCACTCTTACCATCGGTGACGTCACCAACGCAGACATCTCTACACAGGTTACTCTGTTCAGTCTTTTTTCCACACTCACCAGACTGGTGATGAGCGTGGTGGGAGACGTTTTCAAAGGCCCGCAGACAACAATGGTCATGCTCCTGTCGTCCACAGTCATCTCGGCACTCGCGTTCGTCCTGGTTGCAGCCGATTTCAGCGACTTTCGAGTCATCAGCTCCCTCGTTGGTGTTGGCTACGGTATAGTCTTCACGCTGTTCCCGACGCTGATTGCCACGATATGGGGGGTGGAGATTCTTGGTTCCACATGGGGATTGTTTTTGAGTGCTCCGGCGCTCGGGTCGCTGGTTTACGGCCTGCTGTATGCTCTTGAATACGACAAATACTGCCAAATCCAGCCGGACCAGCTTGTTGCAGCCAACTGTCTGACGTATCCGTTCAGCGCCGTTGCCCTCGGGTTTCTCGTGAGCGGGACTGTCCTGTTCATGTGCTGGCGGCTGTCGTGGATCCGCTTGGCTGTTTGACACTGCTGCAAGATATATAGGTACACCTCGCACCGGACTTTGTAAGGACACCTCGCACCGCTAGATTTTAGAGCAATGAGAAAACCAAAAAAGAAGATCAAAAAAATACTCTAGTTAGTTTCCATGAAGGCCGATCATGCTCCTGCCAATCGAGGAAAATGAATAGATTGCTTCGGGTAAATACACGGAACGCCTCGCAATTTACAGGCGGGTGCGCACGCGCACGTGCCAGGCTGGGCGTTGCGCCCGGCCGCGGACTCAGAAACTTGTCTCAGAACGCAACAGAAACAGAGGAATCAGAGGACGAGTACGTCATGGACGTGTCGAACCTGCCGAGCAGGTGGCTGCGTCTGTCTGGCGACGACCAACTGGACGTTATCAACTACCTGAACGTGAAGCAGCAATTTGGCTGGAGATTCTTGAGCGCCGACGAGAAGAAGGCCATCTACTACATCAGCTACGGCGAGTGGGGGCCACGAGACACCAAGAGCATGAACTTTGCCGAGCTTGTGTTCAAGGTGATGTCGAGTTCGATATTGTTTGGAGTCGTTGGGTTTTCGCTGTTGAACTACGCGGGTGATAAGGCAAAGGTGGAGGAGATGGAGAAGGCAGAGGAGGAGGTGGAGGGGGAGAAGGCTTGATAGGTAGGTGTGTGTCTTGTAAATATACTAAAGAAATCACGAGCGAATCATGAGCGAAGCGAGTGATGAGTGAGTAGTGCTGAAGAGGGAATCAAGTCACGTGACGCAGTCACGTGATCGCGGCGGCCATACCAACGAGCGAAGCGAGTTGTGCAAACTTGAAAAAGCATTTGGGTATTCGCTCACAGGTGTATTGTCACGTGATTTGGACACGTGATTTGGACAGCACTTACCTCTGGTCACTCGCTTCGCTCGTCACGGCTCGCAAACAACTCGCAAACAACAAGCGAACAACGAGCGAACAACTCGCTTCGCTCGTTGGTCGCTCGTTGGTCGTTGCTGCGCCACACCCCAACGATCTCCCCAGCAACACCAACACGATCCACAGATCAGCATCTCCAAATTTAAAAATAGAAACTTTTTCTCACCGACAGATCGCCATCTGACTAAACAATACACGGTCAAGGGACAAGCTGACGTCAGCCAACGCGTAAGCAAAGGCTTAGTAGAGAGGAGAAGAATTTTTGCAGACCGTGTGGGAAGGAAAAAGAAGAAGAAAAAAAAAAGGGAGATTGTCAAAAACTGTTTGAGAAACTGGTCAAACAAGAGTCAACAAAAACAGGTAAAGGCCGGCGTTGATATAATTTAGGCAGCGCAACACAGACGAATCGGCGCGCAGACCTGAATCTGAGACGTGGCAAGAGGTTTGATTGAACGGAGCTAGTCGAAACCAGCAGAAATCCGTTCGGAACACAGTTTTTCTGACACACAACAACAGAACAGAGTGTTTGAAAGTTCGAGACATGTCGGCTAGAAACCTCACGTCGCGGTCTCCGCACTTGGAGTCGAACTCGAACTCGAGCGAGAGCTCCACCAGCGACCCTTTCAACCAGGACTACGAGCAGCAGAGTTACGACGAGTCGTCGTCGAATTCGAATGGTTCTGCTTCCAAAGACCGCAAGCAGTTTCTCAACTACAGTTCGAGCTACGTGAACTCGTCCTCGTCGATACTGGACCCGTTTGGCTCGACGAACCACATCAGTCAGCAGCCGCTGGAGTACGACCGTTACCCGCAAGGATTGACGGGCTCGCGTGCTGTTTCGATGCAGTCTGTGGGCTCGAGCTCGAACCTGTTGCCGGGTAAGCGCAACAGCGACTCGTCGTCGCAAGGCACGGAGAAGTCGTCGAACCCGTTCTTGGTGGATACAGACTTCTCGCCGTTTGGCGGATACCCAGCGTCGTCGTTCCCGTTGCACATTGACGAGAAGGAGGAGGACGACTACCTGCACAACCCAGACCCGATCGCAGACGCCGTTTACGAGAAGCACCGGTTCCGGCAGGACCTGAAGAACATGGACAAGCGGTCGGCGACGGCGCTTGCCGGGTTCATCTTGCTTGCACTCGGTGCTCTGGCGATCTTTGTCGTTCTGCCAGCGCTCACTTACACGGGTGTTGTCGAGCACGGCACACAGGCCACCTACGACACGTACGTGGTGCTGACCGACTACGTTTACCCGCAGCTCAGCGCGATCAGGACGTCTTTGATCGACGACGACACGCCGGAGGAGGCTTTCACCAGAGAGGCCAAGGACGGAAGTCTGTGGAAGCTCGTCTTCAGTGACGAGTTCAACGCCGAAGGACGTACGTTCTACGACGGAGACGACCAGTTCTGGTACGCTCCGGACCTGAACTACGCTGCCACCAAGGATCTCGAGTGGTACGACCCAGACGCCGTCTCCACCGCCAACGGAACGGTCAATCTGCGTATGGATGCGTACAAGAACCACAATCTTTACTACCGTTCCGGTGCGCTCCACTCGTGGAACAGAATGTGTTTCACCCAAGGTGTGATGGAGGTTTCTGCCCGGTTCCCCAACTACGGTAACGTGACGGGTCTGTGGCCCGGTCTGTGGTCGATGGGAAACCTTGGAAGACCTGGGTACATGGCTTCTACCGAGGGTGTTTGGCCGTACTCGTACGACGCGTGCGACGCTGGTGTCACTGCGAACCAGTCGTCTCCGGACGGAATCTCATATCTGCCGGGTCAGAGACTGAGTTCGTGTGTCTGTGACGGCGAGGATCACCCAAACCCAGGAACAGGTAGAGGAGCTCCGGAGATTGATATCATTGAAGGTGAGGTCGACACGACCAAGAAGAACGGTGTGGCGTCTCAGTCGTTGCAGATTGCGCCTTTTGACATCTGGTACATGCCCGACTACAACTGGATCGAGATCCACAACAAGTCGGTCACGTCCATGAACACCTATGCCGGAGGTCCTTTCCAGCAGGCTGTTTCGGCAACAACGACTCTGAACACGACCTGGTACGAATACGGTGACGACGGAGTGCACCGTTTCCAGAAGTATGCGTACGAGTATCTGAACGACGAGGAGGACGGGTATTGCAGATGGTTTGTTGGAGACGACCCAACGTTCACCGTTTACTCGAAGGCGCTTTCTCCAAGTGGAAACATTGGCTGGAGAAGACTTTCCAGAGAGCCGATGTCGATGATTTTGAATCTTGCCATCTCCAACAACTGGGCGTACATCGACTGGCCTTCCATCGACTTCCCAGTGACTCTTTCGATCGACTATGTGCGGATCTACCAGCCAAATGACTCGGTCAGTGTCACGTGCGACCCAGAGGACTATCCAACGTACGACTACATCAAGGCGCACCCTATTGCGTACGAGAACTACAACAAGACCAGCTGGGAGGCTTGTGGTTACACCGTTCCAAAGAACAACCTGACTGGAACCTGCTAGACGAGAAGTTTTGTCTATCAGTTGCATTTCATTTGTACATTAGAATTACTATTCTTCATCAGACAGGGTTTGAGTCTTGTGGGTTCCGAGGGCTGTTCGGTGCTGTCTCTTGTGTTTTTGTTTTCCGTTTGTAGCTTTTCATTTCATAGTTTGTTATTATTTGAGTTTATCGAGAGTAAATCGACGAGCGAATCGACGAGCGAAGCGAGTCGATCGCTTTGCTCTTCGATGATGAAGTTGTCGTCGAGCGAGTGGAGTTTAGCGAAGCAGACGACTAAACTAGAATTCTGCGAATCGTCAGCAAAGTTGTGAGTTAGTAGGTGAGAAACTACCTGAGTGAGTGACCAACTGAGTAGCTGATGTTATCATCGACCGAGTGGAGCCAAACTCGAGTCGAAGTACAACAAAATTAAAACATTTCCTCATGACTCGCAAATGACGAGCGAAGCGAGTCGAGGAAATGACTCGCTCGTCATTTGTACAACAAAAATAAAACATTTCCTCATGACTCGCAAATGACTCGCTTCGCTCGTCATTTGCTCATCATCAACCTCCTCAACACCTCCTCTCTCTCCCCCGTATCCAGAAAATTACACTCAGCAACCTCCTGGAAAACGTTAAACTCCTCCAATCCAACTAACTCCTCCCATAATTCCTGCGGACTGGTTGCACTTTGTATCGCTCGTTTCACCTCTCCAAACTTCATAAAACATCCGTACACGTGCTGGATGGGGTCCGATGCCCTACGCAGTGCAACGTACCGTTTGAACACGTTTTCTCTCAACTTGTCGGGCTCCAAGTTCACAAACGGAGCAGCAGTCTTGAACTTCCTCTTGAAGTCAAAGTAGTACTTGAGTTTTGTGTTGCACGACTTGATGAACTCGCAATACTCCACCAAAGCCCGTGTCTCGTCATCGAGCTCGTTCTCGTCCTCTTCAGGAGTGTTCACCTCCTCTGTCGTTCCCCTGCGAATCGCCATCGAACACCACTCGTTGAACAGCTCGGCCTGTTCTTTCTCGTCCTCGATCTCAAAAAAAACAGGGTCGTTCACCAGCTTCGGGTACTCCAGCTCGTACGACGAATAGGGGTCGATCCCGTGACGCGAGAGCATGGCAAAGAACTTGTCGCGCGACGAGCTCCCATCGGCACCATCGCCTGGCGATCCAGGTGCAGACGACTCCAATTCTTCCAAATCCGATAGATTGAGTCCATTTTCCTCCTCTTCAGACTCTGAAGAGCTCTCATACGATTGGATTTCATCGTCCTGTGGCGGTGCGTCCTGTGGCGGTGCGTCCTGTGGCGGTGCGTTTTCCTCTTCCTCCTCCTCCTCTTCCTCCTCCTCTGACGACTCGTAACCTAACGCCAACCCGGTGTTCTCTGGTGCGCTGTTCACCTCATCGACAACCTCTCCAACATCACTATCATCCTCGCTCATGCTCTCACCTTCGCTTTGTGGACGGAAATCAGAACCATGGATAAACTCTCCAAGCTGCTGCAACAACCCAGATTCCACAGAAAACCCACGCACCATACCGATCAACAGCAGGATCTTGTCCTTGTTGGCGTCGCGCTGAGCCAGCTCGTCGGCAAACGCATCGTCCAGCTGCCAATGCGACGTTTTGGCACTTTTGTCGTGATAGAACTTGGTGCCAGAACTGGTTATCACCAAACTCCAGCGATCCGACAGTGCAATGTCAAAGTACGGAGTTCCATAGTTGCTGTCGGTTTTCTGTCTCTTGCTCAAAGGTTCGCCAGAAGCGTCCATCGATTCACCCAGTTCACTCTATGAAGGTGGCGAGACAAAAAATCGTATACACTGTTAATACAAGTATGTGGTGAAGAAAAAATTTGGAGAAAAAAATTTGGTACTCATATTTTTCACTTGATTGCTTCATATAGACTGAAACAACCTCATTCACAAGAAAATATCTATTTACAAACTATCAAAACAGGCACAATTCCATCAGTCAACCCATTCAAGGTACTCGTCACCGTACTCGCTAGGCTTGGTCTTTCTCTTCAACACCTCCTTGACCTTGAAGTATGCACCGTTCTTGTTGTTGTACTTGCCCTGGAAGTACTTGAGAGTCTCCTTGAACGTCACAGAGTACTTTCTGTTGGAGTCGTCGGTTCCCTTGATGTACCTCTCGATCTCGGACTGGGTAGGAAGACCCATTTGGTATGGATATGTGTCGTAGTTGTCGTTGAGGTTTCCACACTCATTGAACTTGGAGATCTTGAGAGCCTCAAGAGTCTCAATCGTCTCTTCGGGAGTCAGGGGACTCACAGAAGTCTCGGGCTTCTCAGGATTGAAGCTGTCGAGAGTCACCAGGTCGTCCACGAGCGAGGAAGGAACGTCCTTCAGCTGCGCAAACTGAGGCTTGAGCTCCTTGTCTGCTGGGTTTGCCGACTTCTTGTTGATCAAGTTCTTGAGAATGTACTCGTTGAAGTCGTTTGGTCTGTAGTCCAGCATCAGCTTGGCTGCGAGTCTCAGCTCGTTGGTCAGGGCCTCGTGGATCGTGGCTTTTGCAGACTTGTTGAGCAACTGCCACGACAGCTTGAGCGAGATCTGCGACTTGGATTGCAACAGTTTGGCAGTCTTGATGGCAAACTCAGAGCCGTCCGCAAGAAGCGCGTCGATAATGTCCTCGACGCTCTTCTGCTTGCGAGGGTTGAAGCAGGTCTCGATGGTGTCGAGCTCAGAGCGCGAGAACTTGAACTTGTGGTCCTGTGGAACGTCCTCGGTGAACTCCTCGATGGCTTCGTTCACCAAGGCGTAGTACTGCTTCTGGTCGCGGAACAGCTTGGATCTTGCTCCTTCCGAAAGGTCTTCCAGACCGAGCGACGAGAGTCTTTCCACCAGGTCGTTGAATCTGTGCGAAGGAACGTAATGGGTACCAAACCCAGCAATGAGAGTGTCGAGACCCGTGAGCTCGTCACCGGTGAGCGACAGGTAGTAGCCCAAGTTTCCGTCGAGCTTCGGAAGCCAGAACGACGTTCCCACGTCACTGAAGAAGCCAATGTTGGTTTCTGGCATGGCGAACCTCGTGCTCTCGCAAACGACTCTGAATGGTCCGTGAACAGCCAATCCAACACCGCCACCCATAACGATACCGTTCACGAGCGACACGATCGGCTTGCCGTAAACGGAAAGCAGGTAGTTCATATTGTACTCCTTGTCGAAGAATTCCACCGACTTGAGCGGAGACCCAGCGAGGTTGTTCTTTGCGCACTGAATCACGTCACCGCCCGAGCAGAACGCTCTTTCCGAGTCCGATCTGATGATGATCAGGTTATTGGCGTCGGACTTGGAGAACTCCACGAGCCGTGGAGTGATTTCGTTGCAGATCGCCGTGCTGAGAGCATTGAGCTTCTTTGGTCTGTTGATCGTCACGATTCTCGCCGTGTTTTTAACGTGGAACTCCACCTCTGCTGGCTCTGCAGGCTGTGCTGAGGAAGCCATGTTTCTGGTGGTGAGGTGCGAACGCAACAGGAGGAGTCTTGCTGAGGGAGTCGACTTTTTGACCGCCATCTGGCTGTTTTTGGCTATGAATTTGGCAGAAAGCATGTTGTGGGCAACTTGGAAAAAAATATTGTTCTCACAGTGTGTGGTTTTTGTCTATGAGGGCAAATCGATGATGATTCGGCTAATTTGCAGTTTTTGGTAGTGAGGGGAACAGGTGATTCGATACGAGACGGTGCACGGATGTGTAGCGGCTATAACAGGCGTATCGGTGTGTTTGGGGAGGTGGTGGCAGTGGCGGCGTTATCTATGGAGCTCACCAACCAAGATGAGATAGCTAGAGTGTTGGCAAAAATGGGAGCGCTGTTGCTCAAGGTGCGAGTATGCTGGTGATTTTGGTTCCGCTGGAGTCGCAATTGTGGCTGTGCTGCAGCAGAAGAGGCGTGTGCACAGGTTCAGAGAGCAATGGAGCAGCGTACGCGAAGATCCTGGGGATTGCGATCTGGTTGCAAGGGAAACTGAGGCGAGAGAGAGTCTCTGATGGGGCTCGCTCATGAAGAGGGTTTTTTTTTTTTCTTGTCTTTGTACTGGCCGAGGAAGAAGTGGAAAAAAAAAAAAAAAAACCATCGTGGCCGGGTAAGTTGCAGCAAGCTTCGACGCGTCGCTCCAAGCAAGCAGCGATAGGGTCAAGAGGGGCGGGGAGAGAGAAGAAAGAGAAGGCGAAGGACGAGTGCCGGGGAAAGTGGACACCCCGCCCGCCGGTGGCAGCAAGCACCAACAGAACTGCTCTGTTTGGTCCAATCACACTGCCCTCGTATCGCCTCGCTCTTCACCTTGGTTTGCGTCGATTGTGAAAAAGTGGTTCGAGAGACTCTAAAAAAAACCTTTCAACCAGCTCGATCTATTTCTGCTCATCGGACCACCTCTCCAGCGATATATATACCCATCGGAAACCGCACTCCCTGTAACCGGCTGCTTAGAACCACGCAAGATGTCGGAAATCGTGCACAGAACCGGGCAAACCGCGCACAAAACGACACCGCCGGTGATCGATCAGGACAACATGGCACAGACGCTTGACTTCTACTGGACAAATGAGAAAGACCCACACACGATCCGGAGGAAAAAGATCCTCCAAAAGCACCCAGAAGTGACGAAGTTGTGCGGACATGACACACGGACCAAGTACATCAGTCTGGGAGTGGTTGCGTTGCAGTTTTCGGTGGCATACTATCTGAGAAACACGTCTCCTTTGGATGCTAAGTTCTTGCTTCTTGCTTACGCAGTGGGCGGAACTTGCAACCAGAACTGTTTCCTATGCATTCACGAGTTGTCGCACAACCTCGGGTTCAAGAAACCTCTGCACAACAGACTCTTCTCCATAGTGTCTAATCTGCCAATTGGAATCCCATACAGTGCCTCTTTCCAGCCATATCACCAGCTGCACCACAAGTTTTTGGGTGACGAAGTGTACGACACGGACATTCCAACGAAATTCGAGGCAATTGTCTTGTCCAACGTGCTTGGAAAAGCGTTTTTCGCCACGTTCCAGATTCTTTTCTACGCTTTGAGACCGATGTTCATCACGCAAGTCAAGTTCACCTTGATCCATCTGTTGAACGTGATTGTGCAAGCTTTTGTGGACTATTTGGTGGTGACGTATTGGTCGGCCAACTCGCTCTGGTACTTTATTTTGTCCTCGTTTTTCGCCGGCTCTTTGCACCCAACAGCAGGACATTTTGTCTCTGAACACTACATCTTCTCTCCACCAGAAAACTACAACAAAGACACTGACACGCCTCCATTGGAGACTTACTCGTACTATGGTCCGTTGAACCTCGTCACTTGGAACGTTGGATACCACAACGAGCACCACGACTTCCCATTTGTTGCGTGGTCGAAGCTGCCGCTTCTCCGGACCATTGCCGGCGAGTTCTACGAAAATTTGCCTTGCCACAAGAGCTGGACCTGGACCATTGTGGATTTCATCTTCAATTACAAGGTGACCATGTTCAACAGAGTCAAGCGGGACACGATTGGTCAGAAGGTGCGTGAGAAGGTGGATTTCAACGATAACTCAAAATGAACAGTGGCTAGCCCAGCGAGTTGTTGTTTGTTTGTTGGTCATTGTTACCGGTTTCCTTAGAGGATATGATATGGAGCTAAAATAGATGCATATGGGAATAAAAGCGATTCTATATAATCATAAATGTGAAGTCAATCTGGTTGACAGTGAACTGAAGCATTAGTGGTCCTGAGGACTATGACGAGCAAAGCGAGTCATGAGCGTCTAAATCGAGCAGTTCTTGAGTGTGTAAGGCAAATTTAACTCTTTCCATGCCAACTCCTAAGCACCCTTCAAGGGTTGGCAAACTTCTCCAACCCTTTCGTGCCCATTGCTTGCGGAAATCTTGGTTGCAAAAAATGGTTGCAAATTTTTGGCTACCAAATTTGGTAGCAATGGTAGCACCCTGTTAAAAATAACCTTTCGTCCTGGAAAACGCACCGGCTACAATCCCTGTAAGCCAACGTAGTTGTAGAGGGTTTTATGAGGGTAATCTATAAAACCCTCCACAACTACGTTGGTTTACAATTGACATTTCCGCTGCCTGATACTAGAAATGGTAGCAGCTAACAAAAAATCAACTTTTTTATTTATGTATGCAAATAGTTTGAACGTTGAACACGACACTTCGTGGCATGCTTGTAAAGCCCCAAGGGGTATCTGCTGATTCAGTCAACTAGGCCTCGACATTTGAACAATAGCAAAGAAGGTAAGAGGTTGCGGATAGGAAGAAGGTAGTTGAAGCAAGTATTACACTAGTAGAAAGCAGCATGTGAAGTTCTTACAAAGCGAATGCTCGCTGCGAGTTTGAGCTTCCAGGACACGTAAGTAACGAGCACAGTGAGTCAATTTGATTCTACGAGTTTGTATGCTGAGTGTTCAAGTATTGTTTGGCATTGTCCTCTTTTGGCAAGAGACAAATCAAAGAGCCTTTTGGTAAATTCACAGAACCCAAACTGAGGAGCCTCACAGGGGTCTCGTTATCGCAAAGTACGATGCAATTATCAAGACATAAAAGACTACTCGGAACTACTTACTGATCCTAAACAACGAAAATGTTATGAATGGGTTTTGAACAAGATGGAATTCAAAAATTTTGAGTATCTGCTACAGCTTCACAGTGACTACACTGAAAAGTGATATGCAGATCACGATTCATTATATTTCGTTGCCAGCAACACATGTGTCGTCAATTTACTGATACGCTGCAGTTGTTTGATGCAATCCTGAAACAGACTACATAAACGAAAACTCAGGAGATAAAAAAGAAGACAATTTGCAAAAACTGTTGTATATATAGTTAGGGTAGGGAAGTAAAAGGAAGTAGCACATAGACAGATCCCGTCAAGGTTCGAAAGCGTGACAGAGATTGTAAAATCGAGCAACACAATGCTAATATCAAGAAGCTGCAAGAACAGATTGAAATACTTGCCCAAGGACAAAAGGACCTTGTCTCTAAGCTTTATGAAGTTTACTTATTGAACGGGACGAGAAGGGTGTGGCTTCCCCTTGCTAGTGCCAGGAGAAGTGCACCACTAAGAACAAGTGAAGACGAATAGGGCAAACTTTGGAGTTGATGCCAAATAAAGCTGCAGAAAAACTTACTTTAAAGTTATTTCAGCATGAATGAACAAATCAAATGCAACATTTGAAAAAAAGTAAGATGAGTAGATGACTGCATTAGCAATTTAGATAAGAACAGAAGAAGTAGTACATTGTTCAAAGTGGCGGTGTGTAAAAGCCATGCTAAACTGGTTTGAATTACATTAATTTCTTCAGAATACTTGAAGAACTCTACAGATATTTTGAATTCTTTTGCCAAATCCAGGCTACACAAGTCCGAAATCACCAAACCTAATACTTTTTCCCACGATATACAAGTCCCTGACTGCGCGAACCCTGACGTATCTTTGACGTGGGCTCCGACAATTGAACAAAAGCAAAGAAGATAAGAAGTTGATAAGTCGCGGATAAGAAATTGGATACATGAAGTAGCAAACTATGAGGAGGCAGCGTATAAAAGCGAATACTAAACTTACCAATTCCAACAGCTTCTAGTGGGTATTTACCACTCAGCAGTATGAGTGTCTTTCAGAACACTTCGGCGAAGTTGAGACCTAGAGGGCGTGATGACTGTGATGAATACGTAGAGTTCATTTGTCAATTTTTGAAGAAAGGAGGATATCCAGAGACCCGGTTTTTTCAAAATGGATCTCTTTCCGCAAGGGTTGAAGTTTGGAGATGTTGGCTTCAAACTTGATTCAGTCCGTGGATCGAACCTTTACACTGCTCTTCCAAATCTAAAGATCGAGTCGAGGGTTCTTGTATGCGATTGGGACAGCAGTGTGTATATGATGTGGAGAATTCTCCTTGCTATTTCTACTAGGGACGTCAGCTGGGAGAAGTTTTTGTTCCTGATTACAGATCATCCACAGTTGTCTTGTCTTTTGCTAGATGTTGTGAAAAAAATCAAGAATCACTTTGAAATAGTCACTGACCCCGTCAAGGCTAGGAAGCGTGACACAGATCTTATAATTGAAAAACATGATAAGATTCTGAAAAGGCTGCAAGAACGGCTGGATTCACTTGCCGAACAACGGAAGGCCTGTATTCGAGAGCTACACCGTTTACTTGTTGAACGGGACGAGGAGCCTTCAAAAAGAGACACAAACTATAAGAAAAAGTATCATGGAGAGCTTAAAAGGAACTCTTTCGCCGTGCCATCAAAAAGTTACCTGTCTTTGTTAGTGTGAGACAGAACGTGAGTAGCTAAAAGCGGAGAAGTGATGGACTTGTGAATATTTGAAGACAACGAGAAGTTCTAGACAACGAGAAGTTCTAGAGGACATTAACCTAGTCTATTTTGTTATCTGCCCAAATGAACAAAAGAAAGGTAGATTAGAAGAAAAGTTATAAGTAATCTAGATAAGAAAAAAGACAGTTGAAGTAAACTGAGGTTAATCGCAAATTCCTATATAAGCTGGATTGAATTGGCCTGAAACTTATAATCGTCAGACCACCGTTATCATCAAAATGCATTCTACGAACATTGCCTCCATCAAATCACCCAAAGTGCCTGAGGACTTTGACAGGTATATTGAATTCATTCTTTGATTCCAGGAAAAACGTGGCAACTCAAAGGCCAAAGTCACCAAATCCGATCTTTTTCCCCTCGAAACTGATCTCGAACCCCCTCATCCTACAAACCTCTACCAAATTCTTCCAAACCTTGAGCTAAAGTCTGCTGATTCTGTACCTTATCTCAAGTACGACTGGCCCAGTGATGAGAATATGGAGTCCATTCTGCTTGCCGGAAACAAAGAGTTTTTTGCTCAGAAAAGCTTCTCACCTGTGATATCGTGGCAAACATCAAAAAGCACTTTGAGATGATTACTGATCCGCTCGTGGGGGGTGACTACCTTGGGTATACCTGTGAAAAATACTATAAACCCATCCGGGAACTGCAAATAAAGATAGAATCTTTGCCTAAACGCAAGGGTCACGCTAAGAAGCGGCGCAGGCTGGTCTCTCAGATAGAAGCAATCGAGGAGGAACAAAATGATCGGTTGGGGGAGGTGATTGGCATGATAGGGGATATTCCAATTAAAGAGGTGCTTAAGGCTCTTGATGCGAATTCCTCAGCTAGTTTGAAAAAAAAATAAAAAGCAAGTTTAGGGTTTGCAAAAAAATTGATCGCACCCAGGATCGAACTGGGGACCCTCACCGTGTTAAGGTGATGCCATAACCAACTAGACCATGCAACCAAGTGTTGGGTCTGTTTTGTGGCAGACCGACATTGTCGTTTTGTACGTACGCGACTTGTCCTGTTCACCAAACATAAACAAGAAAAATTAGCACTCACGCAAAGTATGCAATCAAGTAGTCGGTTTTGTACCAACCAAACATGTCGAAAACACCATTAAAAGCCCTGCTGGAGTCCGTAGGTCACAAGGAGCAGCGGGAAAACAAAACAGTGCTGCTTCTTGGCGGAAACCTTGCTCAACACACCGAGATCATCAACAATCTTGCAGGGGTCGAGAAACAAGTCAAAATATCCATCTTTGGGTATCATTTCATAGAACTGCACCAGCAAAACCTCCACGTTTACTCACTCCTTGACCCTTTTGACCGGAAACTTGGTGTTTTCCTCGAACAGTTCAAAAATGAGCAAGTCACGCTCGTTTATTTGGTGGACATACTCAGTCTGATCCAACGAGATCGCAGCACCACCCAAGCCACCATCAAAGAAGCCCTTGTATCGTATCTCGGGGACTGGATGCGGCTCACGTACTCGCTGTTTCAAACAACCAGTCCTTCAGTGTCGGAGCGATATCTTGTTCAAAAGGCAAAGTACTTCAGCCAGGCCAACGTTCTTTCCGATGGAGAGCTCGAGCTGACCCTCAACAAAGACTCGGCCGTGCTGCTACTCAACAGCGCGCACGTGGAATACAACATCAGGACCACTCAGCAGGTGGACTACGTGCAGCAATTGCTACGGACGGTCATGTTGCTTGAAGGCGGTTCGGTGCACTACCACCAGCCCGACCGTCATCCAGAGGATCTACTGGCGATGATAACGGGCTCGTGTGTGCCGCGGGTGGACGAGTTTGATGCGATCTGTATACCGGTTGGGTTTGACAGCTGGGGCAAAATTCGGACTCTGA
>PPHT02000030.1:50660-72603 GCA_003705115.2 Ogataea henricii
TTTTTTTTTTTTTTTTTTTTTTTCCGTTCTGTCTGTCTTTCTGTCTTCGGTTTCCGGCAACAACAGCTGAGCATGGGTCGTTGGACGGTAGCAGCCAGCACAAAAGAGTCGGAGCCGCGATCCACAGAGTCACGAGACACGACACAGAGAGCCGAATGGCAGCACGCTGGGACCAATTTGACACATACAATCAAGTGGAGCCGTGTTTTTTCTGTCTCAAATGAGCACCGACACGCCGACAACGTTTGACGACACGGCGATGGACAGTCGTGTGGCCCGGCTAAGTATAGCGGGCGATGCACAGGGCGAGAGGACCGAGTTTCTGAAAGCTGTACAGCGGTCGGCGCCGGCGCCGACGCCGGGCGAGGATGTTTTTGACAGCTCTGAGTCATCGAGTCCATCTCCGAAGAAAGAACAATCGCCTTCTGCGCAGCCGGCGACGACGGAGGTTGCACGGCCGACGAAGAAGCAGAAGAGACGGCGGTCTTCTGTACAGCAAGGGTCTCGATTGAGGAACAAGAAGTTTTTGTTGGAGGTTCCGGAGTTCAAGTTGACCGATTCGTTCAGCAAGAAGATCACTGTGGGGAAGATTCGGTCACTGATTCTGTATGCGTTGACGGACTACAACGAGGAGCAGAAGTGGTGTGAGCTGCGTAACCGCAAGGCGGTGAACAAGGTTGTTTTGGTGATTATTGCTGGACTGACTGCTCAAGATTTCGGATATACAAGCCTGAAAGATGAGGTGAAACCTGTTCCGTGTGACAAGGCTGTTGGCGAGCTGCCATTTATATCGCGAACGTTTGGGCAGGTCGTTCCGTTGCAACTTCCAGGGTCGAACAAGGGCATTTATTCGTACTACAACACGCTTATTTCGAGTCCGTTGTCGAAACAGGAGAAGAAACGGTTGCTGCGCAAGAGTCAGCAGGAGAAGATTGTTTTGCCGGACCTGTGTTTGCGGCTGGGCGATATGTTGGCGAACAACTACCCTGTTCACCCGGACGTCCGGTCTGCCACAGAGGAGATTGTGCAGCGCAGCAGCGGCTATCGAGACACTGTTGAGTTTGAGCACGAAGGTTCTCACACTTTTGCGCTGGATTGCGAGATGTGCATGTCTGCGGCGGGCAAGGTGTTGACCCGTGTTTCGCTGACGGACTTCAACAACAAGGTGGTGATTGACGAGCTCGTGAAGCCTGCGGATGAGATTGTGGATTACGTGACGAGGTTCAGTGGAATCACTGAGGAGATGTTGAAAGACACGACAACGACGCTGGAAGACGTGCAAGAGATGCTGTTGCGAACGGTGTCGAGCACCGACGTGCTGGTGGGACACTCGTTAGAGTCTGACCTGAACGTTTTGCGGATCAGACACCCGCGGATCGTTGACACTGCGCTGTGTTTTGACCATCCGCGTGGTCCTCCTGCCAAACCGTCGCTGAAGTCGTTGGTTTTGCAGCATCTGAACCGCACAATCCAGAACTCGAGCGAAGGCCACGACTCTGTGGAGGACTGCGTGAGTTGCATGGATCTGGTGAAGCTCAAGATTGAGCACGGGATTCTCTACGGCAAGGTGCTGGAAGAGGAGGTGATTTTCAACAAGATTTCTCGCACCAACAAGAGCCATTTGATCAACGGTGAAAAACAGCCAAAAAGCTCGCTGAGCATCGACTATTCGACCGACAAGCGTGCCAAGGGCGAGACTCACGTTCAGTGCAACTCGGACGAAGAGGTGCTGCAGAAGTACAAGGCTCTTTCCATAGAACACGATCTGGTGCTGATGAAACTGCGCGAGCTCGAACTGTTTAAGGGGTTTGTGCCCAACACCACAGACGTTCCTCTTCCGGCGACGAAGGCAGACATGTACAAGAGAGTCGACAACGCCGTCGAGGAGATCTATCGTGCTTTGCCAGAGAACTCGCTTCTCATTGTTTGTTCCGGCAACGGCGATTGCCGCAAGATGACAGAGCTTCAGCAGATCTACAAGAACTACCAGCGCGAGTTTGCCAAAGACGGCAACAAGCAGGAGGTGGAGCCGTGGACGGAGGCGCGTGCGACGGAGCTGGCCGAGGCCGTGGAAGACGCTCGGGACTCGTTGTTTCTGATCAAGTTGAAACCGGCTGGAGAGGATGCGATTGCAGAGTAGAAACGGGGACTCACTTGCCTAGCGTGTATGTTTGTTCGACTAATGTATTGATAGAGTAATGCGGATGTAACGGGTGGACGAACCACGAGCGAAGCGAGTGGTGAGTGAATGGCGATTGAATGGTGAGTGAATGGTGAGTATTGGAGTATTGGATTGGAAAACTCGCTTCGCTCGTCGTGCTTCGCTCGACTAGGCTGACCAACTCACAGATACATGAGCATGGGCTTGACTCGTGGGGTAGATGAATATCTGCAAATAATCTCCGCCAACAAGAGCTTTCGTGGCCCAGTCGGTTAAGGCGTCAGTCTCATAATCTGAAGATCGCGAGTTCGATTCTCGCCGAGAGCAGCTTTTTTTTCGCAATTTTTTTTTTCTGTTACCAACCAACTTGACCAGGTTATAGTGGAAGCGTGCTAGGCACTACTAGTCCCGCACTGTGCACTCCCGCATCTCTTGCGCGGCCTTGTCTCTGGACTGGCTCCGTTGAGTCCTCGTCTTCATTTGCTACGCGAGGCACGACGCGACTGGCAGAATTTCCTAATCTGGAACAAGTGCGAAATCAACAGAAACGCTTTGTTTACTGGATTTTTTTTTGTAGAAAAAGCACTCACTAGTGTTTTACACACTGAGCAAAGCTTCGTCTCCGCAACAAAGAGCACGCATTTACAACGGGAGTGTCTGGTAGAGCACGAGACGGTTCAGTATGACCTCTGTTCCTGGGAAGAAGCGGAGTTTGAACGACGAGGAGCGGTTTACAGACTCGCGTCTGAAGGCGAACAAGAGACTGGTGTTACATCTCCCGCCTCAGTTCAGCAAGAAATTCAAATCCGACCCGAGCAAGAGCAAACACAGCAAGGGGGAGGAGCTGAAGGAGCTGGATGTGAACTCTGTGCGGCCGGATCGTTCGTCGGTGGCGGACAAGAGCGACAGGAGCGCCTCTGTTGAGAGCCAGGAGAAGGAGAACCGTGGGGTTGTCATACCTGTGGTGGTTTTGGATGATGGGAATACGGATCCCGTGGAGCCAGTGGAGCCAGTGGAGCTGGTGGAGCTGGTGGAGCCGGTGGAGCTTTCATCGGATGAGATGGAACGAGAGGTTTCTAGAGAACTGGGAGAACCTGTGGCGCAGCAGCCGCAACCGTCTGTGGCGCAGCCGCCGTCTGTGGCACAGCCGTCAGTGGATCTCATTGAACAACAACAACAACAACAACAAACCATTTCCGAACCAACTGACGGTGACACAAACAAACCGGAAGTGCAACCGGAATCGCATAGGGTAGAAGTTGTGCTCACAGATACCGACAAAGATGCCTCTGAAGAGCCTCTTACCGAAGACGGACTCGCAGAAGATGTCGACAGCGACGATCTGGACGACTCGGTCACTCCGGAAGTGAGACACGAGATGCACACCTTGCTCAAGTCGTTTCCTGGGCTGTCGTCGAAGTACAAGCTCATAGACAAGATTGGCGAAGGAACGTTTTCCACAGTGTACAAAGCTTTGGATCTGCAGAACCTTTCGAAAATGGGGTCTGGCCACACGATCTGGAGTTCTCCTCCATTGAAGTGCCGTCGGGGTTCGTCTGGAAGAGGAAGCAATGCCTCTGAAAACAGAGCCACGGTAGTGGCTTTGAAGAGAATCTACGTCACGTCGTCTCCGCTCAGAATATACAACGAGTTACAACTGCTGCACAGTCTCGTTGGTTGTCCAAACGTGGCTCCATTGATAGACGCTGTGCGGTACGAAGACCAGGTGATTGCTGTCCTGCCCTTTTACAGACACGCGGACTTTAGAGATTTTTACAGGGATCTCCCGCTTTCGGGGATCAAGATCTACATGCACGAGCTGTTTACTGCGCTGAGTTTTGTTCACGAGAAGAAAATCATCCACAGAGACATCAAACCAACCAACTTTCTGTACAATCCGCTCACCAGGAAAGGTGTTCTTGTCGACTTTGGTCTTGCCGAAAGAGAGACGGAGATCGATTATGCTGCGTGTCCTTGTTTCCAAGGAGGACTTCCTCCGCAAGAGATTGCGCCTGCAAACGCGTTCCCTACCAAAGGATATCTCAAGGACGATAGACGTCCGGGAAGGCGGGCCAACAGGGCTGGTACCAGGGGATTTAGAGCGCCTGAAGTGCTATTGAAATGCGCAAACCAGACTGTCAAAGTTGACATTTGGTCTGCTGGTGTGATGCTTCTCACGCTTCTTTCGAGGAGATTTCCTTTTTTCAATTCGACAGACGATTTGGCTGCATTGGTGGAGATCACTGCGATTGTGGGGCTTCCACAGATGAAGAAGTGTGCCCAGTTGCATGGACTGGGTATGGATTCGAACTTGCCAAAGCTGGAATCGGTGCATTCTCTCGGAGCTTTGTTGTACACGTCTATTTTGCTCGAAGCCAAGCAAGGAGACACGCTTGCCGAGGATTCGCCAGCGTGGGAGTTACTGTCTGCTCTGGACAAGAAGGGACGGCCGGTTGACACAGAGCTCGGGGCCCAGTATAGAGACGCTTTGGAGCTACTGGAGCAGTGTTTGAAGCTGGATCACACCGAGCGGATCACGGCAGACGAGGCACTAAAGCTCAATTTCTTCAAGAACGACCGGCTTGTAAACGATCTGGCCGATGACATCATACTTGACTGAACGACGTGCGCATAACCTTGATGTTATTTTGGCTACGACATGATTCAAATTAAATAGTTTTGCTTGAACGGAAATTTTGCATATCATCATTAAGTAGGTAAGAGGAAGGAAAAAAACGCACAGTGATAATTAGAAGATTAAGGTTCTGAAGAAAAAGAGGGTTGAAAGAATCGCATTCACTCGTCAACGTCGCCGGGTCCGAGGGCCACTCTGGCTTCAACAACGGCCGCGAGCTTCTCTGGAGGAGTCACAAAGCCGTATCTCTTGAAGTTCTTGTACTCCACTCCAAACGCATTGTCGTCCAGATCAGCGTTGAGCGTGTGGAAATGGGTCTCTGATTCGTTGAAGAAATCGAGACAAAGCTGGAATTTCTTCTGTTTGGCAAGGTCTTGAAGAGTGAGCTTACCAACAAGGCTGAGTGGAGTGTTGTAGCCCTCGGTGGCTCCGAGCTGAACGCCCGAGACACGGAATTGCTCGAGAAGACCGAGCTGGTGTGCCTTGAGAATGCCGCCCACCTCTTTGATTTTCATGTCTCTGTAGTGGTTCATAAAGTCCTCCATCGTCGCCTTTCTGGTTCCGGTCCAGTTGATGGCGAGCAGCTCTTCTCTGGAGACTGCTGGTGCCTTGGAAACAAAAGAGTATGGGTTCACCACGCCAAAGTAAAACACAAGCCAGATAACAAACACTTTGACCACGTGGAATCCAAAGAACAGACACTGGGGGATCAGGCCTGTTGGAGATAGAAGCTCGTCCGCAAATTTTGCAGCCATCTCTGGGTTGTTGAATTGGGTTCTAAGAAGGTAGCAGAATGCTTTAACGAGCCATGTTGTGACTCCAAGTCCGGGCGTGGGAGAGATGAACTCTGGCAGATCGGTGTACAACCACGTGACCATAAACGCGTAGAACGAGTTCTTGAAGAAACTGTCCTCTTTCCAGATTGGCAGTAGCAACTGTCCTGGCCAAACTTTAGTGGTGACAATGTCTGAGTTGGACACTGAAGAAAGCCATTTTTTGTCGTCAGCGTCACGTCCGAAAAGGATCCCGGCACCTTTTGTGAGATAACCGGGGGCTCTTGACACCTGGAATCCGATAGGAATGCGTTCGTAAAACGGACCAGGCGACAAGTTGAGAGGCAAAGTCTTGAAAATGTTGATCAAGTCTCCAAAAGTCTGGCCTTCGTTGACCTGGAAACAGTAGTCTTTTTCGTCGTCTAGATTCATGCGGATGTACACATCGAGGGCGTATTTCGATTTTGAAGCTGTCTTTTCGGGCTCTGGAGCCGTCTCTGCCTTGATATCAGACATGGTTTGTTTGATGAGTGTTGTTTTTATGTTTTCCAAGACAAAGTCTGCGCTATCTATGCGAAACTAATGGACTGGGTAATGCAATGGGACAAGCAATTGTCGAGTTTGACTGCGAATTCGGCGAAAAACTACACAAACAATATCGTTTTATCACTGAAAGCAGAAAGAGAGATAGGTGTTGCCTTCCAAAGAAAAGCCAAAAAAAAAAAACCCCACTATTTTTCTCCAGATAATTTTTCGACGAGGCTTGCAGAGTTGAACTCCGTGCACGACCCGGGGTGAAGCAAGTTCCATTTTATCACTATTATGTCAGCAATTACGTAGGCAAAACGGCTTTTATTTTGAGTGTTCAAGTTATTGTACATTAGATTCTATTAAACCCAAACTTTACAACAATGCCAAAAAAAGAATACCTAGCTCACACTAGAATCCAAAAATTGACTTAGTTTTGAACAGCGGAAAGAATGTCAGAGTCACCGGCATCAAGGACAGCAAGAGTACCAACTCTGAAAAGCTTACCACAAGCAGTACCAAGCTCGTTGTTACCACCTTGGAAGTAGTAGATAGCGGTCTTGGACAACATAGCGTAGTACTCCAACTCAGACTTTCTCAAGACTGGGGTGTTACCGGCAATGATGATCAACTTGGCCTTACCTTGTCTGAGCGACTTAACGACAGACTTGTAGCCCAAGGTGTATTTACCGGACTTGATGGCCAAGGCCAACTTGGCGTTCATGTTGTCGGAAGACTTCTTAACTTTTGGTGCCTGTGAAAATGTAGGAACGCGATGTTCCAAACTACGAGTTAGTATATTGACATGGAGAGGGTGGGTTGGCAGGCGGTCACAGAGCGTTGCCGGGCACGCTGCCGGGCACGCTGCCACCGCAGAAGAGTATACTGACCATCTCTGTGAATTTTCTATGTGATATTTGAACTGATCCACTCCGGTCTTGTCAAATGCTGATAGTGCAAGAAGAATCTCTTGATGTTAAAACTGGTTTAATTTTTTTTCTCGCTCTGATATTTTTCATATGAGGCCGGCGTAACAGGAAATTTTTCAGCTCTCTTAGCGGTGTGAGGAGTGACTTCAACACAGTCACAGACAGTTCCCGAATGTGGGAATTTTGCGTGTTTGCACGACCAATCCAGCGAAAAACTTTTCGTCCACCGCGCGACTCGCGCGGTGCAGCCAGCGGACAGCCCCGTGGAGCTCGCACGGTCCCCGCCTGGAGCTCGCACGGGCCCCGTCGCGACTTTGGCGGAGAGTTTTGCACAGCGAGTTTTGCTGGTTGGGGTGGTGGAGTTTTGCAAAGAGTAGTTTGGTTTGTACTTGAGAATTTGGTCAAATTTTCGGGTTATTAGAGGTTATCAAAAACATAGTGTTGAAAGTCAGCATAGACAAGGATTTGTTATAAGACACATTGAAATGAAGGTCGAAGTTGATTCATTTTCCGGCTCCAAGATCTACCCAGGTAGAGGTACCCTCTTCGTCAGAGGTGACTCTAAGATTTTCAGATTCCAAAACTCCAAGTCTGCATCGCTGTTCCACCAGAGAAAGAACCCAAGAAGAATCTCTTGGACTGTTTTGTTCAGAAGACACCACAAGAAGGGTATCACCGAGGAGGTTTCCAAGAAGAGATCCAGAAAGACTGTCAAGCACCAAAGAGCCATTGTTGGTGCTTCGCTCGACTTGATCAAGGAGAGACGTTCGTTGAAGCCAGAGCAGAGAAAGGCCACCAGAGAGGAGGCTGCTGCTAAGGAGAAGCAAAAGAAGCAGGCCAGAAAGGAAAAGAAGAAGGCTGACAAGGCTGCCGCTGTTGCCTCTGGTGCCAAGATCTCTAAGCAACAAGCTAAGGGTGCTTTCCAAAAGGTCCATGCTACTTCCCGTTAAGTTCTTCTAACTTGAAATTGATAGCATACCCTATTGCGTTACTCGTTACAAGTTAGATGTTAATACGTTGCGTTGTTTTTCTATACTTTTAGGTTAAGAAAGCATGTTTTCAAAGATTGTGATGTGTGATTCTCTAGTTTTCTATTAATTTATTGGTTGGAATAATAATGCAAAACACAACAAGGAATATAATAAGCCGAGCTGCTACTCTTTGACTGTAGTCAAGTCCTTGTAGTGTGCACTATACTGTACTGCTTGCTGTGTATGTAAACTATCTATCTCTAGTGTCTTTGAAATTTTGCTCGGGTCACGTGAGCAAAAGTCACACCGTCCTTCTGTCTATCTTAGCAAAAAACCATCCTTCAACCTCGGGATTGGTTTCAACCTCTAATGCTAGTCCCTTGCGCCTCGTAAAGCCTGTCTAGCCGCTCAATTGGAACACCTTTGGTCTCCGGAACCAAATAGTATACCAGAGCAAGCCCTAAAACGTTGAACATCATAAATATAAATCCAATTCCAAAACCCATAAAGTCGGTCAGTGGAGGTGTCACCAAAGTCATGGCAAACGTCACTATCCAGCTACACGAGCCACAAATTGACATTGCCTTCACCTTGATGGAGATCGGGTACAATTCGGAAACAACCACTCCGCTCAATGGGCCCCAACTCGTGGCGAAAACTCCAATAAAACAGCACGACACTGTCACCATCAAAACCCCAATTGCAGGTGTAATGTTGTCCTTGTAAACCAAACTAACTGTCGTGAACAGCAGCATAAAAACACTCATTAACGAGGATCCAGACATCAACAGCCGTGTTCTGCGGTACCGCTCGATAATGAGAAGGGACACAATGGAGAAAATCAAGTTCACCAGTCCAAAGAAAATAGGAACCAAGTATGGATTTGTTAAACCCACCATGGCAAAAATGGTGGTTCCAAAAAAGAAAAAGTAGTTGATCCCCGTCAGTTGTTGGCAACAAAGTAAACCAATCCCAGTCAGAGTTCTGAGCAAGTATTTTGGCTCGCCCTTTCTGATGGAATTCTTGGTGGAGCCAGTGGCCCTGGCTCGGTCGTCCAACGCTTCCAGCGGCTGCTGTGTAGTGGCGTCCGTCATGAACTCGCCAGTCTCGTCGGCTTCGTTGCTGTTGTTGAACATCACGGCAACGATCCGTAACACTCCCGGGTCGTTCACGGGCAACGACCGGGACCGTGCCACCGACATTTTTGATTTTTCAATAAGATTCTGGCTTGTCAGGTACCAGTACGGCGATTCTGGAACCAGCCAGATCAAAACGCACGTGACGATGCACAAGATCAAGCCCTGGATCATTGGGTACTTGAACTGAAGAACGTCGTCTGCGGCAAAGAACAGGTTGCTGCCAAACATGGTCACGGCGCCCAGTAAAATGCCCACCGTTGTGAGCAACTGCTGGATGCAAATCATGCCTCCACGGGCTTTGGTTGGCGCCAGTTCGCTGATGAGCATTGGACAAACGACACAGATGATTCCGTTTGCAATTCCGTTCAACGCTCTTCCAAACATGATCTGGATCCAGCTTGTGGCGCACAGCGAAACCAGGTTCCCTGCGGCGTAAACCAAACCCGAGAAAAAGATGGTTGGTCTCAGACCAAAAGGGGGAACAACAGTAATACTCAATATTCCGCCAATAAACCCGCCCAAACTGGAGATTGCAATGAGGGCGCCTTTGGTGATGCTGTTGAACACTGGAGCGGCACCAGTGCGGTTGTCGCCGTAAGTTGCCACAAAAAGAGGCATGTCGATGAGTCCACCAATGGTTCCAATATCGTAACCAAATATAAGACCGCCTGTGGCTATTATGGTGCTAAAGAAAATAATGGGCCAGTACGAGCCCATTGAGTCGGCGTCATCGTTGTCGTCGGAGCCGGTGTCTGGATCCTGGTACACGTCTGCTTCTTTTGTGCCGCTGTCTTCGCTGGGAGACGGTTCTTGGGGAACAGCAGGAGCCGGTTCGACGTAGTGTAGGGAGTAGGACCCGGTGCGCTTTTCTGGTTTCGACATGGTTCTCGATTTGGTTCGTTCAGACATTTTGTGGGGTGGAGGCAAAAGAAAGAGGGAGTATGTTGTTGACGCTATCCTTATTTTTTTTCTAATCTCCCTTATGTGCCCTTTTTTTTTGGGGCCCAAGCGCTCGATACTACATCTCTACACCGGGAATTCTCTTGGGTGCCTGCCGAACTTTTTTTTTTTTTCGAGGGAGGGGTGACGAATTACTGTCGTGCCCTGTGGTGCCCTTTTTGGGATGACTCTGAACAGCCACCTGGAGTGCCCAGTCATTGTGCTAGCGGGGTGGCTCTGTAGAGTGCCAGTACGATATCAAGGCAAGTACGGTACAGTGTTTGGCAGACAAGTTGCACGAGGTGTTGAAGCGACAGCGAGAAACTATGTAGGGACTAGTAAATTAAGATTCAGCACTATTAATTAATCCCCTGACCCGATAATACAAAATCAACAGGAACGGCCTCATTATTTTGTTTCAAGTTCAAGACTAAACGATTTAGCTGCTAAACAAGCAACCAACTCGTCTGCTGGTTCCGTAGGGCTGGAGATATGATTCTCAAAATGAGCAGGGCAGTTAAGGTCGTGCACGCGCACTCAAAAATGTTTCCCGATTTGGACAGATTAGGTGCATAAATTAGAGCCATCAGTCCCCAGCCATCTTTCTGTACTTCCCAATGGGGAAACCGATGTTTTTAGACCCCGAGATTTTAGCGCGGGCTGCAGAAGGTTTGATCTCGGGTTACAAACTGGTGAAGATCCTAGAGGATTTGCAACAGGAAGGTTGAATGGAATCAAGTCGAAGTTTCATTGTTGAACCGAATGCTTGCGAGGATGGCTGAAAAGACGATCTACCTTATTCGATGCCACAGGTGATTGTATTGACAAAATGATGGGGTTGATGAGCTTCATTTACATCCCAAATCAGCAGAGATCAAAGACTCATGGCACTCTGGAAAAATGCAAAACCAGCCCAGTCCAGACAGATATAAAGAGAGGGATCTCTCGGTGACTTCAAACAAGAGATGATCCAGTTATCGTAGGATTTTCTTCAGCCAAAGCTCATACACTCATTTACACCAACTACTACTACACTCCAAAGAGACTTTGTCTCGGACATTCATTCCTTTTACTACAACTCCGACTCTATTCACTCCTTTAACTTAGTCAAACGTTGCCAACTACTACACTCTTTTAACTATGCGTGCTGCCGTTGCTCTTCTTATACTCTCGAGCCTCACCAGCGCTCTTCCGGTGCCCCGCCTCGTCACCAGACTACACACTGCTCCGGCCACCACCACGACGGACGACTACTATCACACCGTCACGTCCACCATTCCAATCGTCGAGGTGTTGATCTCCAATGGTGTCACCTACACCAACACTTTGACCACCGTTGCTACCGGTACCAATGTGAACGTTGATCCAACCACCACTGCTGTGATTTCGGACGACGAGACTGAGCCAACCAGTGCTGCTGCTACCACTTCTGCTGCCACCACCTCTGAGGTGTCTACTCCTTCGGAAGATTACACCCCTGAGCCAACGTCTTCGAGCGCAGAAGCAACTTCTTCTAGCACTAGCACTTCCAGCACCACCTCTTCTGAGACCACCTCTTCTGAGACCACCTCTTCCGAGATGACCTCTTCTGAGATTACCTCCTCTGAGGTGACCACTTCTTCGGAAGCTTCGTCCACCGAGTCAAGCACCACTTCGTCGAGCTCAACTGTGTCGAGCACCTCTTCGTCGAGCTCAACTGTGTCGAGCACCACTTCGTCGAGCACCACCTCGTCCTCCATCACCTCATCTTCCACTTCCTCCGCTGAGGAGTCCTCGACCTCCTCCAGTGCCACCTCGACCTCCTCCTCCGCCACGTCCTCGTCTTCTGCGGTCTGCACCATCGTTCCTTCTGCCATCGTCTACTCTCCCTACCAGGACGACGGAAGCTGCAAGAGCTCCGACGACGTGGAAACCGACCTCAAGCTGATCCAGTCCAAAGGAATTGCAGAAGTGAGAATCTACGGCAACGACTGCGACTACCTGACTATGCTGCTTCCAACGTGCGCCGATCTCGGCCTCAAGGTGAACCAGGGATTCTGGATCGGCGAAGAAGGTGTCGACTCCATTGACGACGCCGTTTCCGACCTCATCGACGCCGCCTCGGACGACTCCATCGGATGGGACTGGGACCTTTTCTCCTACTTCACCATCGGAAACGAAGTCATCAATTCGGGCTACGACTCTTTGGACAACCTCATTTCCAAGATCTCGTCGGTCAAGTCGAAGCTCCAGGACGCCGGTTACACCGGAAAAGTGACCACTTCCGAGCCTCCAGTGACTTTTGAGAAACACCCTTCTCTCTGTACCGACTCGGACATTGACTTTGTTGGAATCAACCCGCACGCCTACTTCGACACTTCTGCCTCTGCCGAAACCGCCGGCTCGTTTGTGAGCGGCCAGGTCGAGATCGTGCAAAACTACTGTCCAAACATGGACATTTACGTGACGGAAACCGGTTACCCTAGTGCCGGAATTCAAAACGGAGACAACATTCCTTCTCCAGCCAACCAAAAGGTCGCAATCAAGGGAATTCTCGAGGCTGTCGGCTCCACCGTCACTCTCCTCACCACTTACAACGACCTGTGGAAAGATCCTGGTGATTATGGTGTCGAACAGTCCTTCGGTGTCATTGATCTGCTCGAGTGATCCAACCTTTCCGCTGTTTTTTCTTCCGTCTTCTTTTCTACCTATGTAATTTTATACTGTCAATCGCTATTCGAACAAAACTGAATGACAAGCAAAGCGAGTCATTCATGGGGAGTAATTTGAGATGAGTGTCAGAGTGATGCTCGAAAATTGGTATACCGTTGCAAATACGAGCGAAGCGAGTTGGTGGTGACCGCTAAGTTGGGGGTAAAAGCCAGCAACGAGCTTTGCTCGTTGTTGAATGTTGTATCCAGCAAGCTTTAGCTTTCTCTGTATTTCCTATTATGTTAGGTTTTCAATACTCACCTACGACGAGCGACGTGAGCAAATCAGCGAGCAAGTGATTCGGCTCTCAATTCTATTCTTCAACCATTTATTCAGTCATTTCATCAACCCACTCGGTTACTTCTATGGACCAGCCACCTACTCGCAGACGTAGTTGAGTTGACCCAAACACTCTTGTATGAAAACCATTGATCCCTCACGAGCGGACGGAGAGAGACCCCCCAAGTAATCAATTGCCTATCCGCAAACTTACAATTTGATTCATAACCACTCGTATGGTTGATTTGAACAGCTCCCTTACAAAATCAATCAATTACCTATCATACTTATAATTTGATTCCTCAATCACTCTTATAGTTGATTCGCCATTCACGAGGAGCGAGTGAGCTATTCAGGACGAGCGAATTAGCCACTCACTGACGACAAGCGAACAACTCGCTTCGCTCGTCGTTCGCTTCGCTCGTCGTTCACTTCGTCCGCTAAAACTCTATCACCTTCTTCGGAAAAAACTCATCAATCAACTCCTGATAGTACGGCCTCACCTCCTCAATGTCGTACCGCTCCTCCGTCTTCGAGTACAAATCATACGGGTTGAACGCCTGAACAGCCTGCAGCATCGCGTGGTCGTGCTCGTTCATCAGGTACTTGTACGAGCCCTCCTGGTGCCACGGATAGAACGAGTGGTAGCGGATCATCGCCAGTCCTTCCGGAGGAAGCCGGCTCTGTTCTTTCGCCAGGTGGTACATGTACTCGTCGTGGCCCCAACTCAGCATCACGTTGTCCAGGCCGCAATGCGGCGAGTATATCCCGTACTTGGTGTTGTAAAGAGGATTCTTGTAGTCCGGGTTTGTTGCAAAATACTCGTAGTATATGATCTTCTTCGAGTACCGACACCCAACCGGGAACGTGTCGCCCACAACGTCCCATTGGCCCTTGGAATCGTAAAAGTACAACAGTTTGCCCAGATCGTGAATCAAACCAACCAGTTGGAACCATCGAGGCTTGTTATCGCGCCGTATTGCCTCGGCCGTCTGGATCGCATGGTCTATCTGAGACAGCTTTGTGTCGGGATCGCTCTCGTCCAACAGTTTGTTGAGTTTCAGCAACGCGTCCCAGATCGTCATTTTGTCTCGTATCTTGGTCTTGAAGTTGATCCGCGCCTGGATGTTGTATGCGACTGTCTGTTTGATGTGCTGCTCTTTGTAGAACTGTTTCACACGGTCGTAAGCCAGCTCGTACTGTCTGTACTGACGTGCGTTTCTGTTGACGGTGATTTTCGAGTTGGAGTTGTCCAGCCAGTGCGGACGGACTGTCGTAGGAGGTGCAACGGCCGCCGTAGACGGCCCTTCCGCCCCGCTCTGTGCGCTCGCCTCACCTTGCTCAATTTGCTCTTTTTGCTCGTTTTGCTCACCTTGCTCGTTTTGCTCGCCCAACTCCTCACAAATTCGCTCCTTTTCCCGCTTCTTCTGCTCGATCTGTCGTATTCTGCTCTTCAGAAGATTCAGCTCCTGGATGTCGTCATCGATCTGCTCCAACAACTTGCTGTTGTCCAGGTTCTGGTACTTTGTCTGGTCCGACTGCGGCTTTGTAACCCGGCCACCAGCCCCGACGGACCCAACAGACCCGATGGATCCAGCAGAGCCGGCAGAATCCTCTTTTCGCAGCACGGAATCCATTCGAGGCTGTCTAGTCTATCACAGAGTCCTCACCCAACCGCATCCACCACACACATGGAGCTAATTTATCTCGTGCAATTTTTTACTGCCAAAAGATCGACGCAAAAACCGTCAGAAAAATGAAGAGAGCCCGCGTCGATCGACGGGAGACGCTACAGCACAGCAGCACTCTGTAACTGAGTAGCCTGGCAGTGGTGCACCAACAGCCGACCGCCACAGAACACCCTTCGAGTGCCCAATGGGTGTCCCATGGGTACCCAATGGATGTCCAATGGGTGCACCGCACATGCACCGCTCATCCCTCACTCACATTGACACGCTTCGCTCGTCCCTGCCGCAGATCGCGCTGACGTAAGCACACCACTCAGTGTCAGCTTTGTTGAGTGTACGCCAAACCACCTCAACACTCCCGCCAACCGCCACCTCCTACAACAACACCCTACAGCTGAGTCAGCCACACCCGTCTACTCTGCTCCATCTCCGTCATTCCTCGCCACGGTCAACTCAGCAGCCCCGCTCCACTCCCCTTCCGTTATCACATGAGCTTCCTAGCGAACAAAATTCGTAGCTTTTTTTTTTGCCAGAAAAAAAAATTCCGGACAGTGCGAAAAGATTAGATCGACTTGTTTAGACTTTAGTTGCTTGAGGGCAAATTTGACCATTTCGACGTTTTCAGGACCCATTGCACCGCGCCAAGACCGCTAACAGACATATTACTTTGCAGAAAGAAACGGACATCTTTAACTTGCTCACGTTCCCTGCTTTAATAGCCTAAATTTGCAACCAATTCCTCACGTGTACGCACAGCTCAACAAATAATGACAACGAAAAAGGACAGTGTCAAAGGCGAACAAAAGCCTGAGGCTTCTGAGAAAAAGGTCGAATCGGCGGAATCGACCGAAAAGGAGCAAGAATCCACCAGCGATACTAAGGGCCCCGTGGTGAACGAGAAGGAGCGCAAGAAACAGGCATTTTTCGTGAGAACTATATGGACTGTGGTGATGATTTTCGGTATGTTTTTCATCATATGCGCAGGCCATTTCTGGACAATCATGCTTGTTTTGGTCTTACAAGTCCTCGTCTTCAAAGAATGCATAGCCATCACCAGCGTGAGAGCCAGAGATCAGGATCTCAAGTACACTGGATATCTCAACTGGTACCTTCTCATCACCACAATCTGTTTCTTGGAGGGCAAATCACTCTTGACCTACACCATTAACTTCCTCATAGACTCCAATTACCCGGCCACCGTCGCCATGAAGCTCGTGATGCACCAAAAGTTTATCTCCTACTGTTCTTATGTGCTGGCGTTTGTCTTCTTTGTGTCTACCCTCAAGAAAGGTTACCTCAAGTTCCAGTTTGCACAGCTGTGCATCACCCACATGATCTTGCTCTTGGTCATCTTTCAAGGCCACTGCATCGTCAACAACATTCTCCACGGCATGATCTGGTTCCTGCTTCCTGTCGGTCTCGTGATCACCAACGACATCTTTGCGTACGTTTGTGGAATCACTTTTGGAAAGACTCAGTTGATCTCCATCTCTCCAAAAAAGACCGTGGAAGGTTTTGTTGGAGCCTGGGTTTGCACCACTTTCATGTCGATCGTCCTCACTTACTACCTGTGCAACTTCAACTACTTCATTTGTCCAATCGATAACTACAAGAACTTGCAAGTGAACTGTCTGACCGGTGTCTCGTGTGAACCGAACCCAGTCTTTATCCATCAAATCTACAAGATTCCAACAGACGTGGCCAAGCTCGTCAACAGAGAATACATCCAGATCAAGCCAATCTACCTCCACGCCATGGTCCTGTCGATGTTTGCCTCGCTCATTGCTCCATTCGGCGGCTTCTTCGCTTCGGGATTGAAGAGAGCATTCAAGATCAAGGACTTTGGTGACACCATCCCTGGCCATGGAGGTGTCACAGACAGAATGGACTGTCAATTCCTGATGGGTTCATTCTCTTACCTGTACTATGAAACTTTCATCTCCACCCATCACTTGAACATTGGCAAGCTGCTGCAAACAATCATCATTAATCTATCTGGAGATGACATCCTGGTCTTGGTCAAGAGCCTGCATACTTACCTGTATAAAATCGGCCTTATCAAGGAAGACGTCTACGTCAAGCTGGTTGACCTGTTGCAGTGAGTGACAAAAATTCTCAACCAACTATTTTTTTCTTGTGCGGTGATGCTTGATGTCTCACCATTGTCAACACTATTGCCTAATCACTTCCTTCCTTTTTTACCTTCACCACCTCTAGTTTCCATTCGTCAGTACACTATCACCCCGTATTGCTTGTAGGACCTGTGCTTTTATTCCACAATTTTGGTGACTCCAACAATTTACTTATTTTATAGCTTTTATCTTAGATATAATACGTGACATTCATTGTAAAAAGTTCAAGTAACAGTTGGTTACAACGTTCAAAGGATAGTAAAGAGCTGAAATTCAAAGAGGGGGATCAATCAAGTAAAAAATGGAAAAAAAAAACATACACCCAGTCAACTAAATTCAAAAAGTCAAAAAAAAAGGTAGAACTATCAGCCCATTCTTGAAAGCAACCCCGCTTGTCATAGGAGTTTATCAACAAGAAAGAAAAAAAAAATAACCACCACCACCAGCCTTAAGATGTGAATCCGCACCCACCAATCAATTCGTCTCCACCCAACCAAGCCTGACCCAATAGCCTGTTAAAAATTCAACCAAAAAGATAAAAAAAAACCACGAACTAAACTAAAATTCGTAACTGTAATAACAAAGAAACATAACCGAGAAACAACAAGGAGGTACAAAGGGGTATCATTCGTAGCAAAAAAAGCCAGATTTTTTTCTGTTCTTGAACACAAACGTCTTCACACACCCGCAACCATCTTGTATAATCTTTCCATCGAAGATGTTGCACTCTGTGAAACGGTTTTGCTCTTGCAACTCAATAAATCCTGTAGCTTTTTCGACGTTTCTTGCACTTTTGTCAGCAGCGCATCCTCCGAATCTTGTTCTCCGAAAACCAAACATCTCACAGAGCTTTGAACATTCAGTGACTTAACCGAGCTGTACAATGACTTGGATATTGCCGCAGCCTTTCCTGAAGGAACTTTTGGCAGTTTCCACAGTTTTTGAGCACCAATCTGAGCATTTCTGAATACAAAACGGGACTTTTCTTTCAAAAAATCGAATTTTGCATTATCCACTGCGGCGCCGTAAGAACTCTTGAAGAATGAAACTGCTTTGTTTAACTCCACTCGATCAGACCTTTTCTGCAAAGTCTGAAACAACTTCAAAGAACCGTCTTGTAACCACGTTCTGGTAGAATCAATGGTCTCTTTCGACGTCCAAGAAGCCAGCGCATCAGAGAACGAAGACTTAACGACAGCCACTCCAACAAAAGCATTCTCCATAGGCTTGGAGTTCCAAACAGTTTTCAAATTCTGTGACACAGTTCCCGGAATTTGCCCATATTCAAACGACACCACACTTTCGTACCAACTTGAACTCCACGAAACAATTTCGTCCCGATAGATGGCACATAAAGAGCTCCAAGTTGGCCCGACCACAGATTCATTGGCGCATTTCAGTTGTTCACTAGCGAACCCAAGCAGGGAAGAACTCTTGTCTTGCACAAACTTGACCCCGTCCAATAAAACTGGACCGTATTCAGAACTCTTGTCTTTGGCCAGAGCATAAGCAGTGCCTGAAAGTTCGCTTACAGTCTTCCAAGCTTTCATGGAATTCTCTTTGTAGTGGTAGCTTGCCAAATTTGCACACGCGAGTGCCACCTTTGGTTTGACTGCATCAGCGTAAAATTGCGAGACCGATTGAAACACACCTTCTGGTTCGACAACATGTGCCATATGATGTGCCAAATACGAGGATTCCTGGAAATCAAGCGGACAGGATTTCTCAACTGCTGTTCGGGAGTCAAGATAACGCCTGATACAGGAGATGCCTTCGGAGTTGAGCGAGCATTTTTCAAGGTTGTCTTTCAATGTCAGCTTGAGCTGGTCGCAGTCGAGCTCCTTGGCCGTGAACATGCTCACAGCATCGGGGAACTGATTCCGCTCCACCCACACCGAGATGACGATTCCAAGAATGACAAAGCAGTGCCACGGTCTGAAACGATCCAAGGGAGCTAGTAGAGAGGTGGCGATTTCTCTAGCGGCGAGAGGCGGTCTACCTGCAATCTCAGCATCTGGCGTAGAGGCTGTTGAGTCATCTGCGAAATCCAACGGAACTTCTGGGTTTGCTGTGCCGTTATCGATGTTGATTCTTGGGACACTGAAGGAGTACGAGTCACTGCAACTCACCTCCTTGAGAGTGGATACCGAGCCGCGCACTGCGCGCGGGGTCGAAATTTTCAAAGAGGAGGAGCCCATTTTGATTGATTCGGCGCTGTCACTGCTGTTACTGCGATGCCGGGAAATGGTGGGAGCCAACTCCTGGTTCTGATCGTCGTCGGTGGAAACCACATCGTCGTACAGAATGGAGTGTGCCTCTGCACTTGAGGACACGATGGACCACGAATCGTCCGACGACAGTTCATTTGGCGTGAGAATGTCGGACAATGAGCCTTCTGTTCCGGAAGCCGCAACCCCCAGAGCGCTATTTTGTGGGGTTGGGGCTACTGTGGTTGCTTCAGGAGTTGTCTGACCCGAGGACGAGGACGAGGAGTCCTTGTCGAGCGGCGAGTCTTTGAGTTCACCCATCTGGTCTGCGCTTTGTGTCGTTTGCTGGTGTTTGTAGTAGTAGCCTGCGAGAGCAGCAGCGGAGATAAAAAAAATCTGCCACCTTTTGTTAGTATTGGTTTCACACACACAAAAAAAAAGAGAGAGAGAGAGAGAGAGAAAAAAAAAAGGGAAGGGGAGGGGGGGGCACAAATTAAAAAAAAAAGGGGGAGCGGCCCAGGCAAAAAGTGGCGCAAGTGAGAGGCGAATGGGAGCAACCGGAGCAGCAGTAGACACAAACACAAAAGTGCCAACGCCTGACGGCCCTGTTGACGACTTGCTTAACCTGCCCCATGGACTGTTGTAGCAAACAGAAGCCCCAGGGCCTGGCAGCCGCCTCAGCGCCCCGATTAGCCGCACCAGCGCGGGGCCGGACCCGCACAATAGTGTCCCGAACGCCGCCTGCGACAAACAACGTACACTTTCGAGAATGTCCTGATCTCTGCCAACCTGCTAGCACTATTACAGCCACAACAAAGATTCACAATCGACGGAAAAAAAAGGCACTGCTGTTGTTTCATTCTAATTGGATTACGATGGCAAAAATAATTTAAAAAAATTAAAAAAAGACACAGATAACGGAAAAAGTGTCAAGCCGCACGGGTTTGTGGCTTGCGAGATTTAATTTAGTGCCAGGGGCAGGTGTGGCTGGTGCAGATGAGCGAACAAATTCCAAACGTTTTTGATTGCATGAGTATATCATCTGGTACAGACTTGTGCCTCCTGGCACGAGCGGCGAGCGAAGCGAGTCGTGAGTGAGTCGTGAGTGAGTCATCAAGTAATACGTAAGCCATTAAGTAAGCCAGCTGGTTAGCTTTTCGTGGTTAGATTTCTCACAAATAGCTCGCTTTGCTCGTTTTTGATCTTGACTTGCTCTGTTCCTCGCTCCGCTCCTCGCTCCGCTCGTCGCCTCGCCCGTCACCTCGCCCGTCAATGCGAATAACAACTCTCCCACGCCTCCACATTGTTATGAACAAACTCCAAAAGATCCTTATTGTAACTCACAACCAACACCTGCAACTCAGTCTTGAACCAAGTGTGGAAACCCACCAGCTGCGAAAGAACTTCCGAGTTGATCGTCGTCAGCTCCGAGGCCAAGATCTCCTCCTGGCGTTCCAGCTGATAAATCTTGAGCTTGAGATCGTAGATTTTGTTCTTGCGTGTCTGATCAGGATTCGAATCTGTGTATTTGAGTATCACGTTGTTGAGCTTCTTGATGCCTGGAATCTTTCCGTAGAAAGACTTCTTCGAGTTCAAATACAACGCCGATTGCAGTTCTGCATCAGACATCGGAAGCTCCTGCTGCGGCGAGGCGCTCTCCGTCTGGCCCGTCGCCCGGCTCGCCAGATCGTCTATCTTTCGGAACTCCTCCTCCTGCTTCTGGTATTCCTTGTACTTTGTGCGGGATTCGCGCAGCGACTTCTCCACCATCTTGAGTTGTAGACTCTTTTTCTTGTTGTAGTCAATCAGCTCGTTTGCGATCTTGGTGAAGCTCTTGAGTTCGACCAACTTGTCCAGGAACTTGAGGTTCACGAGCTCGGCCAGCGAGTTCACGAAGATGAAGCTGCGGTCGAAAACACGCCCCACACCTTCAATAAAGTTCGAGTCTTGCACCAGCGACAGCGAGTTGAACTGCGACCCCAGCTCAGTCAAGTCCGGCGTCGTCTCTGAGAAATGCTTGATGAGTCGCTTGTTGGTCTTGGTGATGTTGTCTAGCACAATCTCGTATTTTTTGAATTTGTTCTCGAACTTGAGAAACTTCTCAAACTGTTCTTCGCTCACCAGCTCTGGAAACAGGTGGAACGACGAAGAGGACGGAATCGGTAGCGTCAGATACAGCTGGTTGTCTAAGTTTCCGAGCGGATCCAGAGCCGAAAGCCGGTACATCGAGCTCTTCCACAGCGCCAGGTTCTCCTTGAGATTCAGAAAGTCGTTGAAGTTTGTTTCCGGGTCCAAAAAATTGAGAAAATAGCTGTTTCTCCTCACTTTGTCCATCTCAAGACACCGGTTCAGAAACACCGCCAGCATCCGCTTCCGGTACTCAATCAGACCCAGCGGGTTTCCGCTGCCACCACCGTTGTTCTGGTGGCCCCTGTGAGCGTGCGACTCGCTGCTGGGGAGACTGGGCTCGTCATTGACCCCACTAGTGTCCTTGCTGATCCCCAAAGAGTTGGTGGTGGTGGAGAGATTCGAGGCCAAAGTCTGTTTGGCAGGGATCGGAGGGATGATAATCGTGGGGAAACTGCGAATTAGACATTTTCGAAGACTTTCGAATTCACTGTAGCGTCGTTTCACCACCAGCGGACCCAGCTTGATGGCGTAGACTATGTAGCTTTGCAAGTGGTTGTGGCTCTCTGTCGACTTGGACGCCTCAGTGATGTGTATTCTCACGTCGGGCTCGCCCGTGATGATGTCATAGATCCGGGAGGGGAATATGACCTCTTTTTTCGTGATAATTGAGGTGGTGGAGTCGACAACGGCCGCGTTGTTGTCCTCGACTGCCGCGCTGCTCATCTCTTGCTCTGCCGAAAT
>PPHT02000030.1:72703-88662 GCA_003705115.2 Ogataea henricii
TTTTTTTTTTTTTTTTATTTCCTTCAAACTCTCCGCTTTTTTCCAAGGAGGGCGCGCCTGCTGACGTCAGCGATGACATGGCCAACCTGGCCAGTTTTTTTAGTGTTGGGTTTTTGGATATAATTTTTTTTGACCCTGCCAAGTGCATGCTCCTCGTTCTCGTTCTTGTTCGTCCTACTGACAACAACCACCGTCGCCATTTCCGCCATCTGAGCTCAACCACCCCCACGACATGCTCGAAAATACCCACAGAGGACCCCAGATCGGCGTCTCGGAAGTGGTAAAATGGTGTCTTTACGCGTCGTACTCGACGCTCGGAGTCACAATGATGCTTTCGGAAAGTAATCCGTTGTTCAAGATCGCATTGGCAGCGTACATCGGCGTGTGCGTGGTGGTGCTGGTGCTGTACGGGTTCGTGGTGTACCTGAAGTCATTTTTGCATGAGGAGAGCGCGGGAAAAGAAGGATTGATCAAGTCGGCTGCGAACTTCCTGCCTCTAGTGGTGGAAAAAGCGTCTCAATCGCTCATAGATGTCATAATAACGGCGTTTCGCGTTTGCGGAGCCGCGCCCGCAACCATCCGGTTGAACGCTATGGTGGTGGCGTACGCGGCAGTCTGCTTGCGCAAGGTGGTTGCACTGCTGTGCTGGTGCTACATCACCGAAGAGGACGACAACTCTCTGCATCTCAAAGCGTTTCTCGCGTTTTGTTTCACCAACTTGGTTCAACACCGGTTCATTATCAAGAACGGGGCCTTGCGCGAGCGTCAGGGCTCTCGCGTCGGCTTGAAAGAAGGACTGCGCAGTTTCTACGAGCACACGGGCAAGAACGCGCGGCTTGAGGCCGACAAACTCGTGTTTCGTCGCGACACGCTATTTGTCGTGAACTTGATGCTGAGTGTTTTCCTTGTTGTTTCAATGTTCAAGTACTACTGGGAGTTCAAGAATTTTTATTATCGGGTGATATATATTTTGACGCGAGTGCTGCTGATTGTGGACCTCGAGTTTTTGCGTACTTTGTGCGTTGAGCTGGGCGGGTTTGTGTTGGACTTTTCCGTTGGCGGTGTTGAAGGCGGACATTTGGTGTGAGGAAGAAAAATTATTTTTCATCCAGCTCTTGCATGGTGAGGTTATAGGTGATAAAGGCATGAACGAAAAACGAGCGAAGCGAGTAATTTGTGAGTAACGTAATCAAAAAAGGCCAACAAGTTAGCTTTATTGTCGGTAGGTTGCTTACGTCAGTAGGCACGAGCGAAGCGAGTCAATTCTGAGTAAAGATGATTCGAGAACGACTCGCTTCGCAAGCTCACAACTCAATGACAACTCAACGGCATCTCACTAGTGACAGCTCACTCACGACTCACTCACGACTCACTCACGACTCACTCACGACTCGCTTCGCTCGTTTTCTCACTCCTTCACCACCCTCGACCTCCCCACAGGATCCACAACCACCATCACTCCATCCAAAAACCTTATTTTTATCACCGGACCATGCGTGCGAGCTCGCGTAGCAAGCCTCCTGCGACGCAGCCCTTCTAGATCCCCATCAAAAGCGCCATCGCTTTCAGATCCCTCGCTGATCTCGCCCACACTGAGATCGTGTTTGAGCACGGCCTCGCGCGCTCGTAAATCATCGAACCGCGCCACAAAGTGGCGCAGCTCGCGCAGAGTCAAAGCCAGCTTGATTCGTAACTCAACCACGTCGTCCGGGTCGTTCAACCGTGTCACATGCCCCAGATTGCGCCGCAATATGGCATCCTCGACGGCCGACTGCGTCTCGTCAACCTCCGCCGCGTCGCTCGGAGCAGTCACCGCCTGTTCCAGCTGCGCCCGCAACGAAAGCGCACGTTTGCGTCTCACGGGCTGTCCAAGCGACTCCAGACACTCCAGACAGTTGTCAAACTCACGCAACAGCTTCTCCTTGTCCGACTTGGCAAACTTCTTCTCCTGGTTCTCGCCCCGTTTGTGGAACCCGTAGAACACCACGTCTTCGAGCGGGTCGACCGCGCCGCGCTTCGCCGCCGTGTCGCCTACCGTGGCATTGACAACCACCCGATTATCGCGTTTCGGCCGTTTTGCACCTGTTTTCGAGCTAACGTCTGTCAGTTTGAGTGGTGTTTTTGCAAGCGTCTCGAGAAAATCGTCGCTCAGTTCCGGATTCGTGTGCCGTCGAGCCACAGGGCCACTTCCCTCTGACCCAGGAACGTCGGTGACCACTGCGATCGCCAGGTTGTCGTGAATTGCGCTTCTCAGATGCGGATCGAAGTCGTATAGATCTCGGCCGCTAGGAGTGTGTTTGGCACCGTTCCCAGCGCCGTTCTGCGCGCCGGGCTCGCCTGCGGGCGCCGACCGCAGCCGCCGCGACCGCCCGCCATCCTGCGGACTTTTTTTCATCGGACGTCGGAGGCTGTGTGGGGAAACAAACTATTGCACAAGGTGCTGAATTTTTGTTCAAGGTGAAAAATATAGATTCGAAAAAGAGCGAAGAAAAAAAAAAACCACTTATATATATAAATGTTTATCAAGGGACCCAATACAGGCTCTTTCTTCTCATTATCCATGACTGAACTCGCGGAAAAGACCATCACGGTGCGCGATCCTAACAGACGCCGCCCCGCTCGCACCCAGCTTGACCCCGCGTCGGTCGCAGCCGACTCAAAGCCAGAACAGTCCGGACAAGTGTTTAACCTATGGTATAGCAAATGGTCTGGAGGCGAAACAAACGGCCGTGCACCGCTCACACACGCTAAAACTCGGTGCCGCGTGGCACGCGACGCCGGTTACACCCGCGCAGATAAACACGTCCCACCGGAAACGCCAAACAGATCGAAATTCGTGTGTCTTTACTTCGCCAGAGGTTGCTGTTGCAACGGTAAAAACTGCGATTACCTACACAGATTGCCAGGAGAGTTTGATTTCTTTCCTGCTACACTCGATTGTTTTGGCCGCGACAAGTTTGCCGATTACAGAGATGACATGTCGGGCGTGGGCTCGTTCAATACGGTCAATAGAACGTTGTACGTTGGCCGCATCCATTCGACAGACGGTAAGATCGAACTGCTGGTGAACAAGAACTTCAGCGAGTTCGGCAGCGTTGAGCGTGTTCGTGTTCTTCGAGATAAAAAAGTCGCCTTTGTCACTTACAAGCTCGAGAGCCAGGCCCAATTTGCAAAAGAGGCGATGCATGGACAGAGTCTAGTGGAGGATAACGAGGTCGAGGCGTTGAACATTCGGTGGGCCAACGAGGACCCAGATCCAACGGCTCGCAAACGCCAGAACGAGGAACTGGACGCGGCCGCTTTGGAAACAGCCAGAAAACTATTGGATAAGCTTCAACAGGATCAAGGGGAGGCACGTAAACGGATGAAGTTGGAACCAGAGACGACAAAGGAGACAAAGGAGACCGAAAGGGTGGATCCTCCATCATCGGAGCGTTTGTCCATTGAACCCGCGCCGTCAGCGCCGTCGTTAATCACAAACTCTGCTCTTCATGTTCTTGCGAGGTTGCAAAAGAAGGGGAAAGCGCACGCGGAAGAAAGACCGCAGGCGGAGGTACAGGATCTTCAGTCTACTCTTGCTGGGTATGACAGCGACGAGTAGAGCGCGAGCGAACGAGCGAAGCGAACAAGCGAAGCGAGTGAGTCATCTAAGCACCCTCGTCTTGATCGCCATCCTAATAATAGTTATAGGCATCAGAGTAATCCGAATCACCTTCATCATAATCAGCATGACCGAGACAGCAGCTTGCTCAGAACAATCAGACTGCGACACGCCCAGGACGAGCGAAGCGAAGTGGTTGGGTCGCAAATGAAGCATGTATGAGTTGCGATTGATTCGCAAATGAGTGGTATTGACTCGCAAATGACTGGCAAATGACTGGCAAATGACTGGCAAATGACTCGCTTCGCTCGTCATTGGCTCATCATCGCACTCCTCAGCTATCGATATTCTTCACCACCCTCCTCTGTGCAAACTCACATCTCCTGAGATCCTCCGGACACCGACTCGCAGGACTCTTGACCAACATCTGCCGAAGCTGGTACAAAACCTCACGGTCCTCGTTCGGGTTCCAGAAACTGATGGCAGTGCCACGCTTTCCAGCACGTCCCGTCCGTCCAATTCGATGGGTATAATCCTCGATACTACGAGACATTTGATAGTTCACCACAAGTGACACGTTGGGAATATCGATTCCACGTCCAGCAACGTCGGTCGCAACCAGAATTTCGGCCGAGCCCGCTTGAATCTGCTGAATCGAGCTTTCTCTCTGCTCTTGCGTCTTGGAACCGTGCATCGTCACCGCATTGAACCCTAGTTCCCCCAAATAATCTGCCACCGTTTCACACGTGCGTTTGTAGTTGGCAAACACAATGATCGGCGGCGCAAACTGCCGGCGCCCAAGAATGCTCTGCAACAACTGAAGTTTCTGTTCCTCGTTGTCCGAAACCTGGATCGCCTCTTGGCGAACAGTATCGACTGCACCGCCAACCTCGCCCACCATGACCGTTCCTGGGTTTTGCAGGTAACTGGAAGCGATTTTCTGTATAGCAGGCGGCAGTGTCGCTGTAAACATCATTGTCGTTCGCTTCGAACCGCCGTACGGATTGGTCTTCCCATCCGGAAGACTGTCTAGAACTTTGTTCAGGTCTGTTTCAAAGCCCATGTCCACCATCCGGTCTGCCTCGTCCATCACGAGGAAATAACACTTGCTGAGAGTCATGATTTCCTTCTCTAAACAGTCCAC
Organism: Ogataea henricii; assembly: GCA_003705115.2. Taxonomy (NCBI): domain Eukaryota; kingdom Fungi; phylum Ascomycota; class Pichiomycetes; order Pichiales; family Pichiaceae; genus Ogataea; species Ogataea henricii. The sequence continues at coordinate 77,449 of PPHT02000030.1, forward strand.
GAGCCGGCCGGGCGTTCCAATTGCCACCTCGACTCCCTTGGCAAACTTCGCGATGTTTTCCTCGTACGAATGGCCACCGATCAGTGACGCCACGTCGAAGCCCAGACTGCGGAACTTCAAAAACTCCTTCTCGATCTGCAACGCAAGCTCTCTTGTTGGCACCATGATGAGCACGTACGGGCCTTCGTCGCTCTCGAGCCGTGGAAGTTTCAGTATATAGTCCACAATAGGAACCAGAAAAGCCAACGTTTTCCCTGAGCCCGTCTCTGCGATCCCGACGGTGTCTCTGCCGCTCAGGCCCATTGGAATGGCTGCTCGCTGGATCGGAGTTGGCTCCTGGTACCCGAGCGACTCCAGCTTTTCTATAATCAGCGGTGAAACCTCGCTCTCGCGCCACTCTCGCAGCGGATTCGGCACTTTGCCGCCTTTGGAACTGATGTTGTAGTCTTCTCTCATGATTCGCCAATCGCGGTCGGTCATTTTGGCCAATGGTTTCTCAGACCAGTGAACGTCATCGATGGAGGAGGTGGTGGCGGTGTCTGGTTTCTTCGCCGGTGGCAGTTCCACAAGGGGCTTGAAATCGCGCAGTGTGTCTTCTTGAAGGTCCCAGTCAAAGTTGAACTTGCGCTTGCGGTCCTTCGGCTGCTGTTTTGGTTCGTTCGTAGCTGTGTCGACTGAGCCAGAGGGCTGGGCCGGGTAAGTTGGCCGGTCCTGTTTGTCTTGTTTTTTTAGAGAAGTTTGGAGGCGTTTGCGACGTTCATTCTCGATCTGTTGCTGCTGGCGCTCTTGTTCGAGCTTGAGCTGCTGCAGTTTCTCGCGCTGTCGCTTGGTGAGGAACTTGGTCTTGTTTGGGGTAGCGGTGGCGGTGGCGGTGGCGGTGGCGACAGAAGGGGATTTTTGTGCGAGCAATTCGTCAAGGGAAAGCGGTTGTGCAGGCATGGAAGGATGACTGGGTGGAGCGGGGCGGTACGGTGTGAGGGGAGACGAGAAAGAAACAGAAAATGGGGGCAGGGTGGAAAAAGAAGAAGGAGTGCAAAAGAGGGAGAGTGGGTTATATATTTTTTCAGATCGAATTTACTTAGCGAAATGGGTTAGGTTTTTTTCAAGCTTGACAGAAGCGAGCGAAGCGAAGCGTGCGTTCAAATTGCGCAAAGCAAGTCATTCAGAGAGTTTGAGCCGATGAGAAACAGTCCGCAAAGATGATTCGTCTCGCTTGATTGACTCGATTTGCTCGTCCATTTCCCACGCCCACCGAGTCACACGCACTTGTATGCCCTCACTCGAACGAGTACTCAGTATGCATCGAGGTGCGAGGTGTACACTGGTAGCAGCGCGAGCTGTGTTGAGTATGAGTGTAATCATCCACTTAGTGTAGGATCGTTCTCCGCTCGCTTTGCTCGTGCTTTGCCCAGCGGTGATCCACTTTGGTCGTCGTTTGGTCGTCGTTCGTTTGTTGTTCGCCGCTGCTTACACTCAACTAACTCATGACTCGCTGTGCTCGCCATTTTGCTCGTCTTTTTGCTTACCTAATCCGGGGAAAACCCAGTCGATGCCCCCTCCAAACCATTTTACTCCCACTACATAAAGCAATCCGATCCACCCAAATCACTTCTCTCCACCATAAACACTCCTCTCTTCTTCCCGGTCATCAACTCAACCATGTACCAGTCGATCGCCGCAATCTACCCTCTAAGAGGCACAGACTGGAGAGTCTCCCGGAGAAGAACCACCGTCTCGGACTCCACCAAACTACGATTCGCCTCTGGCATCTCGTACGAAATCTCAACGGGAAGTCCCGGAACGGAAAAAACAACAACCACCGATGGTTGCAAAGTCACCCCGTACGGGAAATACACTGCCACCATCGACGAGGCAAAGTCTCTTTTCAGTGGCTACTCTGAAAAATTGATCAACGGAGCAGGAAGTTTCGAAACCACACAGCTGGCCGACCAGCTTTGCGAGCGGTTGCACATCGAACCCGACGATGCGTTCCGACTCTCGGAAAAAGACCCGGCTAGAATAGGCGACAATTACGTCGGATTACTGTACAATTTGCTCTGCATGTACTACGCAAAAGATCTCGAGGCGCTCGAATACTACCCAGAGGGAAGTTACTATGCCGATGGACTCATCAGCGTGCAAAACAAAACCTATTTTGGCTGCGATATGGACTCGGAGCTCGAAGTTGACAGCCGGTGCGCGTTCGAAACATCGGTGCAACCCTTGGGCTTTCTCCGCAAAATGAGCATGTTCCCATCCATCAATTGGTCCGGAAGCATTGGGTTTCCGGATTTCAACGTGTTGAACTTCGCGATGGGCGAATGGAGCTTCAACAGTCCGCTCGGAGTCTTACACAAACGTCCCAAACTCGCCGAAGCGCTCGGGATCCGGGTCGCAGCAAACGTCACTCAGAACAAGTACACAAAGCTGTCAGCAATGAGTCAGAACGAAATTTTGCGAGTGATTGCCAACGTCGTGGGCTCAAATTGGTTGCAGCTGCAGTTCGACATTGCACTCTCGATGATCGCCCAGGTGTTGATGGTCCCCAAACCAACCTTTGCCGAAGGTCTCCGGTGGACAATCGCAGGACAAAACGTGCACATCCCTCAGCTCATAGGCGTGCGGGGCCACTGTGGACTTATTTTCGACATACACACAGACGCACAGGACTTCGACGGTGTCTACGACGTGGATCCGAGAACAGTCCGCACCTACCAGCGCTGGAAAATGTACCCTAGGGAAACGTACTACCACTCTGTCGCTCTCTCAGAGGCTGTTTACCCACAGCTGTACAACTATGCAAAGCGGGGCGAACCAAAATGGCCTGCTGGGTCGGGAATCTACGAAGACCTGCGACTGGCGGCTCGCCAGGTTGACCACGAACCTCCGTCGTTCGACCCCGGCTGCTGTGGGCTGGCCCGTTTCGAGACGCTGGCAAGCACGGCAGAGCCTCTTTCGTTCTACGTGCTAGTTCTGGACGACAAGGCGTACTCGGTGCATCCGGGGCTCGAGGGAAGAGCGAATGGAGGAACAGGCAAGCGCAGGTTTGGAGTGAAGGAGGTGGTTCCGTATTTGCAGCCGAGATTGGTGTGCACAAAATGACAGGCGAAGCGAGTCAGAATGTCAAATGACAGGCAAAGTGAGTGGTCGGTACAGGCTAATTTCCTGGCAGGAATATTCTCCACTTTGCTACCATTTTGCTACCATTTTTCTCTTGCTACCAAATTTTTTCTTGCTACCACAGTTTTCTTGCTCCCATTTTTCTCTTGCTACCTTTTTTTTCTTGCTACCATTTTTTCTCTTTTTACTGCCATCTTCAGTGGTCAGAAACATACCTGTGCATTGCAGATAGAGTGTGATTTGGAGAACTTTGTAGCCACTCGTAACCACGCTCATCCTAGCCTACTTTAAACACCACATTCGCTGCGCTCACTTCGTTGCATACCCGTCCTTTTATGATCGCTCAATGTTATTATATACACTCTAATTCTTCTGACGGAACTTTCTCTTCCCGTGGAACTCCTTCACCTTGCTCACCGCCTGCGCAGCGGCCTTGTCCACTGAATCGTGCAAAGCAAGAATCTGGTTCTTGTCCGGCACTTCCTTCGGCAATTTCATCTCAATCACCTTCTCTATGCGCAGAATGAGCTCGAGATCGTACTGCGTCACGAGCGAAATCGACTTGCCTGACCGACCGGCACGCGCCGTTCTGCCCACACGGTGGATGTACGCTTTGGAATCAGTTGGTATGTCGTAGTTCAGAACAAGGTCCACCGATGGAATATCCAAACCTCTCGCAGCAACGTCGGTGGCCACCAGAATCGACTTGTCACCAGACTTGAACTTGTTCAGCGCACCGAGCCGCTGTGCCTGTGTGAGCTGGCCGTGCAATGGGATCGCCGAAAATCCAAGAATCCGCGCAAGCAACGCAACACGCTGCGCGTGAGCACACGTTCTGGTGAAGATGATGGTGGACTTGCCGAGGTATTCGTTCAAAAGATAGATCAAATAGGTGTTTTTGTAACCGTCCGGAACCACCATCAAAGACTGGATCAGCGTATCCACCGTTGAGTACTTGTTGTTGACGGCCACTTTCACCGGGTTGCACAGCGAGGCACGTTGCAGCTTTTCGATTTTGGACGTCAAGGTTGCCGAAAACAGGTACGTGTGACGCTCTTTGGGGATGATTTGAAGAATTTTGTCCAAAACAGGGCCAAACTCCATATCCAGAAGTCTATCTGCCTCATCCATCACAAGATACTTGAGAGCTTTGAGGGAAAACCCTTTAGTGTTTTCAAGATGATCCATCAACCGTCCAGGCGTGGCCACAATCACGTGCGGCTTGCGCATCAGCTCTTTGGCCTGGTCCATCATGTCCATTCCACCAACAATCGTGCTGCATCTGAGTCCCATGTTGGACCCCAAAGCATCAAAAGTCTCACGGATCTGATAAGCAAGCTCTCTGGTTGGAGCAAGAACACACGCAAAATACGGAGTCTGAGCGTCCCACAACGCCTGCAGAATCGGAATTGCAAACGCAGCGGTCTTTCCCGATCCTGTTTGCGCAATACCGATCATATCGCGGCCTAGGAGACTGTGTGGCAGCGACTGGGCCTGGATCGGAGTTGGACTGGTGAAGTTGAGTTTTTCAATCGCCTCGAGAATGTCGGGTTTGAGCCCGAGCTCGCGGAAGGAGGTCACCTCCACCGGGGCTTCGGCATCGGAGGCTTCGGCAGCATCAGGCGCAGCGTCGCTGGCAGACTCTGAGTCGTGCTCCGGCTCCTTCTCATCTTTCTTCTGAGAAGCCTTGAGCTTTTGTTTGAGGGCGTCGATGTCGATTTTCGACGATTTGGCGGGTTTTGTCACTTTGGAAGCAGCCCCGCTCTTCCCAAGAGCAGAGCTCTTGCTGGAGTGCTTGTGAACGCTCGGAGACATGGTGGTGTGTGGGATATGAGTGGTCTGAAGTGGTTAGTTATGAAGCATAGATGGATAGATAAAAAAAAAAAAATTATTTTCCAGGGAAAATTTTCATGTGTGCTTACGTCATGTGAAAAAAAAAAAAAAAATTTCCCAAAAAAAAAAAATTTCAAGCCTCTGAAAATTTTCAGGTGCGATCTAGTACAAAAGATAGCAATACCAGCTTACTTATCTCACCCAACTTCAAAGGACCACCTGGCCACTCATAGACACCCATCAGCATGGCTAAAAGGAGACAGAAGAAGAGAACTCACGTGAAACCCAGCGAGGACCAGCTTGCCAAGATCCCCAGATCGATGGTCATCCATCTGGGAACGGCACTGCAAAATCATACACTCACACAGCTCGTGAGAGACACCAGAGTCATGATGCAGCCACACACGGCCATTAGTCTCCAGGAGAGAAAAAAGAACAAGCTGAAGGACTTTGTGGTGATGGCAGGTCCGCTTGGTGTGTCGCAATTGATGGTTTTCAGTCAAAACGAAGAGACCGGATCGACTCAACTTCGTATGGCAACCATGCCTAAAGGTCCAACGGTTACGTTTAAAGTTTCCGAGTACTCTCTGTGCAAGGATGTGTCGCGGATCCAGAAGACACCAAAGTCGGTCAGCAAGACTGCTCCGGAGTTTCTGAATCCTCCTCTCTTGGTGATGAGCGGTTTCACCAATCCGAGGGATGCTGAACACCACGAGAAGCTTGTGATTACGTTGTTCCAGAATATGTTCCCGCCGATTTCGCCCGAGACCACCAAAGTGGGGACGATCAAGCGTGTTTTGCTGCTGAACAAGGACCGTTCGACCGGCACGATCGAGCTGAGACACTATGTGATAGACACCAAGTTGGTTGATGTTTCTCGTAACGTCAAGAAACTTGTCAAGGTGAAGCACAAGTTGAACAAGGCGCTGCCAAATCTGTCGCGTGTCAGCGACGTTGCTGACATAATCCTCGATCCGTACGCACAGGCTGGATTTACGTCTGACTCCGAGGTGGAAGAGGACGCCGTTGTGGAGGTTGCCGAGGAGATCCAGACGAGATCGGCACCAGCCGCGGCTCCTGCTGCGGCGAAAGCTGCTGCGGGCACGGATTCCGGCGCCGAAGCAGGCGAAAGCTCGGGAAGAAGAAAGAAGGCTGTGAAGCTGACCGAGATTGGTCCTAGAATGAAGCTTGATCTTGTCAAGATTGAGGACGGAGTTTGCTCGGGTAAAGTGATCCACCACTCGTACATCACCAAGACACAGAAGGAGATCAGCAAGCTCGACCAGGTGCACGCTGTGAGAAAGAAGGAGCGTGAGAGAAGAAGAAAGGAGCAGGAGGCCAACGTTCAGCAGAAGAAGGACAAGAAGCAGGCGAAGAAGCAGAGAAGAGCCGAGGCGAGAGCCAACAACGAAGCCGTGAGCGAGAGTGAGAGTGAGGCAGAGAACGAGAGTGAGAGTGAAGAGGAGTTTAGCGGATTTGAAAGTAGTTGAGCATACAGCGTACAAGAAGCGACAGCCAAGCGACAGTTTTTTTGTATGTACTGATATAGTTGGCTGCAAGTCGGGTTTAGAAATGTACTTTAGTGATCTTCAAACGAGCGAAGCGAGCGATTCGGTACTTAAAGGCTCCTGCTGGCGCGCTTACGTAAAGAATTACCTTGTCAAGCACCAGATTGTGCCAGAATTTATGGATTCACTCCTCATTAAATACACTTTAATGTTTTTGGGGCTCGGCCTTGAAGCCCCAGTTTAATCGTTTTAATCGTTTTGTTTTTTTTTAGTCGGCTGGTTATTGCTTAGCAAGCTAGTGTGCTAGACGAGCTGGACGAGCGAAGCGAGTAAAGCGAGAGAACGGAGCCTAACGAGCGAAAAAGTGACTCGCAATTGACTCGCTTCGATCGTCACCCTAGGAAAACTGCGAATAGTCCACCTTGTGATTCCGCTTCTCATACAAGCTCCACTTCTTGGCATCAAAAATGTTAAAATCAGAAATCTCGAACCCGTCACCGCTCACCTTCACCTGCGAATGCCGCTGATACCACATCGTTCTCTCGTTGTTCACGCGCCACAACCGCGCCGCAAGCACCGCCGCAGCCACCTCGCGCTCTTTGTTCGACAGCGCAAAGTAGTACGCATAGAACAACGTTCCAGAATCACAGTTCTGCGCATCAACGTCAATGTTGGCCGACGTGCGGATCGAGTTCCAGATCATCGACGCGCGCTGCGCCTCCAACCCAGGCGGATAAAAGTGATCAGACAACGGCGAGAAACTTCTCGGTATCGTCAGCATCGTTCCAACGCTGGACAACGACGGAATCCGATCGCTCTCCGGCCTGTTGCGCGCAGCCACAAACGACAGAATCGTGCTCTGGATCCCCGGTGGGAGAAACCGGAAGTTGCTGTCCTTCTCGGCCTCAGCAACCCCTTTCACCGTCGAACTCTTCGCCGCCGTAGGCGTTATGCTGCTTGCAACCGTCTCAGAAGCAGACTTCGACGTCGGCGTCGGCGTCGAACTCGCCACCTCCTGCGACCGCTGTTTCTTCAGCGCCTCCAGTACGCTCGCTGCGTTCAGTGCGTTGGTATTTAGCAGCGTTCCGTTGCCAACGGAGGTGGATTCTTTGGATTCCACAGGGGCGCTGCCAGGTGCACCGCCAGGTGCACCGCCACCTGCACCGCCACTCGTCCCGTTCAACCTCGACAACGAGCTCGCAAGCATCGCTGCGCTGTTTGCAGAGCTCACGCTGTTGCCCCCGTTGACGGCGTTGCCCACGGAGTTCGCTCCGTTGACGGAGTTCGCTCCACTCGCTCCGCTCACTCCGTTCGCCGCGCTCGCAGACTTGGTCAACGCCGCAGACCACTTCAGGTCCCCAATCGGCTTCGCCGGCACAGGCGCCGGCTTCAGCGTCGTCATCACCGGTATCGAGGTCCCAGAAAGCGCGCCCGTGGCAAGCGACGACGTGATATTGATCGGCGTCGAGTTCGACGTCGTGTGCGTGCTGCTGTTGTTGCTCGACGCCCCAACAGACCCAGAAACAGCCTTCACAGACGGAGACACAGGCGTCGGCGTCGTCTTCTTCGTCTTCACAGGCGTCGTCACAGTCGCCGCCGCGGCCTCACTTACTATGTCGTCGTCCTTGTGGCCCAATCCAGCAAGCGTGCCTTGAACTTCGTGCACAATCGGCTCCTCCGCGTCCAGGTCAAGATCGTCGTAGATCGTGTCGTCGTTCACGAAATCCGGGTCCTGATTCTCCTCCAAATAGTACTTGATGTCCTCCTGGATGTTCATCACAGGCTCTGGCGGGAGCACCTGGTTCTCCAGTAGCCGCAGAATCACCTCCAGCTTCTGCGTGTGGAACGAATGCGTCTCCAACATCTCTTCGATCTCGCTCTTGCGCTCCTCAGCTGCATAACTCGACGACTTCTTGCCCTTCTTCGCCGCCAGCTTGTCCAGCTCGGCCTCCAGAACCTCCTCCTGACGCCGTATCTCGTCCAAACACTGCCTGATGAAATCGATCGCCTCGTTCTCCTCCTGCGGCTCCTCGTGGTTCGCTAGCGACTCGTCAGAGTACGCTTTCGTCTTCGACTCCTTCTCAACCACCTTGTACTTCTCCATCGCCTGCTCCACCAATCGCCGGTGCTCGTTCAGCCGCTCCTTCTCCTTCACCTCGCTCGTCGCCTGCCAGTTCTTCACCTGCTCCCGGCACCGTTGCAGCTTCTTGATCTCCTTCTTCAGATCAGACTCCAGCTTCTCCTTCTGCGACCCGTTCATCGCGTTCTGGTGCCGCTCGTACAGCGTGTTGAAGATCTCCAACCCCTCCCCTATCTTCTTGAACACTCGGTCAATTTCCCTGCGCGCCACCGTTAGTATTTCTCCCTTCAGATCATAGCCATGTTAGACAACTCCAAGAGGCTTTTTCGGACATCGGCGGCTTTCGCCTGCTAGCACCGCCAGACTCCCGCCAAAAACAAACCGCCACTCACCAGCCGCCCAAACACGCGCTCCAACTCATAATTGAACATCCCTCGTGTCTTCAATAGCCCCCTCGACCCCAACTCAGTGGCCCTTGTGCTCAACCTTCTCGGACTTGTCTAACAAAAACTCGCGCATTTCCTGCCTGCCCTTCCAATACTTACTGTTGCAGCTTCCTGTGCGACATCTTGAAAGACAAAGCAGTGCAATCAACGCTTGTTCTGCGCTATCTGCTAGTTATCAGCGTGTATGGTCACCACAAACGCTCCCCTTTTTGCGTCTAGTGCTCACCCAAAGTTTAAATGATTTTTTTTTTTTTTTTTTTTTTTTTTCAACCTTCTGTTGCAATTTTTGGGCAAAAAATCATGTCCGGGTAGCACACAACACACATCGTGTCGCAAATCCCTTCTTTTCCTCCCGGTGCTGTTTTTCAAAAATGAACCCATTGATACACCACCAACCCAGCAAAATAAACCACAACCGACCCTAACAAACCCCCAGCAGCATAAACAAGTACCAGCGCAGAGCTCTCAAAAGCCCCCCGAAGTCCCTGCATCGAAGACGAAAAAAGCACCCGGTAATCCAAGTCTCCTCCATACGAAAAATATGCCGCTATCGTGCCGTTCAAAACCATCGAAACACCAGAAATGTACTCCTCAGCATCTAGGTCAATCCCGGCGTACCACTGATACTGGCGCGGGAGTGTCGTGTCCACGTCTCGATACGAAATCACACGATCCAACTGGTTCTCGCTTATGTAATCAGAAATGTCATTGCTAAACTGTTCAAGTCGATCCTCAACATCCGAGACAAAACCGTCCAAAAACGCCAAGTCAAGCGCAAAAGCACCACCCCCACGTCCACTGAAAGAAGACGCCTCCAGTTGGACCCCCATCGTACGGTTGTCCATATATTGAGCCGTGTCAGAGCCCGAATATCCATCGGGTTGCGGTAGTTGCCTTGTCAATCGGATGCAACACATGTAAAAAATAAGCAGAAACCATACAATCTTGACACACCCAATGAAGTTCGAACGAACACTGAGCCAGAATGACATGAAATAGTACGTTTTCACCCCTTTTTCCGAACATTGTAGCCCAAAGCTCGCATTCAATAGCTCTGCCAATCGGAAACACTCAAAGTCCACGGTCTTGTACACAAATTTCAGCTGATCCACCTGCAATTCACTCTTTTCAGAGATTTCTGGAGCCTGTTCACACTCGTATTTGTAGCATAACCACTGCCAAAGAAGGTATAGTGGAGCAACTACGCCACAGATCGTACCGAGAACCGCATACAGATTGTTTCTCTCATCTTTCAACGCTTTGTCACTAATACCGTAGCCGGTAGAGTTGGAGAACCTCATACTTGTATGGTTCTTTGTGCTCAGAACACTCGTTTCCACGTGACTAGTGCGCACAATTGTACCGTTTCGAGTATTTTTGCTCAGAAAAGTGATGTTTTCGTGGAGATCCCCGTACAGCACCGCCAAATCGTCGTGCACATCCTCACAAGTCGAGTTCAACCAGTCTAAATACTTGTCTTTCGACTTGTATAATTTGGTGTATAACGTGTCGATTTCGCTGCTAAACTCATTTCTGTCCATGATTTCCTGCATATACTGGCTAATCCACGTGTAATTGATGCCAATTGGGTCCAAATCCACAGACGATCCAACGTAAACAGCGCCACTTTCCAAAGTGTCCTTCAGTGTCTCCTGTTGCTCGTTCTGTTGCGCTAAGCTCGAGTACAATGTGCTGTTTACCTGGCGGATAATGCTGTCGAACTGGCTCTGTGCATCTGAGTTGTTGCCCTGTGCTAAGTGAAAGCCCACCAAAGTGTTGTTGATCAGCAATTGCAGGTCCTTAATCGTTGTATTGAGCTCTGTGGAGATCAATGTTTCAAAATTGTCCAAGTCTTTTCTCAAAAACTCAACTTCAAACTCAGCCAAGTCACTGTACAGCTGCTCAAGCTTGGGAAACGCCACCTCAGCTGCTCCCTGGGGAGTGAACCCCATCTCAATGGAAGTGCTGCCATTATCCTGAGAATCAATTGCGCCAGAACTATGATAGTTCTGCTGCCACCGAATATATCCCCGGAGAAACCCAGAAATAGCACAGACAAACACCAGAAGAATAACATGGACTAACAGCCAATCGTGCCAAATCAGTTGGAGCCATCGCGATTTCAAACACAGGTAAGGCGTTGGATTTGTTGACCTGTTTTGTGCTGTTGTTTTGCAAGAATAAAACATTGGTGCAAATCGGGGGCCTGAATTAACCCCCAATCTCC
>PPHT02000030.1:88762-112373 GCA_003705115.2 Ogataea henricii
TTTTTTTTTTTTTTTTTTTTTTTTTGTTTAAAATTGCACAGCCACATTGCAAAACTACAACTTTCACGTTCTCTTTCCTCTGATATAAAATACATTCACTCACAGTTCAGTAGAGTTGGATTATAGAAGGCACCGCAGCCAAGCGTTGCGTGACAGCAATACACATAGCCAGCATTGAAACCCCTGCCACATCTCTCCTAACACAGCCTCTGCTAGGACTGCTGTTCGAGCTTGTACTGCTTCAAAAGCACACACTCGCCTCCAGACAGAAAACTAGGCACATTGTAGATGAAGAAATCACCATCGTAGGTCACAACATAACAGTTGTTGTCCACCAGTCCCACAATGGACTCGATCTCCGTGTTTAGCTTGATAAACGCAAAGTCGCGCTTGGGCTCAAGAATGGAGTTCAACTGCGATGGAAGATAGTTTTTCGATTGGGCCCAGATGAAGCTCTTGAGAGAGTCTGCGGACTTCTTGCGGTTCGCAAACATGCTGGAGCCGAGGTGTGACGACTTCGACATCTGACTATTGATAAGCCTGTTGATCTCCAGACTCTCCTCGTCGGTGATGGCAGCCTCATTGGGAAGACTGTTTGTCGAGTTGTTGAGTGCTGACTCATCGTCTGCCGAGACCGGTTGATCTTTGGACTGTGAGCGGCCGATATTTGCGGGCGAGTCAAGACGGAAAAAATGGATCGTGCCCGTGTTGGACGAACAGCACAAAATCGTGCTGTCCACGTTGAAACTGAGACACGAGATCGACGCCGAGTACGAGCCTCTTCGAAACTCAAAGAGTCTCTTGCCGTCAGAAACTCGGAAAACCCTCACGATGGTGCCCTTGATGCTGGCGGTTGCGAGCAGTTTCCCGTCTTTTGAGATCGCGATTTTTTGCAGCGGCGAGCGGTGACACTCGATGATGTTCAAGGGCTGTATGTTGAGCGCATCAAACAGTACCACTGTACCAGCAGAAGGGTTCCCGAGCGACTCATCGGTTGAGGTCGAAAGCGATGACTTCGTGCCGTGGCCGCCGCCTGGAGCCGCTGTCGCGCCCAAAATCACAGACCCAGATGCGTTTTGTCCATTTTTCAGGTTCGATATGGAGGACGCTGCAGACGAGAGCGAGGTGTGCGCGTGATGGGACTGTTGAAACACCAGAATGGAGTCATCGTTGGAGCTGAGGTCGGCGATGATGCGGTCATTCACGTTGGTTGTTGTTTCGATGTTGTGCAGAAGCTTCATACAGGACACGTCGTAGATGAATATTTGGTCGATCAGGATCACAATGAGTCTTTTCCTGTTGAGCTTGACATGGAGCACCGAAGTCGGGAAAGTGAGCTCGCAAATGATGGACTTTCGTTTTGTGTTGATGATTTTCAGCTTGCGGGAAGAATTTGACGGTTTCTCGCCGAGTCCCACAACGGCGATAAGCGAGGTGGAAAAAAGCATCTCCACGAGACTCGCTCCGCCGTCATCGTCTTTGTAGAAACACTCACCAAAAGGATCGCAATTGTATACTTTATACGAATTTTCGAACCCAACAGCCAGACACGAGTAGTCCTGGTTGAATGTGAGCGCTCGTATACTGTTTGACTGGATCATTGAAGGGCGGCGACAATGAGGTGGCGCTGAAGAAGGCGAGAGAGAGGAGGACGGCAAAAGAGGGAAACGACAAAAAAAACACAATCGCACCTGTTTTTTTTTTTCTTTCTTGTCTTTCTGACACAACAAGATAACCAAAAATTAACAAAAAAAAATTGGGGCTGTGGCGTATGGCTGAGACAAAGATGCACGCGCCACGTCACGTGACTGCAGCCCCGTGGTGCGCTGTGTACTTTTCACTTAGCCTACTTCTGTGGGGGACGGGGGTGTGCATGGCTGCGCTTAAGCTTGCCTGGAGATGGGTCTAAAATTACCAGATTAGGCTCTCCGCAGTTTCGCGTACAGTGATGGGTTTGGATATTTTTGGCGCTCGCCAGCAATTGCATGCGCGAAAATCCCCACGTTAAGCAGGTCCGCGCCGCCCAAGTAACTTTTTTTTTTCTCTCTCTTCGCCGCAATTGGGGGATTTAAACGGAGCTCCACCGTAGACTATAAGAGTTTGCTTAGCGATCTTGTGAAGAAGAATAGCCAACCTCCCGCAAACAAGTGAGTTTAAAGGGTCCACATTGAGCATTTTCTGTTGAGAAACCAAAAAAAAAAACACTATCCACTTCTTTTCTCTTGGTGATTCAATAGCTGGCTGATCTACTAAAGAGCAAATTTTCACCCACCTGAAAGCAAAAAAATGGCATCGGCTAAACACTGGAACTACAAACAGGACCTCGTCCACTCGCATCTCAAAGGACTGTGCCGCGTCAATCCAGACCTGAGACTCATTGAGTCCGAAAGAGTGGTGTACTCGGCGGGGTCTACCCCGGACAAGGTGACTGTCTTGTCTGGAGGAGGCTCGGGTCACGAGCCACTGCACGCTGGTTTTGTGGGCGAAGGCTGTTTGGATGTTGGTGTGGCTGGTTTCGTCTTTGCTTCGCCTTCCACCAAACAGATCTACTCGGGTATCAAGGCCAAGCCTTCGAAAAAGGGCACCTTGATTGTCGTGAAGAACTACACCGGTGACATTCTACACTTTGGACTCGCTGCTGAGCGGGCCAAGGCCGACGGTTACCCGGTTGAGCTTCTAATTGTGCAAGACGATGTTTCTGTGGGCCGCACGAAAAACGGAATGGTGGGACGGAGAGGACTGGCGGGCACGACGCTTGTGCACAAGATTGTCGGTGCCAAGGCGGCCAAGAACGGCCAAAGCGCGACTTTGGCGCAGGTCTACGCGCTCGGAGAGGCGGTTGTGGGAAATCTCGTGACGATCGGCGCGTCGCTCGACCACTGCTCGATTCCGGGTAACCGCCACCACGAGGGCGACGACGAGGTGGACGAAGACGAAGACGAAACCAAACACCTGTTGAAAGAGGACGAGATCGAGGTTGGCATGGGGATCCACAACGAGTCCGGGATCAAGCGCGTCTCGCCTATTCCGACGGTGGAGTCGCTTGTGTGCGAACTGTTGAAATATCTTTTGAGTGTCGAGGACACAGAGAGAAATTACGTCAGCTTTGGTGTGGCTGATGAGGTGGCGGTGCTGATCAACAATTTGGGTGGCACGTCGAACCTCGAGTTGTACGCGATCCAGAACACGGTTTGTGAGCAATTGGAGAGCGACTACAACATCCGTCCTGTGCGTGTGTACACGGGGGCGTTCACCACCTCGTTGGACGGCCCAGGGTTCTCGATCACTCTGTTGAACGTGACAAAAGCCGGTGGAGAAGAGGTTTTGGAGTGTCTGGACTATCCTACGAGCGTCCCTGGCTGGAACACGAGCGTGAGTGCTGCCAAGTGGGACTCCAGGCCTGCGAACTTTGCTGTTGCCGCTCCCGCGGTGGACGAAGGGTCTGCAGCGTCCACTGTGAAGACCGATCCGGCCGTTTTCAAGGCTGTGCTGGAGTCTGGGTGCAAGAAACTGCTCACCAAGGAGCCGAAAATCACTCTGTACGACACTGTGGCTGGTGACGGCGACTGCGGGGAGACGTTGGCGAACGGGGCGCATGCGATCCTGGACCTTTTGGCTGCTGGGAAGCTTGAGCTGGAGGACGGAGTCAAGTCTCTGACGCAGATCACCGATGTTGTCGAGACTGCGATGGGTGGAACGTCTGGCGGGCTGTATTCGATTTTCATTTCTGCGCTGGCCAAGTCGCTGAAAGAGCGCGATTTGGAGGAGAAAGGGTTCGAGGTGACCACCGAGAAGCTTGCTGTTGCTCTGAAGGATGCGCTGGACTCGCTGTACAAGTACACGCGTGCGCGTGCGGGCGACCGGACGTTGATCGACGCGCTGGCTCCGTTTGTCGAGACGTTTTTGGCGACCAAGGGGGACCTCAACAAGGCGAACGTTGCTGCGAACGAGGGAGCCGAGTCTACGAGAAAGTTGCAGGCCAAGTTTGGACGTGCTTCGTACGTGAGCGAGGACGAGTTCAAGCAGTTTGAGAGCGAGGGCGGGCTTCCTGATCCGGGCGCGATCGGTCTTGCTGCTTTGATTGATGGGTTTGCTGATGCGTATAGCAAGGTTGGGTCGAATTTGTAGCGACGAACGAACGACGAGCGAAACGAGTCGTTAGTGAGCCGACGCGGGTGAATGACGAGCGGAGCGAGTCGTGAGTGAGTAAGTTGTAAGCAGTCTTTCAATTAGTATACCGAGTTTGACATATTCTGCTTTGACGCGGATCGACGCGGATCGACGCGGATCGACGCCATTCGTCAATTGTTATAACAGTACAGAAATGGATCATCTTTGGCGTTCAACAAACGAGAGAAGGAGCGTAGGGCGTAGAGCGAGTGAAGCGGGCAAAGCAAGCTAAGCGATCACTTTGTGATCACCCAATGATCACCCAATTATCACATTTGTAAGGAGTTTGCAAGACTTTGCAAGACATTTGCGAAGAATGACTCGATTGGTGTGTCAACTGCATGGAATTTGCGAATGACTCGCTTCGCTCGTCATTCGCAAATCGTCAGATTACCTACTAACGACTAGCGACTCGCTTCGCTCGTCGCTTCGCTCGTCGCTTCGCTTTTTTTCAGGCTATAAATATAGAAAATTTCCCCACCTCAAAAAAAGCCCTCTCTTTTCTCCTCACCAGCCACACCAATGTCGACCAGAACCATTGACCTCACCAAACAGCTCCACAGCGAGCTCCAGCCCCAGCACGTCCCCGGCGTCCTCACCATCGGCGGATCGGACTCGTCTGGCGGCGCCGGAATCGAGGCAGACCTCAAAACCATCACTGCCCATAAATGCTTTGGCCTGACATGCATCACCGCAGTCACGGCCCAGAGCTCGCTCGGCGTGTTCGGCGTCACCAACACGCCCGCAGAAACCGTCCAGCAGATCCTCGTCGCCCTCGCGGACGATAACATCCCGATCGACGCTGTCAAAGTGGGTCTGCTCACCCAGGAGGCTCTCAGTGTCATCACGCCGTTTTTCGAAGGCAGCGCCGCCAAGGGCCGTCGCGTCGTGCTCGACCCAGTCCTCGTGGCCAAAAATGGCGACAGACTCAGCACGATCGCCAACCTGCGCCAGGTCGTGGCGCTGTTCCCCTTGGTGGAGCTCATCACTCCGAATTACAGTGAGGCTGAATCTCTAGCGGCGCTGCTGTCAAGCGAAAGATCCGGTGTCGACGCGCCGATCGACGCGTCGGTCAGCACCGCCGACGATCTGTGCGGCCTCGCCGCGTCGATCGGCGCCGGCTTCCACGTCAACGTGCTGCTCAAAGGAGGTCAAATCCCAATGGACGCCAACTTTCGCGTCGATCAACAACACCCAGAATTCATCCTCAACGTCTTGTACGAGCACAAAACAGCCACCACCACCGTTTTCCGGTCCCATTATCTCGACTCCCAGAACGTTCACGGAACAGGCTGTGCACTCAGTTCGGCTATTGCGTGCCAGCTGGCCCGCGGCGCCACACTTGCCGGTGCAATCTCCGGAGGAGTCGCTTACGTAAGCGAGGCGATCCGCCACGCCGTTCCAAAACCAAACGGTCCGTTGAACCACGTTTTCGGCATCCACCCTGTCACTCTGGGCGAGTTCAACCTTCTCGAGTACCTCTTGACCCACGACCAGACAAAACCTCACTGGAAGTCTTACACCGAGCACGAATTTGTCAGAGAGATCTACGGTAAAACGCTGCCTGTGGCCAAATTCGACTACTTCCTCAAACAGGACTACCGCTACCTGCAGAGCTACCGGCTAGTCCACGTCAACTTGCGCGCCATCTCTCCAAACGAGGAGCTGCGCGAGTACCTGGACGAGATCATCGGCAAGATCGACCTTGAATCGAGCCGCCATTCTGCCAAACTCGAGCAGATGTTCCCTGGAATCAATCTCGAAAGAGACATTGTTCCAAACCAGGCAACGATCAACTATACGAGCTATCTTGTCGACCTGTACGAGCAAACGCACGACTGGCTTTTGTGCAAAGTGGCTCTGATGCCCTGTTTGCTTGGCTACAACCACGCTGCCGCGGCTCTCGTTGGGAACGGGACCAAGTACGTGGTGGGGCAGAACGGCGAGAACGGCGAGAACCGCGCCGCTTTGCAAAATGCCCGTGCGGCTGAAGCTGCGGCGGAGCATGCGGCTGGGGACGTGGCTGGGGACGTGGCTGGTGGTGTGGCTGGGGACCGCACCGCCGCAATGTACGAATCCTGGCTCAGAGATTATACTTCACCATGGTACCTCGAAAGTTGCACCAAAGGCGAGCAGGTTCTGAACGACTTCTACGCGGATTACGTGAGCAAGAAGCGCGCCCAACAGGGCGCAGAGTTCAACGAAACAGCGCTGCTAAACAGACTCGTGGAGATTTTCGCAAAAGTCTCGGCCTTGGAATCAAGTTTCTGGGACGAGTGTCTGAGTTACACTGATTAAATAGAAGGAGAAAACACGGCAGAGGCCGGCGATGGGGGTCGCCATGGCGGTAGGCCGCGTTCCGCTCCTGAACGGCTCTATAGGAAAAATGTCGGGGGACAAACTCTAGCAATTAAAAGATAAAAGCAAAAAGCAGAAAAGGCTCAAAAGGAACAACGCAGTTAGTTAAAACTGGTTGCTCGCAAAGTCGATATAATTACTCAAATACAGTTCGGGAGCTCCAAGGGCGCCGTTCTGTTGCTGCGGCTGCTGCGGCTGTTGTGGCTGCTGTTGTTGTTGCTGCTGCTGCTGCTGCTGCTGCTGCTGCTGCGAAGAGCTGTCGCCCATTACCGACGTCTGCGTTTGAGGATCCGACGAAATGGTGAAGTTGTCCAACAAACCCGCAGGCATCTCTTCGGAACGCGAGCTGGAAAACGAGCTGAAACCCACCGATTCGGGGTCAAACACGCTCGGAATGTTGGAGTACGACGTTTCGCTCCCGCGCTTCATCTCCGAGAGCGCAGAAGGCTCTGGGATCGCGCTTCCTTCGAGAACGTCCATTCTGCCAGCAAAACTCCCGGTAGCGTTCTGGAACGAGTTCGGAGTGTTGGAGTTGGAGCTTGGCGAAAACTCATCCTGAAGCGTAATAGATGTAGCCAGTGAGCTGTGTTGCGGGTGCTGTTGCTGCTGCTGTTGCTGTTGCTGCTGTTGTTGCTGCTGCTGCTGTTGCTGTTGCTGTTGCTGCTGCTCCGTGTAAGTCTTTGTAGGGTAGAGATCGTCCATGAGAGTGGCATTAGTTTTCGAATTAGTCAGTTGAAACCCGTTGATGGAGTCGGTGGAGTTCATGCTGAACAAAGCCGGTTTTTCAGAGCCGTAGGCCGACGAGGGCGATCCAATTGACGACCCGATCGTGTTGGACGACGAGATCGACAAGAACGAGTTCGATCGCCGCGGCTGGCTCGTGGGCGTCTGCTGCGCAATGTGCGGGTACGGCGAAAAGTGGGACTGGTGTGCGTGGCCGTGCGAGCCATGGTGATGATGATGCGAGTGCGACGCAGACCCGGCGGAGTGCGCAGACGAGCCCGTGAGGTTTCGGAGCAGCTGCGGGAAAGCGTGGTACGACGTGTTGTACGGCGGCGTTCCTGGAGACGCGGCTGCTGCTGCAGAAACCGCCGAGCTCGACGACACTGCCGACGGTCCCTTGTCGTTGTGGCTGTTCAGGTTGTTGTACGAGAGCTTGTTCTTGTCTGTTCCGCCCGTGCTTGTGGCCGCAAGCTTCTCGTTGAGGCTCTGCTGGGAAGGTGGCGACGGGAGAGACGACTGCGAGTAGCTGGGCCCAATGAGAGGGAACAGCGGGAACAGGGAGTCAGGCCCGTTGGGCGCGGTTCCTTCTCGCGGGCTCGACATGCCGGAACCGGAGGGCACGTTTCTATTTCTGTTCATGTACGGTTTGCGGCTCAGGTTGTCGTCAAAGATATCCAAGAGGCCGTTTCCTGGGAAGGGCAGGATGATCCCCGAGTACTGTTCGCTTCCAGGGGTCGAGACCGACTTGGAGGCCTCTGTTGGCGACGCAAGGCCGTCGGTGGGGCTGTCTTCGGTGGTGTTGGCGGTGGCGGTGGCGGTGGCGGCGGCTCCAGCCGGGCCCACGGTGGCGGAGGCGGTGGATGTGTTTGCAGTGGTGCCGCTGCCGTTGCCGTTGCCTGTGGGCGTTCCGTGGTCGGTGATCGAGCTGAGGAAGTTCGACAGGTTCGAGTTCATTGTGTTCATCGGAGCCACGTACTCGTCCACGGGGATCGAGATCTCGCCGATCCGTTTCTGCGAGCTGCTCGACAGCGGCGTGCTCGAGGACCGGAAGTGTTGCAGAGGGTCCATGCCGACCTGACGTTTCGTGAAGTATTGGTAGTCGGCGGTGGCGGTGCTGCCTGTGGCGGTGCTGCCTGGGGCGGTGCTGGATCCAGGAGGGCGCCGCTGGTCAGACACGGCCGAGCTGACAGAAACGAGACTGTCGGACTGCGAAAGCCCCTCGGAGGAGATCGAGGGCGGCGAGGCCATGTCCCAGGGCTGGATGGCGCTGTCTGCCGGGGCGGACACGAGGGACGACGAGCTGGACGACATGGCGACGGCAGCAGGCACCTCGTCCTTCTTCTTGTGGGACTTCTTCACCTTGGAGCTGCAGGTGCACTCGCCGTCGACCCGGCACGCGCAGCCGACCTCGTGGTCTTTGGTCTTGGAGTGGCACGTGCACGCGGTGTGCGAGTTCTTGAGTTTCCGCTGCTGTTTGCAGTGCGAGCACTGTGTAGAGGGTCTTCCCTTTGGCTTGATCATCATCAGCGGCTGGTCAACGTGGGTGCACGTGGTGACACGGTGGCCCCTGATGCAGCGCTCACACGCGTACTTGACGCCGTTGATCAGCACCATGATGGCGGCGGCGGCGACGGCGACGGCGAAGCTGTGGAAGCTTGCAACAAGTGGCAGAACAAAGCGGTGTTTGTGGCGACGCTGGCGAGACTGGCTATGCTGGGTGTGGCGCAGCGCAGCACTTGGTCAGACGTCTGTGGTCTTTGTTTGGGCGCGCGACGCTGCGTGGGAAGGTCGCTCTGTTGAAAATAGAGAAGCTGGAGCGTTTTGCCCTCGGAGCAATAGAGGGCTAAAAGTGCTTTTGTTTGTGAGAAGGAATTTGTTCAGGCGGAAACGATGGTGACACGGCGGAAAATTGGCAGTTCGCGCCCCGGGGGGACGCCGCCGGGGGGACGCGCCCGATAGGGGGGGGGGGGGCCCTCGCGGCGGACCCGCGAAATTCAGCGCCCGCGAGGGACCCGCGAAAAAAAAAAGCCGGTGCGGCCGCAGGACCCTATAACGAGCGAATGACGAGCGAAGCGAGTCACGAGAGAGTCCGACGCTGAAATTAGCTCTGCCCAAGTTAAGTCAGACGCTCAGTGTGGCCCTGTTCAAGTTGAATCAGACGCTCACTTTGGCTCCACTCGCGGCGCTCGTTAGGCCGGGGCTCGCTACGCCCGCTCGCACCCCGCTGCGCCGCGCGCCACACCCTGCACCGCCCGAACTTCCCCATTCCCCACCCCGAACAGAATACACCCCGACCCCGACCCCGACCCGACCACAACCATATAAACGCTTTTCTTTGCATTTTTTCCACCACCCCTTTGCAACGCCCTCCTTCGCTCACCTCCGCCTCCCGCCCTCCCCAAATGACCGCGCCAGCTTACCCTCCCGACTCCCAACTGTCCCACCGTTGCGTGTGGGCCTCGCTTATCACCAGCAAAAAATACCTTGCTGGTCTGCTCACCCTCGACTACTCGCTCAAGAAGGCCCGGTCCCAGTACCCGCTCGTTGCTCTCTACACGTCCCAGCTCGACGTTGAGTCTGTCTTCCAGCTGGTGCAGCGCGGAATCCCTGTTCTGCGCATCGAGCCCCTCGTTCCGGCTCGCAGCAAGCAATTTGGCTGCGATGATCGTTTCACCGACACTTGGACCAAACTACAGCCGTTCCAGCTCACCCAGTTCGCGCGAATCGTCCACCTCGACTCCGACATGGTGGTCACCCAGAACATGGACGAGCTCATGACGTTCAAAATGCCCCGCGAAGTGGTGTTTGCTGCCACTTCTGCCTGTGTTTGCAACCCATTGCAGCTCGCTCACTACCCTAAAAACTGGGTCCCGCAAAATTGCTCTTTCACAGACTACCACGCGAAAAAACGCTCCGCGGCTGCGCTCCACGACGTCGCAGGCCCGCCCGCAAACCTCGGGCTCGGGCTCTGCAACGGCGGCCTCCTCGTTATAGAGCCACGCCGCGATTACTATGACCGCATCGTTGCCGCTCTCGCAGACCCGCAAAAGACAGCCGCCTACAGCTTCCCGGACCAGGACCTCCTCGCCGACGTGTTCAGAAACCAGTGGCTCGCTCTCGCGTACAAGTACAACGCGCTGAAAACGCTCAAGGTGTGCCACCCGGAGGTCTGGAACGACTCGGAGGTGAAAAACTTACACTACATTCTTACTCCGAAGCCGTGGGACGTTTCCCGCAACTTCCACGACAAAACCGGCACTTTCCGTGTCTGGTGGGACCTCAACGACGAACGGCTCGCGAGTGAACGCCTCAGTGTCACCTCGGTGCCAAACACGACTGCTTCAACTGCTCGTTTGGCAGAACTTTTCACTTGACTTGGGTCGTGCTGCAAAAAAATCCTGAGAAAATTGGGGGTCTATTCACACCCCCCCTTTTTTTCCCCTTAAACTTTATTTGCTCGACACCCCTGAAATACTTTTTCGTTTTTCCTACTTCTCTTTGCTTCTTCTTATCTCAGCCATTGCTAATTCTTCGCTTATTTTTCAATAGTACTCATTCAATTGAGTCCTCACCTACCATCTGATGTTTCAGGTGTGATTCTACCCACCCCATAATCAGAAAGACGAGTTTCAACTTACCAAACGGTTGACTGAGGCTCACACACCGATTGAGACTCACTCACTTACCAAACGATTTTTTGGCTGACCGTTTGATGGTTCGGGTGAATTTCCTCGGAAGAGCCGGTGAAGAACTGAGATTACAGCATACCAGCCACTTGCTACCAGAATGACGAACCAACATAATCAACCAACATACTGATACGAGTAGCATTGCTCACCAACCAACCTTGGTAAACGCCAGTAGTTCTCCCTCACGTAGAGAGCTCAATCGCCATCAGTCGGTCGTAGTTGCTAAGCTGATGGGAGCACGGGTCTTGCGGAGTGCTATTTTTTTTTCGGAGTTTCCTCAGTGAATGAGCTGCTACCAAATGTCAACATTAACATCATCTGGTGGGGAAAAAAATTAGGAATTCTCTCTTGCTCTCTTACTCTCTAACTTACTCACTACTCACACACTGTTCGCTTCGCTCGTCGTTCTCAAGCACTATGGATCAACTTCACCTCTATGACCACGAGTAAGCATCTCAAGAGGTCCAGCCATACTCTCCATCTGAGGTTGGTCCCGGAACAAGTAATACAGTCTCAGTGCCAGAAAATGATTGTAGTTGTACAACAACTGGGCAAGTCTGGCCGATCTCTTGCGCCCTTTATCGTCGACCGGTATGCGAAAACCTGTAGACCACCCTAGTGACCATTGGCTCTGGCAAAACTCATACAGTATCCATTGAACTGTCTCTCGAGAAAAACGTTCCCTTTCTAAATGAAACGCTGGGTAAATCGTTATTAGTTTCAGTGAGTCAACGTAATCTTGTGTATTGAGCTGCTCGTGATACTTGAATGCCACCTCGCCGATACCGGTTTGCTGCACGAGGTAAGCATGGCGGTCTTGGTCTTGCACAACGTAAATCTTTGCTCCGCATCGCTTGATCGGTAAATCAACTGCTTGGCAGCATTTTTCAATGATGCTGGCAAGCATCAGTCCAGAGCCTGCAGATTTGCCAGCATAAACCCAGAGAATGCCGGCGGATCGGTAGTCTGGGTTTAGCGTGAAAGCCTGCGGGTGCAAATTTCTACCTTGCGCATTTAATTGACCAAACACAATATGTGCAAGCCTCCTCAGCTTGCGATTCACAGAGTCTGTTGAGAGAAACCGCTCTTTCTGGTACCGAGCAACAATCTGTTGGATCACTCTCTCCCTTATCTCCAGATGATCGTAGTAATTCTCGTCCAGCATGGACAACTGCACAAGAAATGCTTCCAAGTCGTCCCATGGCTCTCTCAAAAATAAGACCCCAAAAGCAAGTTCAATCACTTTGGAGAGTCTTATTGCTTCTAACGTTTTGAAAGCCTTTGGGTTCTGAGGAAACCGTTGACTCTTGATCAATTCATGTAGCTCTTGTGCAACCAAATCTTGCTCGCAAAAGGTCTCGAATGTTGAAATGTCCGGATTGTCCAAGAACTTGATCACTTTGCTTCTTGCCCGTTTGTGAGTCAGAAATACCTTGTAAAAGCTGGACGAATTTTGTCTGGAGTCGGTTTTCTTGATAAACCGTTCCCAAATCGTGTCAGTCTTGAGCTGAGATCTCAGCTCTTCACAGGTTGCCATTAAATTGTGGACATCGTCTGGAGTCAAATACACTGCGAGCAGTACCCACAGTTCCGGTGGAAACAAAAGGAGCGAGAGAGACCCCTGGGAACTTTTCCTTGCTTTAACCTGAGACCTTGTCCTTGCTTTTACCTGGGATCTTCTCTTGGCTTTCATTGCGGCATATAAATGTACTTCAACGTACTGTTTGTCACCAATGAGAAAAATGGTAGCAAGTATTTGAATAATTTTTTTTACAATGGAACGGAAACTGGAGTACCTGCTGCTGCTGAAAAACAGAGCGGGTCCGGAACAAGTCGATGGAAACTCACTGACTCACTAAACTGTTGATTTAGTTCTACCTACTGAAGCGTTGATTCAGTTTCACTGACTGAAGCGATGAGTGAGCTTCACTGACTCACACACTCACTCGTCGACGTCTATTACTATCTATTCTCCCATCCCCAAGTCCGTCTCAGCAATCTGGTTCAACCCTACTCCCGTCTCAGCAATCTGGTTCAACCCTACTCCCGTCACACTCCCCAGACTCACCTTCCTCACGTTTTTCCCCCCAACGACTCCCGCATCACGGTCCCCCAGCGTGCTCGACCGCGATCGAATGTGCTCCAGAGAACTCTGCGACACCAATGACGGCGCGGTTAGCGGCGTCCCCAGAATCGGAGCCGTCAACGGCGTCCCCATCGAGGAACTAGGCTCCGAAGCCGTGCTCGCCGCCGACAGCGACGCCTGCAACGACGGCATCGCAGGCGCCGCCACGCCCACGTACTCGAGCGGAATGGCCACGCCGGGCGCATCGTGCGAACGGCCGCGCTGCAGATCAAGACGCTTGTAGTAGAAGAACAGATACGTGATCACGAGATTCAGACTCATCTGGAACAACGCAGCAACAATGAAAATAAACCCAACGTCGCTCGTTCCGTAAACGAGATAGCTGATCTTGGTCAGGTCGCCGCCCAGCCAACTCAGCAGCAGAATCGTCTTGAAGTTCTCGACGGTTTTCATGCGCTGGAACATCAGGATCTGCGGCAGCGGCAGCAAACTCTCAACGAGAAACGAGCCCGACCCGAAGATGATCCCCAGGTACTCGTACCCGTTGAAAACGACCTGGACGGCCGTCGCCGTCGCAATAAACCCCGCGAGGAACTTCCAGTACGTTCTCGAGCTTTTCCACTGCCAAAACTTGAACGGACGGATGTAGTGAGCGTCAAAGAAACGCAAAACCTCGCACACGAGCTTGTAGCCAACATACGCCAGCAGAACGAGGTTGCGTTTAACGAGGTTTCCGCCCACGGTCGCGAGCCCGGCAACAAAGGGACCCAGGCCGGAGTTCGAGCCAATTCGGTTGACGTACTCATCGAAATCCTCGCCAACAAGCTCCGAGTTGATGCTCACAAAACTGTCAGCCACTTCTCCCCAGTTGGACTCGTACTTTTCGAGATGCGTGGCCTCCATTGGACTGCGGTACTTGAGCGCCACTCTCAGCAGCAGCGTCTGAATAAATATCATGATGAAACATTGTCGGAGTAGACTGATCTCGAACGGATCATTGATGTAGTAGAAGATTCTCAGAGACGAGGCAATCAGCATTGTCGCACAAATGTCGAGCGAAATGCCCTGAGACGACTGCTTGCGGCGGATGCTCAGAATCGTCGAGCCGTACGACAACAGCGGCGTGAACGACATCACCCAGTTCACCACCGTTTTGATTTCCGGTACAAATTCCGGAGGAAGCGCTAGATAGGCCATGATTTATCTGTAGCGGGCATATGTACGCGCGTAGCTGGGCGTGTTGGAGTTTTTGACCAAACAGGAGGCTTCGGCGAGGCCGGGTTGATGCGGTTGGTCGTTTTGTGCGGACGAAATCGCGTTCAGTGGTCGTATTTCCGGCAATTGCCCACTGTGTCGGAAAAGATGGTTCTGTTTTCTTTTCCGAGAAAACTCAATCTGGACGGACAAAAAGAGCGTGATTTGGGTGTTTCAAGACGTTTTTCCCGTGGGTGGTTTGCAAAAGTTGACTTGTTGTTTCTAAAAGTGTTTGCCCGTTGTCGACGTCCAGCAATCGACAGTCTCGTATAGCAGAGGCTTGGGAGAGCTTATATGGTTTTCCTGATTTATTCTCTGTGTCAAAAAAAAAAAAAAAAAAAAAAAAAAAAAAAAAAAAAAAAAAAAAAAAAAAAAAAAAAAAAAAACAAGTCTACATGGTGCAGAGGTGTATCTGTCGCACCCGTGGTGCACGGCACTCGACATCCTTTACTCAAGGCGAGTTACTCAATTCCAGTTCATCTAGACTAACGGAGCAGAGTAAGGAGGTGAGTGACTGAGTAACCGAGTATCTGGGCAATTGAGTGATTGAGTAACTCGCTCATTCACGACTCACTTCGCTCGTCGTTCGCGAGATCTCGTCTTTTTTTTGTAGATCTACAAACATCTCGTTGATCTCGCTGTTGCAGCTCACTCTGCTCCCCGTGCCCTTCCCTCCGCTTCCCCCCAGCTCCCATGACCAGCTCCTTAGAGGCCCGTCTGCTCCAGGTTGTGACGGCCAACAAGATCAAAAGCACCGCTCTCAAGTCGCTGGCAAAAAAATGCGGCATTCCTCTCTCATCTACAAAACGAGATCTGATCCGCTCGATCGCCCACGAAATAACCCAGCCACAGCTCCTCGCATCCCACAACTACAGCCAAACCCCGTTTCGTGTCGTGGCAATTGACGTGGGGCTCCGAAACTTCTCCTTCTGCAAGCTCGAGCTCGATAATTTGCAGCCCAGTTCGCAGCCTACTCTGACCCAATGGTTCAAGCTGGACCTCAATGAGTACACCGGCGTGGCCAGCGAGGAGTTCTCGCCGCTTAACTTCAGCGCAATGGTCCACGATGCGGTCTTCCGGCTCATTTACCGCGACCCCCAGTCCTTCCCCAACATGATTCTCGTGGAAAGACAGCGATTTCGCTCCATGAGCAACAAAAACGTTTTTGAGCACGTTCTGAAATCCAACGTTCTCGAAAATATTCTCGTCTCGACGCTTTACACGTGCAACAAACTCGCCCCACACACGTTCAACAGTCAGCTGATGAGCTGTTCTCCGCTCGCAATGGCCAACTACTGGTCAGACTACTACCAAAACCGAGTCTCTTCGCCGGAAATCGACTCTAAAGAGCTCCGGATGCGTCTCGTACACGACTGGATGAGCAGTCTCGTCCTAGACCAGCCAAACGAGTCTCTGGTGCCCGAGTTCCACCTCGGCGGCAACTACAAGCTCAAACCGGGCGAAAGCGTCGCTCAAAGCATGAGAAGATACAAGAGCCACTCCCGGCGACTGTACGAGACGATGACGTACCTGAACTCGGTCGACTCGCAAAACAAAATCTCCCTGAACGACCACGAACACTCGAAAAAGGGCGACGATCTCGCCGACTCCTTGCTACACGGACTTGGATTTTTCGCTTTCGAAAGGACAAAAATGGACTTCAAGTCCAAACTTACTCAGAACGACCCTGGTCTCGCACGTTTTGTTCACAACACTGCTGGCACTGTATAAATCTCTAGTTGCCCGTCGAGCCTCTGAGAAGCTCGAACGGCTCGTGTTTCCGTCTAAGCTCTTTCGCATGCTGCACGATGTACTGCAGTCTCGCAGCTTTGAGACTTGCCGTTTTCGCCCGCAGTTCTCGTCTATCTTCGTCCCAGTACTCCGCCACAAACCCTTCTTCCTTGGTGTCTCCAAGGAGATCGTACATGTGGTTGCAATAATCCACGTCTCTCAAAGAGCTCATGTCGTGGAACGATGAGCCTTCGCCTTTGATCTCCAGCTCTTTGCCGTACGCTTCCAGCATTTCCTCCCTCGAAGGAAGGGCAAGTCTTCCGGAAATCACCCTCGAAATGTACTGTGCTTGGCTCTCCGAAAACGGGAACGGGATGATGTTTTTGGGCAGCGCAACGCACACCAGCGTTGGATCTGGAATGTAAAACATCTGCTCGTACAAGTACCTCACCTGGTCTCCCGTCGCAACAATCGCCTGCTCCCCTTCCTGGTAGCACTTCAAAAACGGTATCGAATACAGGTATCCGGTACAGAAAATCACAGAGTCAACGTCCTCAATACGGATACCTTGCACGGTCGTGATCGACCGATGGTCCTCATAGTCGTACCGCGCCACTCTGCCGACCTCAGCAACACCGTCGAGTGCAACGTCAGCCACCGATGACGCAGAAGTCGAGGAGATGATTACTTTTTTCGCAAACGTGCTCAGCTGCGTTGCAATGTCAATCCCCGACGCCGAATTGCCGACAACCAACACAGTCTGGTTCTCGTAGTCCTTCACGTTGTTGAAATACTTGGCATGTGTTACGGAGCTCGGAGCCTTCTCGCTCCACTCCGACAAACCGTCCACTTGGGGAATGTACGGTAAATCAAAATGTCCCTGAGCGAGGATTACGTAATCGTATTTGTGGGTCGCAGTCTGAGTAGTGCTCAGTTCCTCGCTAACCAGCTCCCACTCATCAGCGGTCTTGGTCAGCGACACCACGTTTGTGTTGAACTTGAAGTTCACGGTGCTTGGGATCGTCTTTGCGTAGTCTTGGACGTACTGGGCCACCTCTGCTCTCGAAGGAAAAGTCTCGCAACTCTCTGGGAACTTGAAGTCTTTGTAAGCCATGATGTGTTTGACAATGTTGGTTTCGAGATGCTCGTACATCGCCGAAGGAAATCTCTCGCGGGCAGTCGCTTGGGGCTTCGTGTTGGTCTCACGAGCTGTGCGTTGGTCCACAGACGGAATAGGCGGTCTCAGATGCTGTTTTGAAACTCCGATGTAGTTCCAAAGACCTCCGGCTACCTGGTTTCTATCGTAAACGTCGATTTCAAACAGTGAGGCCGCGTTGGGCTCAAGAGCCACTGCCTTTGCGGCTGCACAGCCGGCGGGGCCAGCGCCGATAATGGCAATTCTTCGAGACATTTTCACGATTGCAGTGAAGATGGGTGCACAAGAGTGTAAGATTGGAGAAAAAATCAACCCATTAGATAAAGTGAAAAATATCGGAACTTCGCACCCCCAAACACTCAAGCCGCGAAGCCGCAAGAGCCAAAGATTCGCCGTATTTGTCAGCAAGAGAAGAAAAGCGGGACTTGTCACATACGAACAGAAGTTGGCTTGCTGAGCTCCGCAGAGTGAAAGTTGGTTTCTTCACATCTCATAGTTCACATTTGGCCACTCCCCGTATGGGGTAGACTCAGAGTGGTCGTGCGGAGCTCAGTATTCCACACAGAATTTTTCGGCAGATTTGTACTGAGTTAATCTTTCTCGATTTTTTTTTTTGGTGGTCCTCGCCAAACATGATAAATCAGTAGCAAGAATACGATAAGGAACATCATCTCACCATTAACATTTCACTGACCACACGATGTCGTCACCCGAGGAAATACCCAAGTCCTTGCTAAAGGCCAAACACATCATCCTGGTTCTCTCGGGAAAAGGAGGAGTCGGGAAATCTTCAGTCACCACACAGCTAGCTCTCACTTTGATAGGAAAGGGAAAGAAGGTCGGAGTACTTGATATCGATCTCACCGGCCCTTCGCTACCGAGAATGTTTGGAATGGAGAACGGGAAAATCCACCAATCGTCTAATAACGGATGGATTCCCGTGTATTATGACAAGTCAAAGCAACTTTCATTGATGTCGCTTGGATTTTTGCTGAACGATCGCGGAAACTCAGTGGTTTGGCGTGGTCCTAAAAAGACCGCAATGATCAGGCAGTTTCTCAAAGACGTGGAGTGGGAGGAAATAGATTACTTGCTCATTGATACGCCGCCAGGGACGTCAGACGAGCACATTGCGATAGCCGAGGAGTTGAGGTACTGCAAAAATGTGGACGGAGCGGTCATTGTGACGACTCCACAGCTTGTTTCGATCAACGACGTCAAGAAGGAGATTAACTTCTGCAAGAAAGTGAACTTCAAAGTGTTGGGGATCATAGAGAACATGTCGGGGTTTGTGTGTCCGTACTGTGCGGAGTGCACTAACATTTTCAGCTCTGGTGGAGGCGCCAACTTGGCGAATGAGTTACAGTTGCCGTATCTGGGGAATGTTCCAATTGACCCGCAATTCAACGAGCTCATTGAGCGACAGACCGAAATCCGCGAAAAGGAGGGAAAGGGATTGGTGGAACTTTATTCGGGATGCAAGCTCAGCGAGCTGTTCCGAAACATAACTGATAAAATCGTGTAATAGTAGTGGTACATAGTTGCGAAAATAATTTTTTACGAGATGAATCTTTTGAGGTCGGTCAAGAGCTCGGTAGATTGTCTTCGAGACAGTTTCGGTTCGCGTATCGTGACGATCTCGTCGTTGACCGTGCAAGTTGGTTCGTTTTGAATGGTGAGGTTTGCGGGGTTCTTGAACCTGGATATGCTCGAGGATCGCTGGCGTTGAAGCTCGTCAAGATCCGATTGCAGACTCAGATAGTGCTGCATTTTGAGCGGGTTGGCTTTAGCTGAATGCGGGTTTAACTGTTCTGGTTGGTCTGGTGGCTCTTCGTGTTCTTCGTGTTCGTCGTTGGATCTGTCGTCGTCGCGCTTTGGTGTTCCGTACATGCGCAGCGGGAGTCGCAGTCTCCGGCCTCGTTCTTCCACCTCGTTTTTCATTCCGTACTTGGAAAGCTCTTTGTAATGCTCCTCGTGCGGCGACTTAAAGTTGAAAAGACGGTCTTTGGGGCCCAGATGTTTCTCCACGTTCTTCAGCTTCTCCACGAGTCGGTCTATGCGCACTTTCGAGTCCGCAACCTGGTTACTAATCTCCTCCAAGCCCGAGCTTATTCCGTTCATTTTTTTCACGTTGCTATTCGCCTGCTCGTGTGCAGCGATCGCAAGCCGATTCACACCCGTGTATCGTGCACGAATGTTCTCCAGTCGCTCAAGAATCTCTCCGCGCTCGATCTCGACCAAAGAGCGCCATTGGTCGTCCAGGTCTCGGGAGTAAAAGTCGCCGATTCTGGCTATCGACTCTGTCAAATGGCCCTTGGTCGATTTGGCGTCCTCGATGTTCTTCAGTATGTTGTGGAGCCGGAACTCGTCAATGGACGGAAGCTCCGGGACCGTCGGCAGTTCTGTGCCGGACCCGTGTGTTTTTCGCCCGCTCATCCGGTGGCAATGGATCCTGTTAGTGCCCCTGTTTTCTTATCAAATTATAGTTCTGCAAACCAAAAAAAAAATAAAAAAAGTATTGGTATTTCTATGAAAAATTTCCATTATCGCTGTTTAAAGTTTCATCTTTGAGTCCACACGTGGAATACCGCCAATGAAACACCCCGTGGCAGGCGGGACGTTGGTCCAGTCGGTCGGTCTCACCTTTGGAGGGTGCTGTTCTAATGTCGTTTCGATCGAACAGCTCTCGAACATCGAAGCAAGGGCCTCGAACTTAATCACGGCATTGCAGTACTCTCTCATCACGGTGATCACCTATGTCTTCTTCATCCGCAAGAGCAAGAAGGACCCTAGAAAATCGCAGATACCCATGATGCGCTACTTCCTTTCGACAAATGCGCTGTTTGTGACGTCGGCTCTCAACAACCTCGTGTACCGCTACGAGGTGTCTGTGCCTATCCACCTCATCATCCGATCCTCAGGAACACCGCTAACGATGGTGTTGGGTTGGTTGATCTGGAAAAAAAAACACAGTGTATTCCACGTAGTGGGGTCAATTCTACTGACAGTGGGGATCGTTGTGGTGACTCTGTCGACTCTAGCGTCATCAGAGACCAACGTTGATCTCAAAGACCCAGCCAGGCTACTGACCGGGATTTCCATCTTGGTCTTTTCTACTGTACTGGGCTCCCTTACTGGGCTCTACAACGAGGCATCGCACGCCGCCCACGGTGCCAACGACTGGCGAGAAAACATGTTTTACACCCATCTCTACGGTCTGCCTTCTCTTTTTCTGTTTCGCGACGCACTGTGGCACGAATATCTGCTTGTGAGAAAAAACGCTGGCTTTTGGCACTGGATTGTGGTGAACGTGCTAACGCAACTCGTGTGCGTTGTGGGTGTGAACCAGCTTGCAGTGAGTACGAGCGCGCTGACCGTGGGAGTGATTCTGATGATCCGCAAGTTTTTGTCGCTGGTGCTGAGTTTCATTATCTTCAAGAACCGTATGAGTGTCCAGGGTTATATGGGGTGTTTGGTTGTGTTTTGCGGGGCCACGACGTATGCTTTTGGAGAAAGGCTTTGGGATAAAGCCACTAGAAGGAAGGTTGAGTAGAGAACGATATATTTGCATGAGCGTTTCTGTAAAGTGGCTGTACATTTTTGCGGTTTGGAGATTTGTCTCAGCCGGTCGTGTTTGGTCCAATTTTCTGTGGAGCCACTACATTTGGCTGTACAAGTAAGCGGTGGTTTCACCGATTGTTTGGAAGTGCACGGTACACAGAAGCAGTAGCGTGCAGTTAACAAAGACCACATTTTTGTCCAGCAAAGCAAAGAAAAGGCTTGCAACAGCATACGCATAGCGTTTTATAGTGTGCGTCCCCGATGAAACAAGACTCACCACGCTTGTATGTCAGGCCTCTCACACTCAACGACCTTGAACAGGTGGTGGAACTGGAAAACCACGGCTTTCCAGAGCATTTGCGTGCTTCGAAAAACTCAATGCACTACCGATTGAGTGCGTGTCCGGAGCTGTCGTCAGGCTTGTTTGACAGACAATTCGAAGAAAACTCAGCCTACGGTTCCATAAACAGTAGAAACTCCGAGACGTCAAGGCTGGATTTGCCGCCTCCCAGATCGACGATCGTGAGCGAAAGGCTCGTTGGACAAATAATTGCAACAAAAATGTGCGATTCGACAATTACCGACCGCGCTATTCAAATTCCCGGGACTTTTGGTGCGGAAAAAAATGCCGGACACATCGAAGGCTCCCGATACGTTGGGATCCACTCTGTGGTTGTGCATGCGGACTACCGCGGTAAAAAACTGGGGTCTTTGCTGCTCAAGGATTATTTGCAGAAGTTGAAACAGCAGGATATGGCTGACATCGTGACGTTGGTTGCAGAAGAGGAAGTGTTTGATTTCTACAAAGGACTCGGGTTTGTGGTGGACGGCGTGAGTCAGTGCAGTTGGGGCGAGGGTGGAAGCGGGCACGACATGCACATTGATCTCACTCGCCAGGATGATGAGGAGTTTGAATGAGGCGGTAGGGAGAACCGATTGAGGGACGGGACCACTCCGAGAGCAAAACAGAGACCGATATTGGTGACGTCTATACATTCTCTCTATTAGCCAGGCACGGTCATTGCGAACGCGTTGCGCGTTGCGGAGTAATGATCTGCTCCTTTTAGATGACGCCCCTCGGCAGTCAATCATTCGAGATTTTCGTTTGCTCCACCCTCGTTTGAGACAAATTACCGAGGCTCTCTCCTATCGAGGGTTAAAGCCGCACTGAAAGAAAATGATCCGATAAAAAATCTGGGGTAAAAAAAAAAGTAGGCTATAAAAAGGTGCTGAGACTTCCACGATATATATAAATATATATCATCGGTATCAGCAAACACAGCTTGCACCTGCAAAATGGTAAAATTCTGGCACATCGGGTCCCACCAAACGCCGACGCTCTTTGACGTGCGCGTCCAAAGCGAACACAAAAACGTACTGCTTCTCAGAGGAGATTTCGCAGAAGCTGCGTCGGTAATTTTGAGCGGCCACGTTGTTTTGTCGCTTCCAGAGGCTATAGAGCTTGACAGACTGCGGTTGAAACTTGTAGGCACGTACAGGGTGGATGCCGCAAACGCCAGTGAAGAGTTCCGCACGCTGCGGGCAGATACCACCATTTTCCACTGTGTCTGGGACAATCTTCTTTGCTGCGCAGATGGGAGAGTTCTCGAAAGAGGACAGTCTGTTCCAGTAACAGGCGACTTCCACCATGTCTCAGAAGCGTTGGACGAGTTGTTAGACCCAGGCGGTGCTCCACAGAATCATAAAGAAGGACCACGTTCCAAACCGCTCGAGTTTCCGCCATCAACACCTGTTGGAGAAACTCCGTTTCCAGGGTTACAAAAAAGTAATTCGAAATTCCGGTTACCGGCCGGAAACTACTCACTGCCGTTCAGGACGGTGGTTCCTGGAACGGTGCCAGAAACGATAGAAAGTCTGCGCTACGTGGGCATCTACTACCACTTTGAAAGCGTTCTGCAGGGCTGCAAACAGTTCAAACAGCCGCCTCGATGCATGAAGTATTTGCGTGTGATACGCACAAAATTACCGACAGATGAATTGCTCACAGAGGATTCGCTCGTGGAGGAAGCTTGGGCTGGCAAGGTGGAGTACCGTGTTCAGCTGCGCGAACGTGCAGTTCCCATGGGCGGGAAGTCGGCGCTGCTGATCCGTGTTGCTGCGCTGAGCAAGGGTCTACGGCCTGGGGCAATCACGTCCTCGATCCAACAGACAGTGGTGTTCAAAGGCCCACGCCAACGCACATACTCGAGCAAAAGCACAGTCAGCACAGACCATCTGAGCGGGAGGGACGTTCGCGAACTGTGCGGAGACATGCAAACAGAGAACTGGCCAAGTTGGATGCTGGAATGGCGAGTTTTCGCACCGCAAGAGTTGGCGAGCTGCGCTCCCAGCACCGCCACACAAAACGATTTCGTGAGCATCAGCCACACTCTAACGGTCTTGATGAACCTCGAGAATCGGGACGGCCATGTGTCGCAGATCCGGTCAAAACTGCCGATATCGTTGTATCTGAGCCCGCACGAGCCCACGGTGGTGGTCCGCAAGGCGGTGGTGGGCGACCGTGGAGGAGTTGTGTTTCTGCCTAAAGAGCGAGCACTGTTTGGCGATTCGACACAGCCGGGGGAGGTTTTGGACGCGGCCACGGTAGCGGCCAGAGAGGAGCAACTTCCCTCATACGAGAGCTCAGAGAGAGACGTGTTGCTGTCGCCGCCGACGCCTGTGGGGGGCGAGTCGAGCAGCGACGCGTCGATCGACGCGTCGCTGCACGAGGTACCCGTTGCGCGTGGCCGCGCTGCGTTCCTGCGCGATGCGGCGGCGTCGCCGCCGACGCAATTTCTCTCGCGTGTCGGGTCTCCCGCGACTTCTGTGGCCTCGCTTGCGATGGTTCCGTCGTACAGTTCGGTCTACGATGACGATGTTGGC
>PPHT02000030.1:112473-134661 GCA_003705115.2 Ogataea henricii
AAAAAAAACCCCAAAAAAACCAAAAAAAAAAAAAAAAAAAAAACCAGCTCAATTTATTTCAAGATAGGTGTCAATAAAAGGTTTTTGATACAAAAGAGGGGTTTTTTGCTGACTTTAGACAACTGTGTGCGATTTCATTCGTTGTTTCCCGCCTTTTTTGGTTTACATCTCGCACAGCTTCAAAGGGTAACTCCTGCTTACACTACACCACACATATATCACATCAGATGTCACCATCGCAGATCGACATGTCGTCTACACCAAAGTTGTTCAGAGTCGTTGGAGGTGAGTAGACACTACTGGTCTTTGTTGGTTCGGCCCACTGATACTAACACGCCGATTTTGCAGGCGCCCAAAACTACGACTGGGGTAAGTTGGGATCCACCTCTGCCGTGGCACAGTTTGCCAAGCTCAACGACGAGTCTGTCACCGTTGACGAAGAGAAGCCTTACGCCGAGCTGTGGATGGGAACCCATCCTTCGGTGCCTACGACGGTTCCGCAACAGGCGGGAAAGCCGCTTCGTTCTCTCATCACGGAGAGTCCCGAAGAACTGCTTGGTCAAGAGGTGATTGCGAAGTTTGGGTCTAAAGAAGAGCTGCCATTTTTGTTTAAGGTTCTCTCGATCAGAAAAGTCTTGTCGATTCAGGCTCACCCTGACAAGGCACTTGCACGCCAATTGCACGCTTCGGACCCAAAGCATTACCCGGATGACAACCACAAGCCGGAGATGGCGGTTGCCGTGACTGATTTTGAGGCCTTCTGTGGTTTCAAGCCACTTGCGGAGATTGACGCTCTTTTGCAGAAGGTGCCGGAGTTCAAGCAACTTGTTGGCGACGACGTTGTTGCCGAGTTCCACGAGGGAATCGTGGTGAAGCCAACCACGGACGTGGCTGCCAACAAGAAGTTGCTGCAGAAGGTGTTTAGCCGTGTGATGAACAGTCCCGAGGCCACTTTTGAGCCACTTGCCGCAAGTCTTGTGGCCAGAACCAAGTCTGAGCCAGAACTGTTTGGATCTGTGTTGGCGGATCTGATCCAGAGACTCGATGCTCAGTTCCCTAACGACATCGGTCTCTTCTGCGGTTGTTTGATGCTTAACCACTGCAACCTGAAGTCTGGTGAGGCCATGTATCTTGGAGCCAAGGACCCACATGCGTACATTTCCGGTGACATCATCGAGTGTATGGCTGCGTCCGACAATGTGATTCGTGCTGGGTTCACGCCGAAGTTCAAGGACGTTGAGGCTCTTGTTGAGAACTTGACGTATTCCTACAACCCTGTTGAGGAGCAAAGTCTCAAGCCTGCTGCGTTTGAGAGAGGTTCTGGTGCCGGCCAATTGAACCTTTACGACCCTCCTATTGACGAGTTTTCTGTTTTGCAGTCGACTTTTGACGGTGTTGAAGGTGTTTCCTCGGTTGAAGGTCTCAAGGGTCCTTCTCTTTTGATTGTCACCGATGGTGTTGGAAAGATCAGAGTGAAGGGAGATGAGGCTTCGACGAACGTCGCTTCCACGGGTAACATTTTCTTCATTGCTCCAGGTACTGCTGTTGAGTTGGTTAGTGAGGAGAAGGATGTTCCATTCACTGCGTACAGAGCGTACTGTGAGGCTTGAGTGAAGCGAGCGAAGTTAGCGTGATTGAAGCAGACATTCTGAGCAGTTGAGCGATGCAGAAGAGCTGAACGTTTGGCAAAATGGCCTCATTGGTCATTCGCCGGTCATTTGCTCGTGACTTATTGCGTTTATACCTTATTTAATAAAGTTATTGGGAAATATACAGAGCAAATCGACCAACACAAGTTTGTTTTTGATTGTTCTCTCTCTACCTGTAATCTGTTATTCGCTGCCCTGTTTATTCGACTATCGAGTCAAATTGACTCACAAAGCGAGTACTGAGCCACTCAGTTATATATCAACTTACAATGCTTCACGTCAGGCTCAATGCTGAGCTATTTGAACGCCGAACGAGCGTCATTTCCCTCATTATGTCTTGCAAGTTTCATGTTATTATTGACCCTTTCGAGTGAGCGATGTCTCTCTCTCTCTCTCCTTCGTACTTATATGCCTTGCAATCCCCTTGCAAACGACGCGTTCCGCACGTCGTTCGCTCGCTGCTGTCTAAAAATTCTATAGTTCTCCTCCTCCAACTGCTCTTGCGGGTCTGTATCTCCTTGCAACCACTCTCCAATGTCCTGGAATATCCGTGCACTGATCTCAAGATCCAAGTTCCGTTCAGCTTGCTGCAACTTGGCTTCGAGCTCTTCGCAAGCCTCAACAAGTACACTGATTTTGCGTCTCATTTGTCTCTTTTTGAACTCCACAACCGGTTTCATCTCGCGCAGACCCGTCATTTTACGGATCTCGAGCACCGAGAGTCTTTTGAAGTAATCCAGGCGCAGTGTCTCGCCCAATCCGCGGTCCGTGAGGCGCCAACAATAGTTGAGACTGAGTCTTTGCAATTCGTGTCCACGCAACACTGCCAAGTCCCAGATAAGTCTGTCGGAAACAGCACAACCTGCGACTCCGAGAGTCTTGAGAGGACAGTTTTGGACGATAAGACGTAACGAGGCATCGGAAACAAGCTCTCCACGTGTGTGGCGGCCACAATTGACCACTTCTAGCTTGCGACAGTGGGTTGCAATGGCATAGAGTCCGGCATCGGTCACGTGCTCGGAGGCACGGATATCGAGGTGTCTCAAATTGGGGACAAGAGGCGCCACTGCTGCAAGGAATGCGTCATCAAGAGTTCTTGAGCCTGGAATCACTAACTTCTCCAGTTTTGCAGTGAAAAGAGTCATTGGAGGTGACAATTTTGGACAAATGTAAAACTCTAGCCATTTCAGATTGGTAGCACGAACGTGCTGGTGCAAAGTTGTTTCGAGGTCTGTCTGTGTAGTTGTGCGTAGCTTGTGAAACACCAAGGAACGCGGTCTTGCGATTCGTGTGGTTCCACGGTAACTTTGGAACTTGGCGTCGGTGTCGAAAAACAGATTCTCCTGCAAACGCTCGTACGTAAGCGAATGCCACAGTCTGTTGACCAACATGCAATTATAAAGATTTGCCGAGCAGGAAACACTGGATCTAGATCCAGATCTAGACCCAGACACGGATCTTGTCCAGATTTGCCTGCCAGCATGATCGCCGTGGATAAGCACTGCGTGTTTGAGCGACATCGGAGGCCGCCGAGCAGGAGCCACTTCGGTAGGGATCTTTGCGGCGTCGTCGTGGCCCACATAGGAGAGAATGATGTTCAAGATTTCCGGAATCTCGAATATTGGTGAGCACTGAGGAATTGGAATGTCATCGTCATCCATTGAAAGTCGCTGGACCTCAGTCTCACATTCAAGAAGATCCGCAAGCAGGTCCCTTTTTGTCAGGTGAGGAAACGCACCAGATGGAACAATCTCATGAGGAGTCGATGGTGAAGATTCGTATTCGGTGTCAGAGAATTGCGTGTTGATTGAGTCTAGGGAGTCAGAATGGGCAAGCGAGGCCGGACTTGCTGGTGGAGAAGTCAAACTATCTGGAGAGCCGAAGATTGGAGTGATGAACCTCGTTTTGAGACGTCCTGCCAAGTTGTTGGTGCTTTTTTTCCTCGACAGAATCATGGTTTTCGCAGAGTTTGATAGAGATGAAAGCGAGCTTGTGCGCGAGATGGGGTTCGATGGGGTGTGCACGCGAAATGAAATGGACGATGCGCGTTTGAGCGGGCGATGGTCACTGTGGTGGTCTTGAGGAGTTGATCTCCGGATTTTTGGGTTGAAAAGGGGCGGCACCGATTGGGGCGATTGGGGCGAATGGGGCGATTGGGGCGATTGGGGTTGTCTCATGATGGAAGAAATTGAAAGCGAGTGGCAAAATAATTAGAGTAAAATGAATGAACAGTAGTTGGTATGGGGGTTGGTCGGTTGACAGATAATGCTAATGAGTGTAATGTAATGATGCGTCGATGCGTATGTTATGTGAATGATATGTGAAGCTCCCCTCCCTTGTAAGACCACTGTGTACCGTGTGTGCCTCTCTTGCTTCGTGAGGTTCCTGGCTGGAGATTCAGGGTTGGCGATAATGGTGCTTGTAGCGTGTGCCTGTGCTTAGCAGGCCTGCTTCATTAAATATATCGAAACTAGGGAGGCACGAGATGGCTGGCACATTGGGAGAAAAAAAACCCTTAAAACAGCTCCTTGTTTCGGTAAAGGTTACAAGAGACGCCTCCCGTGAGAGGCGTGTGTACATCAACCAACTTTGTGATCGGACCCCTGCAAAGCTGGTGTGAAAAATATCCAGATCCGTTTTGCACAGCCTCAAGTTTCTGCAAATTTACCGTTTGCGGCTTGCGAGGAAACCAGCCACGCGGAAAATGGGCTGTAACAGGCCCAGTAAAAAGGGGCGGCGGAGAAGGCGGGAGATGCAGCAGGGAGGCAATTGAGGCAACTAGGGGAGAAAAGTGATGGGTCGGTTGCAGATGAGGTTAAAGGGGCGGTTTTTTTTTTTTGTCTCAAACAGCCACACGGTGGAGAGAACGGAAACAGGTACGTGTTGGTATAGATTGGAGATTTAGGGGAGGAGCAGGGAAAACAGGGCTATTGAGGGAGGGTGAAAACGCTTGACTGATGATGGGCAGCAGAGAGCAAAAGGGTGGGAGGTTTGGAGGATGTTGTTTGTTGGCCTGTCCGGGTAAGACACAAATTCTGAACCACACATTCTCTGTCATCGCTTACGTAATTGTTCGTGCGACCCGCAAAGCAAATAAATAAAACAAATAAATCTAGTTGTAAAAAGCATATTAATGCCAGCCAACCATTAACTGGATTATCGTCTCCGACATCCTGCCAACGCCCTCCTCAGGTTTTCTGCTTACATAAACGCCACCAGGTTCTCGTGCACAGTAGAAGACAGCATCACCAACCGGACTCACGCCAACGTCGCCACCCATATATATTTATTGCGTTTTCAAGCGGGATAACAAAGGCTTTGTGTATACAACAAGGGCGAACAGCATAAACAAGCAGCACAAACAGTGAAGACACACAGAACCTGTTGAAGCGATCATGAATAACGAGTACGACTATCTTTTCAAGCTCCTCTTGATTGGAGACTCTGGTGTGGGCAAATCATGTTTGTTACTGAGATTCGCTGAGGACACCTACACTCAGGATTACATATCCACTATTGGTGTTGACTTCAAGATCAGAACCATCGAGTTGGATGGCAAGACCATAAAGTTGCAAATTTGGGACACTGCCGGCCAAGAGAGATTTAGAACTATCACTTCTTCATATTACAGGGGCGCTCACGGAATCATCATTGTTTACGACGTGACCGACCAAGAATCGTTCAACAACGTGAACCAGTGGTTGCAAGAGATTGACCGTTACGCTACGAGCGGTGTTATGAAGCTTCTCGTCGGTAACAAGTGCGACCTCACCGACAAGAAGGTGGTGGATTACGCTGTTGCCAAAGAGTTTGCCGACAGCAGGGGTATCAAGTTTTTGGAAACCTCCGCCTCCGAGTCCACCAACGTTGAGCAGGCTTTCATCGTCATGTCCAAGCAAATCAAGTCTCAGATGGCCAACTCCCAGCCGGCCAACACTTCCGGTAACAAGCCTTCTGTGAACCTGAGCGGAACCTCTGTGATTTCCCAACAGGGCGGTTGTTGTTAGAATCGTGCTGTCATTGTTTCTCTGACTCGTTTTGCCTTAGTATTACTTTCCAACTCTATTTTTTAATATCTTAAATTGTTATTTTGACTATAGTAGGAAGGGGGGGCAGCGGACACCCAACGGTCGCCCGGCAGTCGTCCAACGGTCGCTGACAAGATCCTTTTAGGGGGAGGCGATGCCCAGTACAATCAAACCCCAACGTGAGCAGAGAGGACACAACGCTTGCAATACAGAATACTCTCTATATAACAAGGCTGTGCAACCTGGTTTTTTTCTCTGCCGGTGCAAGGTGTGGATATATACTGATTTCGTCTTTGTTTTTGAAGATGCTCATTGCTCGAACTAATGATTTGCTTCAACGGACAACAAACTGACAAACAAATACCCTCTCTCCTCATCTCACAATGGCCGGAGCATCAGACAAGAAAAGAGCCATTTCCAATGCCAAGATCCTCAAAGAAATCCACACGTTTTCTCTTGTGGTGAACGTGATCACAGTCCTGGTGCTATTCTACTTCCAGAGACCAGCAGCCAAAAAATACTACATCGTTCTCAGTGCACCAGCGTTTGCATGCCAGTACATTCTTGAGAACACAGGAAGGCCGCGCTACGAAACCAACTCGCAAGGTTACTCGGTTCTGGCCAAGGCCGGCGAAGACCTCCAGCAGGCTGGTCTCACAGAGTACATGTTTGACATCATCTACCTGACGCTTATCATGGACATTCTGATGCTGGTGACCGGATCCAACAAGGTGTGGTTACTCTACTTGGCGGTGCCTGCGTTTGCTGCGTACAAGCTCAAGGGTGTCTTGGGTGGACTTTTGGGAATGATCCGTGGGCCTGGTGCTGGCGGAAATGCCAATGGTAGTGCTGACGGTGAAGCTGCGGCAGACGCTCCAAAAAGCAAACGTCAGGCCAAACTGGAAGCCCGCAGACAGCGTCCCAAGACTGTTTATAGATAGACCACACAATAATTCAATAGAAATTGGATAAAAAAATAATTTTAAAATTAAGCGAGCTGGTCACGTGACCTCGGAGTGCCATTTTTGTTTTGTTTTGTCTTGTCTTGTGTGTTTTTTGCCACCCAAAACTGTGCTGCAATCGTCGACTCGAGAAAATTCAGAAACAAGCGTTTCCAGGGATGGGTTAAGCAGCACTGGCCAAAGGGGGTACAGCCCGCGTGCGCCCGCGTGCGCCCGCAAACCTCACGGGACTCGTTCACGCGAAAAAAAGTCCCCCGCGGCGGCACTCCCGGTAACAAGTGGAACCGCGGCCGGCCAGGACAATCCTTTCGCGCCTGCGGATCCGGCCGCGCGCGGCGGACGTTCGTTTTTTTTTTTTTTGGCTTCGCCTTTGCAGTCTGGTGCAGGTGCTATGTTGTTGAGTTGTCCTCAGTGTCTTGTCGTTTTCTCTAGTCTTTTTTGTTAGTTTGTATTTAACTTTTGTTTGTTCTTCAAAAGAGTTTTTTTAAAAGACCTGTTGTACGATAGTCAATTATTTGTTAATTCAATAATACTTATACATAGTTAACCACATTTCAAAATGGACGGAGGTAAGTTTGGTTGCAAGTTTGGAGAAGTTCAGGTGGGCGTGTGAAGCAAGCTCGGTCCGAGTTATTGATTGTCGAGCGTGGGTGTTTCGGATCACAACTGAGTTGTGGTTTGGTGATGCCGATGCATACGGGAGACGCCACGGCACAGCAGACAAGCTCAATTGGCCTGTTCTGAGGCGTTCCGGTGGCGGTATCGATGGAGGGCGTCAACTCGATAACTCATTGCATGGAGGGCGTAGGCTGCACACACAAACACAACAATCTTCGAGTCAGTTTACTAACACCTCAAACAGAAGACGTTGCTGCTGTAAGTTTACAGTTTACACAAGACGGGCCAATGGCTTGAACAGCGCTATTCCGTTACCAACCTTTCATCCAACAGCCGTCAAAACGCCAAACCACAACTCAGCATGTTGCAAGTCTCATGAGGACACCAAATGCATCCATTGACTGGCGCCAACATCAATTCCGGGCGCAACCGCCCTGGACTGGCCCCAATTGAAGGCGGTCCTTTTCGATGGAATTTTCGCGAGATTTCAACTGGCTGTGTTTTTTTTTTTGTGTGTGTGCGTGTGTGTGTGTGCAAGGATGAAGGATGGAGGAAAAAAAAATCCCACTTTACTAACAAAATTCCCCTGCTATTATAGTTAGTTATCGACAACGGTTCTGGTATGTGCAAAGCCGGTTTCGCCGGTGATGACGCACCAAGAGCTGTTTTCCCATCGATTGTCGGTAGACCAAGACAC
Source organism: Ogataea henricii (assembly GCA_003705115.2). Classification (NCBI taxonomy): domain Eukaryota; kingdom Fungi; phylum Ascomycota; class Pichiomycetes; order Pichiales; family Pichiaceae; genus Ogataea; species Ogataea henricii. The sequence goes on from PPHT02000030.1 coordinate 120,428, forward strand.
CAAGGTATCATGGTTGGTATGGGCCAAAAGGACTCCTACGTTGGAGATGAGGCTCAGTCCAAGAGAGGTATCTTGACCTTGAGATACCCAATTGAGCACGGTATCGTCACCAACTGGGATGACATGGAGAAGATCTGGCACCACACTTTCTACAACGAGTTGAGAGTTGCTCCAGAGGAACACCCAGTCTTGTTGACTGAGGCTCCAATGAACCCAAAGTCTAACAGAGAAAAGATGACTCAAATTTTGTTTGAGACTTTCAACGTTCCAGCTTTCTACGTTTCCATCCAAGCTGTGTTGTCCCTTTACTCCTCTGGTAGAACCACTGGTATTGTTTTGGACTCTGGTGACGGTGTTACTCACGTTGTTCCAATTTACGCTGGTTTCTCTTTGCCACACGCTATCTTGAGAATTGACTTGGCCGGTAGAGACTTGACTGACTACTTGATGAAGATTCTTTCTGAGAGAGGTTACACTTTCTCCACCACTGCCGAGAGAGAAATTGTTAGAGACATCAAGGAGAAGCTCTGTTATGTTGCTCTTGACTTTGACCAAGAACTCCAAACCTCGTCACAATCATCCGCCATTGAAAAGTCATACGAATTGCCAGATGGACAAGTCATCACCATTGGTAACGAAAGATTCAGAGCTCCAGAGGCTCTGTTCCACCCAGCTCCACTTGGATTGGAGGCTGCTGGTATTGACCAGACCACCTACAACTCCATCATCAAGTGTGATGTTGATGTTAGAAAGGAGTTGTACGGTAACATTGTTATGTCTGGTGGTACTACTATGTTCCCAGGTATTGCTGAGAGAATGCAAAAGGAGATCACTGCTTTGGCTCCATCTTCTATGAAGGTGAAGATCATTGCTCCACCAGAAAGAAAGTACTCTGTCTGGATCGGTGGTTCCATTCTTGCTTCTCTGTCCACTTTCCAACAGATGTGGATTTCAAAGCAGGAATACGACGAGTCCGGACCATCCATCGTCCACCACAAGTGTTTCTAATTTTACTCGAAACCTGTCTGTCTTCCTGTCTCCACTACTATTTTTCTATTACTATCTTTTTGTTTTACTTTGAACTGAACTAAATGCTAGTTATTACTGGTTTTTTTTCTTCGATTTCTCCAGCTTCCGACTACTAAATTTCTTTATTTTTTGTATTATTCTTGTTGCTTGTGTTTTTCTCACTAGTGAGAGAGAGAGAGAGAGAGCCTCAAATGAAGTCTAATGGGGTGAATTTATAATTCGTTCTTGCTAGTTTGAAAAAAAAAAAAAATAGACATGATACAAAGAATCGACTGTAGAATCGACGCGTCGCGGAGTTCGGCAACGCGACGGAAATTGGAATTTTTTTTTGCTTCTTCACCTCCGCACCGAACGATAAGGTGGTGAAAAAAACAAAAAAACATGTCCACTCGGAAGAATAAAAGAGGGCGAGCTTCAAAGTGTCGGCAATCAAAGCCAATTCAAAGCTCGACAAAGGCGTGTTTGAGGTAATTTTGATAGTCTCATTACGGCAGACTTATCTGTGCTGAGTTCTGAGAAAGTGTGTTTTTTTTTGTTCCCACCAGATAGATGGCTGCAAATCGAAAGGACGTGACTGGGTCTCGGACTGGGTCTCCTGCTGGCGGGCCGGTATCGGAACAAGTGAGTGGATTGAGTGAATTTGGTGGTCAGGTACGCAAACTGGGGACCACGATGCAGTTTTATTGGTTTCTGTCGCACGTTTCGTTGCTGACGTGTATGGTGATGAACACATTGGCGTCGACGTTTCGGGGTTCACAGTCGCCTAGTGCGGTTCGATTTTACCATTATGCGCTGATGTCGATAATTGTGACGTACGGTATTGTTTTGAGACAATCATACAAGACGATGCCGATTACATTTTTATTTTCGCAACCGTTCAAAGTTTTGCGGGACGACAACGTGCAATATCTACTGCTGGCGGTGGTTTTGAGGCTTTTTTCGAGTCGCAGCAAGAACTCGCCAGGGTTGTATCCATTTGGGTGTTTTGCACTGTTTCATTCGCTCACGTATTTCAATGGCAACCTGTTGCCATATTTGCCGTTTGTGTCACGTGACCGGAAGCAGGTGTACAGCTCGGTAATTTTACAACTTGTTCAACTGTATCAGGAGCGGTCGTTATATGTGGCTGCGAGCATGGAGCTTCTGCTGGTTTGGAGTTTCCTTGTGCCGGTGGTGAAGATGGTTTTGTTTTTGAGGTTTTTGCGGCCGGTGGAGTTGTGGAACAATGTTCAGACGGTGTTTTTGTTGGTCGTGGCTGTGGTTTTCAACAAGTTGCGTTACGATCAAAACAAGTATACGCGGGATCTGGTGACGCAGTACGACATGGCTGCTTCTCAGATGGTGCATTCGAGTGCGTTTGTCCCTGGTGTTGTGAGGGAGAATTATGCGGGAGTTAGGGGTGTCGTTGTGGGGTATCTGAGTGGTGTGGGTATACCGAAGAGCAAAGGACGAGTGAGCAAATGACGAGCGGAGCGAGTCATTTGCGAAGGGAGTCCTTTGCGAGGCGAGTCATTGGCGGCGAGTCGTGATTGATCAAGACTCACTTCGGTCGTCCTGAGACTCGCTCCAATTCCATGCTCCAACTCCTTGAATGAGAAAAGTATTTTAGTATCTCATAGTTAATAAATAAAATATGCAAAGAACGTTCACAATACGAGCGGAGCGAGTTCCTGAGTAGCTGGGTGAGTCGAACGACTCGCTTCGCTCGTCGTTCGTTGTGAGTGAGCAGTGAGTGAGAATGGGTCCCCTCGCTCTTCAATGACAAATCATTGAATTGTACCAGCTGACAGTCTTGAATTGTTGAATTGGTTACGATGAGCAGAGCGAGCAACTCGTACACTCTCGCACGATTCACACACTCGCACAATCCATACACACTCGCACGCATTGATCATGACAGAATGGCACTCAACGGTCGTGACGAAGCGAGTTCTCCCAGATATTTTGTTTGGTAGCGACGAGCGAAGCGAGTCACTCTCTTCGCTCGTCGTTTGATCTACGAGCTAAGCAAATCGCTTGATCTTCTTTTTTCTTACCCTTCTTCTTGAATGACGAGCGAAGCAAGTATATGACTCGCTTCGCTGAGTAACTTACGTAGTTTGTTGCTTACTGAGGCTTTGCCAAATGATTCGAGATAGTGGGGAATGACTCGCTTCGCTCGTCGTTTGATCTACGAGCGAAGCGAGTCACTTGATCTTCCTTCTTCTTACCCTTCATCTTGAATGAAGACCGAAGCAATTATATGACTCGCTTCGCTCGATTAACCGACTCGCTTCGCTCGTCGATCGTCGCCTGCTTGTAGATCATTCTCACTCATTGACTCGCTTCGCTCGTCAATTCGCTAAATTTTTTGAAACGCTCAACTTCACTTTTTCCAACCTCCTCCCCTTCCTCCTCCCTCCTCCCTTCCTCCTCCCCTCGCTGCCTCCCCCAACAGCGATTTCCCTCCATAACACCGTCCGCTCTGCCCGCCCGCTGTGTGACCCTGCAATAACACCCGATTCCTGTCCCCCGATCTGTCTCCCGCCCGGTTTTCCACTCCCACGATGTCATCCCGCAAATCAGCCGGCACAAAGACCCTTCCTGGAGCGGCCGTGGGCGGCGGCGCTGCCACAGGCGCTGCCGCGGGAGGTGGCGCTGCCGCGGCAGCGCCTGCGGCCCCGGCAGCGCCCTCGTCGGCCGAGGATCTCGCCACTTACACCACCTTCCCGCCCTGCGGCCACCTCTCGAAAGTGCTCTCGTCCTCGGCTCGGGACATGGTGCTGAAAACCTACAGCACGGGAATGAAGATCTGCCTGCTGACGCGCTCCAGCGTGCCGGGAGACGTGGCGTACCGGTCGCGCGACGGGAGCAAAGTGCACCACCAGTCGCTGGTGGCTCTGCGGAGCAAGATCCTGCGTTGCAAAGAGTGCCACACCGGAGCCTCGATCTTCATGTGTCTGCAGTGTCCCAACGTCGGGTGTCTCAAGCACAGCCACGCGCTCAGCCACGCCAAGAGCACCGGCCACATCTTTGGCATCGACCCAAAGTCCGCGCGGCTCATCTGCTTCAAGTGCAGAGACTTTGTGAGCGATCCGAGGCTCGAGCGGATCCGCGTGAGCCAGATCCGGCGCTGCGGGGCCGCCGCGTGTTTCCCCGGCCTGCCCGTCTTTGAGCACGAGCACGACCGTGCAAAGCAGCAGCTGATCCTCTCGGACTCGCGCCTGCCCACCTACAAGGCGTCGACGGGACTGAAGGGGTTCGTCAACATGGGCTCGACCTGCTTCATGAGCTCGATCCTGCAGACGCTCGTGCACAACCCCTTCGTGCGCGACCACTTTCTCGCCGGCAGCCACATCGAGTGTCCGCGCAGCCCCGGCGAGTGTCTCTCGTGCTGCATCCAGGAGATCTTCCAGGACTTCTACACCTCGTCCAGCACGGCCGGGTTCGGGCCTGTCTCGCTGCTGACCGCCGCGTGGAAGGTGAAGCGGTCTCTGGCCGGCTACACGGAGCAGGACGCGCACGAGTTCTGGCAGTTTCTGCTGCACCAGCTGCACAAGGGCGACACGAGCCGGTGCGGAGGCGTCCTGTGCGACTGCATCACGCACCGCACCTTCTCCGGCGAGCTGCAGAGCTCGCTCACGTGTCTCGAGTGCCGCCAGGTCCGCGTGACCGTCGACCCGATGCTCGATCTGTCGCTCGAGATCCAGCGCAAGTCGCCAGACAACCAGAGAACCTACATTGCGAGTCTCAACGAGTGTCTCGACAAGTTCACCCACCCGGAGAAGCTCGACACCACCTACAGCTGTGCCACCTGCGGCCGCTCGACGCCCGTCACCAAACAGCTCAAGATCAAGACGCTGCCTGCGACGCTTGGAATCCAGTTGAAACGGTTCGAACACCTCGCCACCTCCACCAAGATCGACGCCCACGTCGACATCCCGCTCATCCTCGACATGTCGCCCTACACGCTCGACGAGAACCCGGCTCCGGGCAAGAACCTGTACGAGCTGTTTGCGGTGGTTTGTCACATCGGGTCGGTCAACACGGGGCACTACGTTTGCATGGTGAAGAACAGAGAGGGCCTTTGGTTCCGCTTTGACGATACAAAGGTGACCAGGGTTTCCCAGAGTGATGTTTTGGGGTCGAGAGCTTATTTGTTGTATTATATAGTGCATGAGATGCCGTGATCTCAAATGACGAGCGAAGCGAGTCATTTGCGAGTCATTTGCGAAAGTGACGAGCGAAGCGAGTCATGAGTGATTTAGCAACCAATACGAAAAGCAACCAATACTGAATACTGCGGAATCGCAAGTGAATCTCGATTGACTCGCTTCGCTCGTCATCATGAGAGTCATTTGCGATTCATCAGTACTCAGTGACTTGATGAGCGAAGCGAGTCAAGTCATCCCCCACTCATTACACCAGCAAGTTAACATCACAGAATATAAATGACGAGCAATGACGAGCAAGCAGTGTGTTAAATTCTTCGCTTCCTCTATCAACTCAATTAGGCATTACCAAGCAATTTAAATATCGTGATATTATAATTTCTTTGAGAGGAGTTTATCGAATAACCGAAGCGAGTCATCATTGAGGCAGCAACCCAATGCCACAGATCTCAATGACTTTTAAGTGGCTCGAAACTGGCTCGAAAATTACTAGCAAATGACGAGCGAAGCGAGTCATCGTTAATGAATCGCAAATGACTTGCAAATGTCTCACTCACGACTCGCTTCGCTCGTCGTTCGCTCGTCGTTCGCTCGTCGTTCGCTCGTCGTTCGCTCGTCGTTCGCTCGTCATTTGCTTGTCGTTTAATCAAAAAAATCATCGTCCTCGTCCCCCTCCCTCTCCCTCACACTCCTCTTCTCAAACCTCCTCCTATAACTCTCCTCCTCATCCTCGTCTCTCTGGTTAATCTCCAACCGATGATCCGTATGCTTCAAAGCGTCAATGTCGCACAGAACCTGCTCCACGTCCTTCACGCCCGTCTGGTTCCCCGCAAGCAGCGCCAACGTCACAAACTGCTTCACAACGTCTCCGTTGTGGTAGATCAGAATCGTGGGACAGTTGGCTTCCGGGTAATTCTCAACGGCTCTGTCTGCCGGAATCTCCACAAACTTGATCTCGGGGAACTTTCGGGCCAACTGAACCATCAAGTTCGAAAGCAGCCGCGATTGCAAACTGCTTTGCAACGACATGTGCAAAAACACAAAATTCTCGTTCGATGCATCTGTAACCTCGTTCTTGTATTCTGGCTTCGCGATCGGATAAACTTGCCCAAATCTAGCCTTGGACGCCAGCTTGTTCATCTCTGCAATCCGTTTCTGCCTGTAGATCTCCAGAAACTCTTCATCCTCCTCGTCCTCAAGCTCATCCAGCTCGTCCAAGTCCTTGCCTTCGAGCCTGTTCTCGTGCTGTTTGGCCACCGCTTCTGCTAGAGCCTCCTCGAGTTCTTCGGTGGGATCTTTTTCCTTCTGCGGAATCACTCCGTGTGCCCGCAGAATATCGTTCCATTCGGTGTCCTCGTCCGGGTTCACCTGCACCTGGATTTTCGGGTCCACGCCGTTCATTGTGGGAATGGCGAGCGAAGTGAGTGGGAATGGCGAGCGAAGCGAGTCATTCGCTCGTCATAAAGAGAGAGTGACTTGTTGGAGGTGGTTGAAAAATATGGTGAAAATTATCTTCTGGGTCACGTGACCGAGCAAATGACGAGCGAAGCGAGTCGTTCGCTCGTCGTTAGCGAGTCGTGTATCGCTTTCCTCGTCATGTACCCCCGCTCCGCCCGTGTACACTCTCTCGCAACTCGCTTCGCTCGTTGTGAGAGAGCCAACGATTTGTAAACCTCTCGCTCCTACGAGCACCCAGCTCGCACCAAAGTCGCACCAACTCGCACCAAGTCGCACCCAGGTCGCACCCAAGTCGCACCCAGGTCGCACCAAGTTCGCCCACAAGCCGCTCACGCTCACGACTGGCTCACGACATGCTCACGACTCACGACACGCTCATGACTCGCTTCGCTCGTCATTTGGCTCGTCATTTCGTTTCGCGGTGTCAGGTGGTCTGCCAATTTCCCGCCCCGCTCACAAAATTTTCTCTCGTTCAACAATTGTGCGCACAAAGGATGGCCACCAGAACAACAACCCACCATCCCCAACCACTTTCACCACCCACTTGCACCAACGAAATTCGCAGCCCCTGTCGTGCCATAAGTGTTTCTGCTGCCCCACGTTCTACTATACACCGCAATCATGTCAATCAATTTACGGGACGGGTTTGTGGATGAGTCCCTAGAAAGAGTCCTTGAGGACCTCTTGGTGAGGTTTGTGATTAACTGTCCAGATGAGGATCTGTCTTCGATAGAAAGAGTGTTTTTCCAGATCGAAGAGGCCCAGTGGTTCTACCAGGACTTTGCCCGCGTCGTCAACACGCTTCTTCCGCCCTTGAAAATGAAACAATTCACCTCCAAGATAATAGCACAGTGTCCTCTCATCTGGCAGTGGGGCGACCCGCGCGAGGAATTGAGCAAGTTTGGCAAGTACAAGTCGTCGATCCCCGTCAGAGGCTGTGCGCTGCTCAATGAGAACCTCGACAAACTGCTGCTGGTGAAGGGAGTCGAGAGTCCGACGTGGAGTTTCCCAAGAGGCAAAATCTCTAAAGACGAGTCCGACGTCGACTGCGCGCTGCGTGAGCTCGACGAGGAGACGGGCTTCGACGCCCACGAGTACATCGACGAGGACGAGTACATCGAGCGAACCATCATGGGCAAAAACTACAAGATATACATCATCACCGGCGTCCCCGAGTCTACTCCTTTCGAGCCCAAAGTCAGAAACGAGATCGGAGCCATCGAGTGGAAGGACGTCAAGTTCCTCACCAAAGCTTGCAAATCAAGCAACCACTACTACCTTGTTGGCGCCATGATCAAACAGCTCCAGAGCTTCATCTCCAAGGCCAAGAGCTTGCAAACAGAGGAAGAACTCAAAAAGAAGGCCACCATCCAGCTCAAAAAAATCCTTGGAGTCGGTCTCGACGACCAGGAAACAAAAGACACTCAAGAAAAACTCGACCCGGGCAGAGAACTGCTCAACATGTTGCAACAGGTCTCCATTGCCCGCCAGCCAAGCGTTGTTGCTGGCGCAGACGAGCAACAGGCCTCGACGATTCCTTCCCTGCCTCCTCCTCAACAGCAGCTACCGCTTCCCTTCCAGAATCTCCAAGGCTTGCAAGGCTTGCAAGGCTTGCAGCTCCCTTTCCCAATGCCTTTGCAGCAACGCCAGGTTCCGCCAATGCTGCTTCCGGGAGTCTCGCCGTTCCCCTTGCCTTTCTTCAACCCTTTCATGCCTCCGCAGAACTTCATCTTTCCTCCACATTTCCCTGTTCCGCCGCCTCCTCACTCCTCCTCCAACGTTGGCCCCGTGAACCCGGATCAGGCCTCCGACAACTTGAAAAACGAACTCTTCCCTCCGGCACCTTCCTCTTTCAGCAAGCCCCAGTTCCCGCTTGCTAACCGCAGATCCAAGGAGGCAGACAGCAAAGAGCTCTTGAGCATCCTGAACTCAAAACCACACCAAAACGAGACATCTGAGCCAAAACAGAAGAACACAAACTTCCTGAGAGGCTTGTTCGACAACTACAAGTCACCTTCGGCAGACAAACCGCCAATCAAGATCCTGAAGAGAGACAGATCGGCAGAAGTCAGACAACAGCGTGTCGATTCGTTGGTCCCAGAGAAAATCGACATCACCAAACCTGCCAATCAGTCTACTCCCGAGGCCCCAGAAACCGTGGCTCCTTCCCCTATTCTGAAAGACAAGAAGGTGGTGATTCTCAAGAGACCTCAAAGCGCACAATCGTCGGGCTCTTCGGCCAACAGCGGCGCTCAGGAACTGCTTGGTATGCTGAATCCAAACAAAACCAACAACTCTCAATCTTCTGAATCGCCAGCATCTTCCTCCTCGCAAGGCGCAGAGCTATTGAGTATTCTCAAGGGCCCTGCGTCCGCAGACACTAGCAGCGAGCCTCCTACAGAATCAAAAGAGTTGCTCAGTCTTCTCAATGGTGGAGCCAAACAGGCAGCAAAGAAAGAGTCTCCAGGTTCAGAGCTGTTGGATATTCTAAAGAGACCTACGGCAACAGAGGACCCTTCAGCAAACCTGTTGAGTCTTTTAAAGGCAGCGCCAGCGCCAGCTCCAGTGCCAGCGCCAGCGCCAGCTCAAGCGGACAACCGCTCAGTTCTTCTCGACATCTTGAACAACAAACAGGAACCTGCAGACCCAACTAAGGGTATGCTGGACCTCTTGGTTGGCCAGGACAGACCAGTCGAGAACGGTCCGTCTCCCAAGACAACAGCCCCTTCATCAACTGCTGGTCAGTTACTCAACGTTCTGAACCAGAACAACGCATCCACTACCAGCGCTTCGCAACAGGCATCGAATGAGATACTGTCTGTTTTGAACTCGAGCGCTCGAAATGCCTTACCTGTGAGCCCAGTTCCAAAATCATCCAACTCGACACCGGCAAACGATCTACTTGCTCTCCTCAAGGGCAAACCAACCACACCAACAGAGCAGCCAAAGTCGAAACCCGATGAGTCGGCCGCGTTGCTGGATCTTTTGCACCAGCCAAGAGCTGCACCAGCAGTGGCTGCGCCAGTGGCTACACCAACGGCTACGCCAGTGGCCAACGGAACCAGCGGTACCAACGAGTTGATGAATCTACTGAAAAATGGATCAGGCCAGTCCGACACTCCGGCAGTTGACGGCGAGGACGATATCGAGTTTGAGGACTTTGACGACTTGAACGAAGGATTTGACGATTACACAGCAACACACCATCTCAAGCCGTATGTTGAGGCGGATGAGGAAGATTATTACTGAGCGAAAAGCCCAACTCCTGTACCCTAGCATGTATTTATAGTGTTAGTTTAGTTTGAATTCACAAAATTCTCGGCATGTAAACGACTGATTCTTGTAGATCTCAGGGCCCAGCCAGATCTGAGGCTGTGCAAAATTTCTCGAGTTTCCCGGGTGACGGGGCGGGAAGATGTGTGCGATAATTGGGTGAAAAGAACAAATTATTATTTCGATCTGTCTGTGATTACTAAGTGACATGAGGGATCATTTCATCTGCCTTGATAATGGCCCCTCTGAAGAAGACAGCTGCTAAAATCCCAAAGAGCGCCGTTTCCAAGGCTGCTACGGCTAGTCTCAAGTTGGCCAACGTGACTCCGCCAAAACCTAAAAAAGAACCTGTTTTCAAGCCAGACTCGAAAAACCGTCGCTACTGGCTGGTGAAATCGGAACCGTTCTCGAGATTGGATCCCAAGACAGGCCAAGATGCCCGGTTTTCCGTGGGAGATCTAGCAAGAGTCGACAAAGAGCCTTGGGACGGAGTGCGCAACCACGAGGCCAAGAATAACCTGCTCAACATGGCCAAAGACGATATCTGTCTGTTTTACCACTCCAATTGCAAGACTCCAGGGATTGTCGGACTTGCCAAAGTCGCGAGTGAACACGCAGTTCCAGATAGAATGCAGTTTCGTGAAACTTCTGCCTATTTCGATCCCAAGTCTACCCCCGAAGAGCCAAGATGGTGGTGTCCGGAAGTGTCGTTTCTGTGTCTTTTGAAGCGTAAACTGAGTCTGCAAGAGTTGCGGGACTCGGGGAAGTTCTCCGAGCTGTACTTGCTCAAACGGGGACGGTTGAGTGTGGCTCCGGTCAGTGAAGCCCAGTTCAAAGCTCTGTTAGAACTGCAAAATGACGGGGAAAAAGCCCAGGACAAGACCCTTGAGTTTGATTGTGACGTTGAAGGAATCCAGGAGTTCGATCCCAAATTACTCGATTAAACAAAGAATATTACATAGAGGAAGGCAGTTTCATCTTCTTTGGTTGCTGGTCACGATTCGGGAGTTGATTCTGCTGTCCATGTTGATACGGTCATGGATTTCAAGCTCAATGAGCCCGCTCAATTCGCTCTTTAAGTTTTCCAGCTGCTTGACTCCGCGCGCAATGTTGTCAAGATCGTTGAGTTTGGTCACATTCACATAGCATTTGATCTGGTATTGGCCCGAAGCGTCAAGCAACTTCAATGGCTTTGTTCCATCTTGTTTTTCCGGGTCTTCTTCCACTTTTATTGGCTCCTCTTTGGCCAGAACATAGAGTCGGAAAATCTCGATGATCACGTCATTATAGTAGAACCGAAAGCCCTTGCTCCAGTACTCTGTTTCCGGCAGATATCCGAGCTCGTCGATGTATCCAAGAATGTCGTCCGTTTGCCACACGGTTGTTTCGTACACGTTTTGTATAGAAATCGATCTTTTGCCTGCGGCTGGAATGTCTGATAGTTGCAACGTCCAAATCGATTCGTTCCATGATGGATCGCGCAAAGAGTGCAGAAAAGATTTGGCATTGACGGCGGCTTGCTCTAGTTTCTTGACGTCTTCCCAAACCGACGTCATCCGCACTCTATAGGACTCGATCTGGTTGATTTTCCCTGCTCGCTGTTCGGGACTGAAGGGGAACTTGGGCCTCAGTATGGCTGTATGCTGTGATAAAGTTTGTGATCTCATTCCGGTGAGAGACTCCAGCGTGAGTTGAAGCACGCGGTTTTGCGACTCGGAGATCTCGGAGAACAAACTTATCTGCTGGACCATTGTGGTGGTGGGGGGAGTGGCAAGTGGCTGGCTGGCGGGCGCTGGTACCAAGAATTAGGCAGTAAGTTGAAGTGATGGGATTTTTTTTTTTTCTTGCCTCGAGCTTCTTAAACGTAGGGAATAAGATGTTACGTAAGCAGGGTGAATGGGAGAACCCTTTAAGGGGGAAGTTTGTGAGGGAGAGTCCAGTATGACGTGGAGGACACGGTTCGTGATCATTTGAGTGCTATACAACTGCCATTTTGTACAACAACAACCTACGCAGTATTAACCGTTGATGCGAGGCAGACATCCTTACACTGGAAATGGAGTGGTTTTTTTTTTTTCTTTGCCTTTTTTTTTTTTTTGGTCAAAGACTAGACAAAAAAAAAAAAAGCACCCTTCCTTCACGACATCTACTTCCTTTTGATCAGCAATCCCCGCTCCATAAATCACGCAGAAAATGTCTCCAAAAGGCTCCAAAAAGTCGGCGAGCGGCGCAGGTGGCGCGGGCGGCGTCTCGGACGAAGAACAAAAGCTGCAGGCCATTGTCCTGACGGACTCTTTCCAAACAAGGTTCATGCCATTGACCTCAGTCCGTCCACGCTGTTTGCTCCCGTTGGCCAACGTTCCTCTGATCGAGTACACGCTGGAGTTTCTGGCACAAGCAGAAGTGATGGAGGTTTATCTCATGTGCTGTTCGCACGCTGACCAAATCCAGCAGTACATCGACAGCTCGAAGTGGGTTTTGCCCTCATCTCCCTTCACCAAGATCCAAACGATCATGTCTCTCGAGTCCAGAAGTGTAGGAGACGCAATCAGAGACGTCGACTCGCGCGGCCTCATCACGGGCGATTTCGTGCTTGTTTCCGGTGACGTTGTGACCAACATGGATCTCACCAAAGCCATTGCCATCCACAAGCAGCGTAAAGCTGCTGATCGTGACTACATCGCCACAATGGTGCTCAAGCAGGCGTCCGAGCTGCACCGTGCGAGATCGCACATTGAACCTGCATGTTTCATCCTTGACAGCGCGACCGACAGGTGTTTGTATTACCAGGACATTCCTCCAGTGAATGGAGCCAAAACAACCGTGAACATCGATCCTGAGTTGTTGGAGGACGTTGGCGAGTTCGATATCAGAAACGATCTGATTGACTGCTACGTCGACATCTGTTCTCCTCAGGTCCCAACGATTTTCCAGGAAAACTTCGACTACCAACTGTTGAGGTCCGACTTCTTGAGAGGAGTTCTTGGAAGCGATCTCTTGAAGAAGCATATCTACGCATACATCACCACAGACGACTATGCTGCGAGAGTTGAGAGCTGGCAAACTTACGACGGCATCTCCCAGGACGTTTTGGAAAGATGGTGTTATCCGATTGTGCCAGAAAGAAACATTCTGGACGACCAGACGTACACTTACGAAAGCAAGCACATTTACAAGGAAGACAACATCAGACTGTCGCAATCGTGCAAGATCCAATCCCGCGTTGTCATTGGAGCAGACTCGGTCATTGGTGACGGATCTACTGTGCAGGCATCTGTCATTGGCCGCAACTGTCACATTGGCAACAACGTTGTGGTGGAGAACTCTTATATCTGGAGCGGAGCCATAATAGAAGACGGGTGCGTTGTCAAGCACTCTATTGTTGCTGCCAATGCCACTGTGCGCAAGAATGCCATACTTAACTCGGGCTCGGTTATTGGGTTTGACGTGGTTATAGACGAGAACGTGATTGTTCCCAACGATACCAAAATCACCAAGACACCACTCACCAAGCTCGATGACGGCGGATTGTCGATGTCGGACGACGAGTCGGAGGAGAGTGGCGAAGAGAGCGAGGACGAGGACGAGGATGAGGAGCAGCAGCAGCAGATTGGCCAGTTCTCGAAAGCTTGTGATCCATCCGTCGTGGGTGCCAATGGTGTTGGATTCCTATACGAAGAAGACGAGGAAAACGAGGACGCTCAGAAAGGATACGCGGGAATCGTGTACCAGATGGCCAGTTTGAACGTGTCGGATGTTTCTGTGGCCTCGACTACGATCACTCATCTACACAAACGCAAGAAGAGAACCCAGTCGACCACTTCGGTGATGTTGTCTGAGGAAGAGGAGGAGGAGTTTGACAAAGAGGCCATTGCCACTGTTGAGCGTGCTATGGAGTTCAATCACGATATCGACACTGCTCTTTTGGAGCTCAACACCTTGAGAATGAGTATGAATGTTACGTACCACGAGGTGAGAGAATCGACGAGTGCTGCGCTGATCAGACGGGTGAACCACTTCATCGAGACACAAACGCTTGGAGTCAAAGACGCTGTTGAGAAGATTTTTCGGAAATGGTCTTCGCTTTTCGAGAGACAAGTGTTTGACGACGACGATCAAGTGGATCTGCTCATGATTCTGCAGAAGGCGTGCAATGCATTGGATCCGTCTTACAACTCGCTGGTGCTTTTGTACGTGCTTGTGGTTCTGTATGACGTTGAAGTTGTTGAGGAGGAAAACATCTACAAATGGTGGGACTCTGAGGAGTCCAAGCAATTTGAGAGTGTCCGGGACAAGCCTGCGAAGTGGATTGATTGGCTGAGG
>PPHT02000030.1:134761-149273 GCA_003705115.2 Ogataea henricii
GGATGTTTATTACGTAAGCGCGGTAGGCAGTTTTTTTTTTTTTTTTTTTTTTTTTTCCCTCTCTCTGTATTCCTCCCGGTCAACAGAATGTTTTCCTGATAAAAAAAGCAGGATGAAGAAAAGTCGTTCTCAATTTCTTAAAACGGTTCGGTGCGAGATTTGAGTTCTTTTATTGCTATCAAACACGATAGGAAAACCGTGCAAGCTGGTGCCATTCGGTGAAGAAACAATTATAAAAGCAACTTGAAGCTTTCAAAACACCATATTTTTTTTCTGCTACTGTGGAATCTGGTATCCTGCAGTTACACGAAATCAAAACTTGAAACACCCATAGACTGTGTTTGAAATTGATTTGAAAATAGTATGTGCTTCTTTACTTTGGGAGCAATTCAGCAGTGCATGTGTTGAATTGGACTTGTCAATGACACTGGCGGGAACTTGGAAATACTAACAACTTTATATTTAGAATTCTTGTTTTAATTTTTTGGCAAGATGATGACCATAAAGTGTGTTGTTGTTGGTGACGGTGCTGTCGGAAAAACGTGTCTTTTGATCTCGTACACAACGAACAAGTTCCCTGAAGATTACGTTCCAACGGTTTTTGACAACTATGCCGTCACTGTTATGATTGGAGATGAGCCGTACACAGTTGGATTATTTGACACAGCCGGACAGGAAGATTACGATAGATTGAGACCATTGTCATATCCGCAAACAGACGTGTTTTTGATCTGTTTCTCCGTTGTTGTTCCATCGTCTTTTGACAACGTGAGAGAAAAATGGTTCCCGGAGGTGAGCCACCATGCGCCACAGGTTCCATGTTTGATTGTGGGTACTCAAATAGATTTGAGAAACGATCCTACTGCTTTGGCTAACCTGATGAGACAAGGACAGAAACCAATCACTGCACAACAGGGAGAGAGACTTGCAAGAGAGCTCAAGGCAGTCAAATACGTCGAGTGTTCTGCTCTGAGCCAGGATGGACTGAAAAACGTGTTTGATGAGGCTATTGTGGCTGCTCTCGAGCCTCCGGTGATCAAGAAGACCAAAAAATGTACCATTCTTTGAATTGCATATCCCCATTTGTTCCCGTTTATTCCCCGATTGTCTTCATCACTCAGTATGTTTTTGCTTGTTTTTTTTTTTGCTAAAGGTGTCTCTATTTCTTTCTTTCTCACTATCTCATCCAGAGAGATCACTTTCTTATTTTGATCGGATCATGGTTTATTATTGATTAATTCAAATTCTTGACTTCCCAAACAGACAGACGTTGTCTTGTGTTCTGTCGCTTTTCTTTCAAGAGGGACCCCTTTGTTAGCTTTTTTGGATCATTGAACAGGTGACGGCGACGAATACAATGGATGTATCCATATATGCACAAATACATGAAGTACACAATTAGCCGGCACGTTACGATGTATGTACTTCTGGGCCGCCATTTCAGGTAGCTCTGTGGTGGGTTACCCGGCCTTTTCTCAGTGAGGTGCACAAAAAAAAAAATTTCAACACATCCAACGCGTTTTTCCTAGCGAGCTTGAGAAAAGTGTGGAAGGCGGATCAAACAAACAACTCATTCTCAAGAGACTTCAAGGACCACAGTTGCAGCTTGTGATCATTGAACACCTGACAAATCTGCCATGTTTTCCGCTGCTCGCTCAGATACCCTGTTTTTGGGTGGAGAAAAACTCAGTGGTGACGATGTTCGCAACCAAAACGTTTTGGCCACCCAAGCTGTTGCCAACGTTGTCAAGTCCTCATTGGGACCGGTTGGTCTCGATAAAATGTTGGTGGACGACATTGGAGACGTGACTGTGACCAATGACGGTGCGACGATCCTTGCTTTGCTGGATGTCCAGCATCCAGCAGGTAAAATCCTGGTTGAGTTGGCTCATCAACAGGATAGAGAAGTGGGTGATGGTACCACTTCTGTTGTGATTATTGCATCTGAGCTTTTGAAGAGAGCGAACGAACTGGTGAAAAACAAAATTCACCCAACAACGATCATAACGGGTTACAGACTGGCGCTGAGAGAGTCCATAAGATACATAAACGAGGTTCTATCGCAACCGGTGGACGCGTTGGGGAAAGAGACGTTGATCAACATTGCAAAGACGTCGATGTCTTCGAAGATCATTGGCTCGGACTCGGACTTCTTCAGCAAGCTTGCCGTTGATGCGCTTCTGGCCGTGAAGACAACCAACCTGAAAGGCGAAACCAAATACCCGGTGAAGGCGGTGAATGTGTTGAAAGCGCACGGAAAGTCGGCACTTGAGTCGATGCTTGTGAACGGATACGCGTTGAACTGTACGGTGGGTTCGCAGGCGATGCTGAAGAAAGTGACGGGTGCCAAGATTGCGGTTCTGGACATCAACCTACAAAAGGCAAGAATGGCGATGGGTGTCCAAATCAACATCGACGATCCAGAACAGTTGGAAGAGATCAGAAAGAGAGAGTACGGTATAGTCTTGGAAAGAGTTAGAAAGATCATTGATGCGGGCGCCAACGTCGTTTTAACTACGAAGGGTATCGACGATCTCTGTCTGAAGGAATTTGTTGAGGCCAAGGTGATGGCTGTGAGACGTTGCAAGAAGGAGGATCTGAGGAGAATAGCAAGAGCCACCGGCGCCACTTTCATCAGCAGCATGTCCAACTTGGAAGGTGAGGAAACGTTTGAGTCGAGCTACCTGGGACAGGCGGAGGAGGTCTCGCAAGAGAAGATCTCTGATGACGAGTGCATTCTGATCAAGGGAACCAAGACCCACTCGTCGTCGTCGATCATTCTGCGGGGGCCCAACGACTACTCTCTTGACGAGATGGAAAGATCGCTGCACGACTCTTTGAGCGTGATCAAGAGAACTCTCGAGAGCGGTCACGTTGTTCCTGGAGGAGGAGCCGTGGAGTGTGCGTTGAACATCTACCTGGAGAACTTTGCCACCACTGTGGGCTCGAGAGAGCAACTGGCGATTGCCGAGTTTGCGTCCGCTCTGCTGGTGATTCCAAAGACCCTGGCTGTGAATGCTGCCAAGGACGCTTCGGACCTGATTGCCAAGCTCCGGTCGTACCACGCTGCTTCGCAGCAGGTGTCGAACGCCGACGTGAAGCGCAAGAACTACAAGAATTACGGCTTGGACCTCGTGAAGGGTAAGGTTGTGAACGAGGTGTCCCATGGTGTTCTTGAGCCAACCATTTCCAAGATCAAGTCTCTCAAGTCAGCCCTGGAGGCGTGCATTGCTATCCTCAGAATCGA
Organism: Ogataea henricii; assembly: GCA_003705115.2. NCBI lineage: Eukaryota > Fungi > Ascomycota > Pichiomycetes > Pichiales > Pichiaceae > Ogataea > Ogataea henricii. Next base: position 138,009 of record PPHT02000030.1, read on the forward strand.
CACCATGATCACGCTGGACCCAGAACCTGCCCAAGAGTCTGGTCACGATCACTAATGCTGCTTATATAAACGTTTATAGGGAATGATTCAGATTGTCTATCAGCTAAACAGGGCGCAGCCAAGCCGTCACACCTGGCACCAGTGGCACGAGAAATTTTTTTTTTTTTTTTTGGTGCTTTTTTACGACGTAAACGAGAAGGAGCCCTCTAGATTTATTTTTATTACACGGTCTTTATTTACTTGAGTAAATATTTTTCTCTGGCTGTCCCCAGTACTCATTATTGATATACCCGAGCAGCAGCAGCAGCACACGACTTCCACGTCGCTCCACTCCACTCCACAAGGTTTGGGTTCGCGGGGTTTCCTTATTTTCAACAAATAAACAGGTTTGCACTTTCTTCCCCAGTGGCTGTTTGGCTGGCTTTCCTGATTCCAACATTTCAACAATTTGAGGTCGAGAGGAATCCCACCAGCCAGCAATGAAGGACGAAGGCAACGAAAACCACAGCACCAACAGCGGCAACGAGTCCAGCGAGCAGTTGAACGAGCGCTCGAACAAACGGTCGACTGGGAAACGTAAGTTCCACAAGAAGAGCAGGAAAGGTTGCGCCACCTGCAAGAAAAGAAGGGTCAAGTGCGACGAACAAAGGCCGATTTGCAACAACTGCGACCGAATGGGCATCCAATGTGTTTACCAGGCTCCGCTGTTGAACCAGCGTGCAAACGAGCAGAACTTGCAATCTCACGACGGAACCAAACAGCATCACGACAATCGCGCTGTCGTGGACCCGCCTCTGACGGTGAAAATCGAGCAACAGCGTCCGGAGCCGCATCGCCAACAGCTGCCACAGCTGCCGCAGGTACCACAGGTACCACAGGTGCCACAGGTGCCACAGGTGGACACTCCAATCAGTATAGCGACTGCCGACAGCTCTGTTTCGTCGATGTCGACATCCAACAAACTACCATCGGTATCGGCGTTCCAAGTGAGAACGCAGCCGACACTGTCCAGCACCGGGCCCCATCTGTCGCCTGACATCATCAGCGAGCCTCCTCCACCGCTTCAGTCGGCCGACCCGACGCAATCGCTCGGCTACGATACAAGTCAGAACCTAAACATGCTGGATCTGCGCTTGATGTACCACTACACCACCAAAGTCTGGCCCACAATCACGCAGGCAGGCATCTCAGACTCGAAAATATGGTCGGAAGACATCCCCATGCTCGCGTTCAAATACCCGTTCTTGATGCACTCTGTGCTCGCTTTCAGTGCCACGCATCTCTCGAGAACAGAGCGCGGGTTGGACCAGTGTGTCACGTGCCACCGGGCAGACGCACTAAAGCTGCTCAGAGAGGCAGTTCTCGAGATGTCTCCAGAAAATACTGACGCGCTGGTCGCCGCAGCCCTCATTCTCATCATGGATTCTCTTGCAAACGCCTCGCTCCCAACATCAACGTCCCTCAAATCCTTACCCCCCTCCGCGTGGATCTTCCACGTCAAAGGAGCAGCCACGATCCTGACGGCCGTCTGGCCCTTGAGCGAGAAATCGAGATTCTACAAGTTCATCTCGGTCGACCTCGGCGACCTGGGTGAAATCGGTTACGACCTCATCAGCGGCGAGCTGTCCAACACAGCAGGCAGCAACCCAGTCGCACACATGTCCTCGGACCCAAAGGCAACTCCAAGCGCAAGCGACATCCTCAGAATGAAGTACTCCACCATCCAGTGCTTTGACGAGGAAATTAGAGACATGTTCCCCGTTGCCTACCAATCGCCATACCTGCCAACTCTCGCATACATGGCCAAATTGCACTTGGAGAGAAACAAAAAAGACTTTATCTTGCGAGTCTTTGCCTTCCCAGCGTTGCTCGACAAGAAATTCCTCGGCTTGCTCATCAACTGCGACCTGTCTGCCATGAGAATCATGAGATGTTACTACAAGCTCTTGCGCAACTTCACCGACGAAATGAAAGACAAAGTCTGGTTCCTCGAAGGAGTCTCCTCCGTCTTGCCTGTAGACGTCGAGGAGTACGCCGGAGGCGGAGGTATGCACATGATGCTGGATTTCCTGGGTGGACCTTCCACGATGGACGACGATGACCAAGGACTCACAGGCGTCACAAACAGCATTGTCCAGTCTGGCTTGCTCGACACAAATAACCTCCCGAGCTCATCCATCACCGACAGTCTCGGCCTTGACGATAACAGTGGATTAGACGACGATGGCACCTTCATGGGCGTGTGATCCGTGCTCCCAATCGCATCTCATGAACACTACTTTTCCCGTCTGAGGAATCCTAATCAATAGCCATCTGCCACTATTTAATTATTTATACCCCCATCTTCAATGGCAGGCAGTGTTGTACATTCGGAGTCTCACCAAAATATCTCAAGTCTCGTTATCATTCGGGTAATCTTTTGGTATATTGTATAAATAGCAAGGTATATTTTTTGTGTTTTTTTTTTGCATTCTGGTATTCTTCAAATGCATCGTCAAACTTTGGTTCTCGCAATTCCATCAGGATCCCTATTCACACCAAGCTCCAACAGTTTGGCAAACGCCTTGGCAAAATCCTCCATGAACAAGTCGGAATCCTTGGCATAAATCTCGACCCAGTGCAAAAATTCGGGCGTCCTCAGCATCTCCATATCGGTGTTTAGCATCATCAAACTGTGGTCAGAATTGTAATACTGATCCGCTCCGGTTTCTGGAACTTTGCCCGGAATCCACTTGTCTTCCAACAGCACTTTGAAAAAATCATTGTCAAACTTGATTGGGTCAGAAGTCCAGCTTCCGTCAAACCCACTATACTTGCGGTGACAGCCTCCAAGCGTGTGTCCTCCTCCCATAAGAGCCACCAGCTCGCGATCGTTGAAACCTAGTCTCTCGGTAAACACTTCACGAATGTGATCGGTTCCCTTGGTGGCCACTGGAAGTCTTCCGAGCGGTGGAACTTTTTTAGGGTCTGGACAGTCGGTTCTTCCTGGCTTCCATTCAATCTTGGGTCCTCCCATAGCTTCAATGGCCACAGCACCTCCCAACGTATACAAATCGGCAAACGTAATCCAAGGGAACCGCTCGTGTATCTGGTCAAGGTACGACTTGGCAGTGTGCAAGCCTGTGTTTCCAGCATCGTTGAACTCTTGGGCAAACCTCATGGTTCCGCCGTTGCAACCACCGGTTCCGGTGAGCTGGTCGTAATGAGCACAGCAATGCCACGTAAATCTCACCATGTTGGGACCCACAGATCCGTCATCAAAACCAGGCACTGGAAGACAATCAATGATAGCTTGTCTCACCAGCTCGTAATTGCCAAAAGTTGGGTCGGTTTGCTTCTGTTTCCGCCTGATTTTGATCTTATAGAAAAAACTTGACGAATTCGAGTCAGACGACTTAATTGGTCTCTCTTCAATGGTGGGGTGGGCAGTCGACGAGGCAGGAGGTGTCTCTGTCTTTGCCGACGCTGGGTTTTTCGCAGGGTCGTCAAACAGTTGAACAATGGCAGGAGACTTTATCGGAATCGTCTGAGAAACCAACTGTCCAGAAGGATGGGTTTGTCTGATCGACTCAGAACTCAAAATGTAGGATTTTGGGGTGAAATCCAAGTTCAGCCTGGGAGCCAGAGCCTTGTTGGAGTCTCTGATGGCATCGTGGTTGGGGAACCTGGCCTCTTGCTCCAACTGTTGCAGTTCTGCATCGTCGCTCTCTCCCAACTCCGTCTCGTTCGGATTGTACAGGTATGGCGCTTTGCTTCTCGAGAAGGTGACTCTTCGCAAGAGACAGAACGGCGCGTGAACAACGTATCTGTCCCAGTAGTAGTCTGTGCGGTTCCAAGTTTTGTCCCAAAACTCCTCCAGCTTGACTGGCGCCTGAAACAGGTCTTTGATATCGTCGGCAACGGGTCTTCTCTCATTGAAAGTCCTCACTCCGAGGTTATATCGTTTTTTCTGGTCCCACGACTCGGCAAATGTCAGGTTGTCTTCTTGAGCCTCGTTCACCATGAGAATGAGGTTGTAATGGTATAAGACAAAGAGCTTGCAGTATGACAAAACATTGACGGAATGATAGTGCGCTGCTTGCAACAAGACCCGGAACGCAACGTACGGGAGATACAGCCATCTCCCGACGGGTGTCAGGCTCCTTGCGGTGCTGGTATAAAATCGGGTAACAGCCTCCATGGTGGTTAAGTAGGCGTTTGCACAGAAAAGGGGATACAAAACTTGGGAGAAAAAGGGGGATCGCTTTTTTTTATATACTTAGAAAAATTAATTTTTTCTCTAGCGCTGAAAGTGCAATAAGCGGTGCAGCGAGCGGAGCAACGAACGACGACGAGCGAACGACGAGCGAACGACGAGCGAAGCGAGTCGTGAGCGACCAAGTTGTCAACAAGCCTGGAATGAGTATTCCGAGACCTACGTACTTTGTACGGTGAATCTCGTCCAATTGAGTCGCTGCGCTCGTCATTCGCTCGTCCTTCTGTCGTCTTGCACCTTGCTGCTACCAAATTGTCACACCTCGCACCTACGGAGTTGGACGAGCGAACGACGAGCGAACGACGAGCGAAGCGAGCCTTAAGTAAGTGAGTGAAAGAGCTGAACGATGATTGAGTTGAGTGATGAGTAAGTTGAGTGATGATTGACTCGCTTCGCTCGTCCTCGAAGGCTTCAGTGTCGCTGTGCTCGCTTCGCTCGCTCCACTCATATCTCAAAATCATAGATTAAGGCAAATTGAAGTCAGGAAACCCCTCCTCCTTATATATCCCAAGCAAAAAGCGAAAGTAGGACGAAAAGTAAATAGTAATGGCAGGAGAAATCAAAAATAATCGTAGACACAGAAAAAAAATACTACATCTAGTTCAGCTGAACATAGTTTCCTGGGAAAACACCAGTGACCCCGTTCAAAGAGCCGGTCCACCAGCCGTTCTGGTCTGCAGTTCTTTGCACTATCGTGATCACCGAGCCGGCAGGAAAGCTCAAATCGCCCTGAGCCTGTGCGGTATAGTCGTACAAAGCGGTACAGGTCTCGGCTCTAGGAGCAGCCGGAGTTGGAGACTGGGCGATGGAGGTAGGAGAGGCGTAAGGCTGTGGTGCTGCGGCCGCTGGAGCTCCGTATGGCGTCTTTTGGTCCGCTGGATATCCGTAGGTGGAGGTTGTGGCTGGTGGAGTCTGGCCGTAGGCAGGCGTGGCTGAGTAGGCAGGCGCGGCCGCCACAGTTGGACTGCCGTATCCAGCAGTCGTTGGGCTTGCGTATCCAGCAGCGGTTGGACTGCCGTACGGTGGAACGGTGGTTCCGCTGGTGAAACTGCTGGTTGGAGAACCGACGTCGGCAGCAGTCCCGTGGCCGTAACGTCTTCTGGTGGCCTCGAGCTTGGACCGGGCGTGTCCAACTTTGAAATGGGTGAGTCCGATGGCCTCGGTTCTCTCTTCAACGTCGCCACGCTTGTAGTGGAACGCCTCGAGGATGTCTGTGGACAGGTCAAAGTAAGGGATTTTCATCTCCTCCATTCTGCTCGAGAGCGTGTAGAACACGTTGAGCTGCATGTAGTAGAGACTGACAAAAAGCGGCTTGATGAACTCTCCCTCGAGCTGGAAAAGAATAGGAAGCTCGGTCTTGAGCATCTCGTTGTAGTAGTCAAACTCCTCCTGCGCAATGGCCACGTCATTCTCGCACTTGTACACCTTCTCCTCGTCTTTGCCCGTCTTCTGCGCCTTGGCCTGTGCTTTCTTCAGCGAGTTCTGGTGTCTGTCGAGGTCGAGTTGTTTATGGTTTCTCTTGGTGGCCATCTTCCGGATCGCCTGGATGATCTTGAGCAGCTCTTGCGCCGGCTCGACGATTCTGGTTTCGATCAATTCCAGGTCCGGCTTCAAAGTTTCTTTCAGCTCCTTCACCAACTCCGCGTACTGCTCGCACGCTTCGATACCTTCCGGGTTACCCTCTGGAATTGTAGAGTTTGGGTCCGAAAGCTTACCGCTAATTGGCTTGAAAATCTCCTCGATGGCCTTCGAGAACCCGAGCTGCCGGTCCAGCATGTCGTTCACCGCCTTGTGGTACCGTTTCGACTCATCGCTGATACGTTTGGTCTCGTCTTCGAGCTCTTTGAACCTTCTCTCCGCATCCGCATACACCGGATCCACGGTTGTTTCACCCATGTGGAACTTTTGCCGCAAATTCTGCGGAGCCCGCACAATTGCCTTCTGGAACCCTTTGAAACTCATTTCCGTTGTGCTGGCTTCGCCAAACAATACCGCAGTCGTTGTCTACCGGGGGCGTTGTGTGTTGTTGAAGAAGGGCAACAAACAAGAAAAACCATATATTTTACTTATTATTTTTCCACAACGTTGCAAGAGTGTCGGCGGTGCACGGGTGCGCTGGGTACAGAGAAAAACCCCAAATTTTGGCCACGTCGATCGACGCTTCTCTTTTAAGGACGTTTTTTTTTTTTCCCTCTCCTGGCACAGCAGAAACAAACCTGTTTGTTACCCCACAAAAAGACCGGCCAGGCCCAGCGCGTGCCGTGCCGCACCGCACAGCATGCTATCGCACGACTGCCGCCGCACAGTTTCACTAGTGGAACTAGTTCTGCGTTGCTGCGGTTCTTGGTGACCTGTGTCTCACAGCCCGCGCAACGGCTTATTTCAGGCAGCTCCACGAGCCACCACGAGCCACCACGAGCGAAGCGAGTGGTTGTGAGCAGTTCAACACCACCACTACACCACTGGCCCACCACCGGCCCCCTGCTAATGGTTTCTGGACTGCTTCCGGTGCGGGTAATTCCACGTCTGTACGTCTGTGCTGCATCTATTAATAGAAAAAGACGCGTCGACCGGCGCTGTTTTTGCACACACACAAAGAAAAAAAAATATTCCCCTAAAATTTATTCTCAGAAACGCAAACCAAAATAGCTTCACTAATACAGGTGCTGTCAAATAGACTGTTCTGCTTGCACAAACGCCCCCCAACACGTTTTTTGCCAGCTGTTTCCGCCGCCCCTGAAACCTGCAACTTCACACCCCATCACACACAGCCCAATCACAGCAACTGACACGTCACAACAATCAACCGCACACAAAACAACAAGCGCACAGCACCGACCCACAGGCCTAGATTTATGGAATAGACTCGTGTGCCGACTGAAACATGTCAGAACCGTCATCGCCAAGCAAAAACTCGCTCACCAGCTGGTGGAAACAGTTGAAGAAGAACGAGGGCGATCTTGCGCCACCAACGCCACTTTCGATCAACAACAACAACAACCCAACAGCAGCAGCAGGCGCAGCAGCAGCTTCAGGACCAGCATCCACGCAATCGTCGTCGTCGCCTCTTTCGCCGTCGCCCCAAATGCGGTCGGCGTCGCCGTCGCTGCTGCCGCCGGTTTCGTCGCCAACAAGACCTTTTCTCGGGTACAAGTCCAGATCCTCACACACCGTGAGACCCCTCTCGTCCTACATGGAGAACAACGTGTCACAGGAGAAGTTGAAGCAACACCGGGACTCTTTTATACAGCAGCGGCAGCTCGATTACATCGGCGACTCTAACGTTTTCGGGTTCCCCTTGGAGAACTCCATCAAGGTGGCAGAGGCCAAGATCTACATCAGCAGCGATAGAGACGGCCTCATACGCTACGGCAGCATCCCGCGTGTCGTGGCTCTGTGCGGCTCCTATCTCAAGAAGAACGGACTCGACGTGGAGGGAATCTTCCGCGTGGCTGGGTCGACAAAAAGAATAAAACAGCTACAGATAATCTTCTCTACACCCCCAAATTACGGCTCAAAGATAGACTGGGACGGCTACACGGTCCACGACGCCGCGTCGTTGTTCAGGAGATTTCTGCAGTCGCTGCCAGAACCGCTCATACCGCTCTCCATGTACGAAATGTTTCGCGAACCGCTCCGATGCAGGCCCAACATTGTGCGATATCTGAAAGAGAAGGAACGGAAACTCGTTGCTGGAGGAGCACAGACAGGCGAGCAACAAGCTGGCGGCGAGACTGCTCCCACGGACGAGGGCGGCCAACGCGAGGAGGACAAAGCAGGTGCGGCGCAAGGCTCGTTGACAGACGAAGAGAAGAAACTGAGGAAGAAAGCGAAAAAGGATAGAATCAAGAAGGAGAGAAAAGAGGTTTTGAAAGAGTACGCAAAGCTCATTGACCAACTTCCAGAGTTGCAGAGACAGCTACTGTTCTACATCTTGGATCTACTGGCCATTTTCAACTCGCATTGTGATAAAAATCTGATGCCAGCCAAGAATCTTGCAGCTATTTTCCAGCCTTCGATTCTGTCTCACTCTGATCATGACATGTCTCCCGAAGAGTACGCGCTTTCCTCGCTGGTGATTGAGTTTATGATTGAATACTCATACAAGATTCTTCCTGCGGCGCAAGAAGCGTCGTCGGGATCGGCTTCGACAGCTCCATTGCATTCTGCTGACGACAAGCCTTCCAATTTAATGACTGAGAACTCCTTGCCCAATAACAATGACAACAGCGCACCAAGACCACTTGCTAATGCGCAGACTCGCAGCTCAGACGCATCGTCCCAATCCCAATCAGCTAATGTTCAATACCCTCCTTCTTCCGCAGGAACAGGCAACAGTTTGGTGTTGCCTCCAAACTCATACTTCACCCGCAAGCATAGCAAATCATTATCTTCAGTTCAGTCTCCGTCCGACATGCTTCGTGTCAACGGAAGCAAAGCTAGTCTGAAGATGGTCCACACCAACAATACAGACGAGTTGGACTCTGCTCTAGACACCGAGGATGATGAGACTTCGAGAAACCAAAAGACTCCAGCCAAACAGGGACTTGCAAACTCGACGAAAGCTCCATCAAAAGTGACACTTCCTTCGCCGTCAAAGATGACTCCACTTGACCAACCTCCCTCCATCAGAGTCGATTACTTCAGCAACAGCTCAGGCGATAGAACTCCAGGATCTCCGGGCTCCGTCCACAGTGGATCTCCAAGCAGTTCGCACACTAACGGCACAAATTTCTTGCACAATGTTGTGAAACCGCTGAATTTCATGAGTCCTCAAAAAGCGACCTCGTCCTCGATCGATGACAATCTCTCGTTGTCGGATCCGGCAAGCACGAGTGCTGCAAACAGCGACAGGCACTCGAAAGAGGACGAGAGAGAGTTTCGTTGGGACACTGAAGGAAACAGCTTGAACGGTGAGAAAAAAAAGTGGTTTAGAAAATTGAGATCCAGATCAACTTCTAAATCAAGGAAATGAACATGGGAACGGTTAGGTTTAATTAAGTTTGTGTATATACTGTTGTATAGGTAATCCGGGTTGTAAGATCCAAGGCTGGCACTTTAATTTCGCTTCGAATATTAATCTAAAATCTCTATCTCATCATCATCATCATCATCATCATCATCATGGTTCAACTTTGGTTTCTTTCGGCTTTCATCCAGGTCTTGATCAGAGAGCTTTCTCTTTCCAGTACCAGATTCTTCCGCATCCGAGTCGAGGTCAATCACTTCATCATCAAAACCAAAACTTACTTCAGGTTCGGTCTTTTCTTCCTGAGCTTGCGCTTTTCTGAACGATGGGATGTTCAACTCAGGCAACACAATCGCGTCTTCCCCAGAGTCCAAAAGCAATTCCACCGAGTCCAGCAGTTCCTCAGAGTCAGAGATAAATAGAATGTCGCCGTACTTGCACAACGTATTCAGTTCAACCTCTAAGTTGTCTTCAAAATCATAGTCGTACAACAGTTTCCCGCCGTTGGCAATTCCAACATCGTCCTCGTAGCCGTATTTTCTAATGAGAGCGTCTCTCAAATCCTTGATGGTGAATTTTGTCAAGTCTGCCACCGAAACAACGCCTCGAGTGACCGAGCAAGCTGGACAAGCTGGGTTTTTCCGCGCTAGATTGGACGTGTTTACAAACCTCGTCGATTGGTTTGAGTCGTACACCATTCTCGAGCTTTTCACTTTGGCATCCAAGTCTTTCTCAAAACAGTGTATCGAAGAAAGTGCGCTGAAACCAGCCATAATCGCGTTTGTGGTGGCCACAGCAGGAATGATATTACCAGCAATCTGCTTGATATCGAACTTGGACTTGAGCTCAATGTGGAAGATGTGCGATCTGAGATTCGCAGCAGCAACCACAAACTCCAGGGTGTCTTCGTCGTCTTTGTCAAACTCTATTGGCTCAGTCTTGAGTCGCTTGGCAAGCGAATTCGTGGCAGAAACTAACACAGACAGGTTTTCGGCAGCAGACCACACCACCTGTCCGTCCAGAGGCCCTTTGGGGAACTGTTTTTGCAACGACGTGTAGTCCAGCGGCGTTGGTTTCGTTCTTGTTTTCCACAGCGTGTCGATCATGCACAATCTCTCGATGTCCTCTTTGAAGATTTTGTCAATGATTTGGTATACGTAGCTTTCATCGTCCTGGTTTTCGGGGGAGTTGGAAATGAGGCGCTTCAGGTCCAGCATTTCGTTTGTCTCTTTCAAGAGAGCTTCTATCTCGTCTTTGTTGTCGCTGTTGATGTCCTGTGGCTTCAGCTTGTCCTCCTCGCTGGTGTCTTCGCCAAACAGCTGTGGGAACAGGAAGTTTTTCGCCCACGTTATGCAGTGGATCGGCTTTGAAGGCGTCGATCTTATCGTACAAACCGGGAAGGTTTTCTGGGTCTCTTTGGGAACACACTCAAAACACTCGGTCTGGCCAGGATATATAGGCTGGACCTGGCCTTTGAGTCCGGATGTGCCACTCTCCATCAGCGGAATTCCGGTGAAGAGAGCGATTTTGTTCACGTAGAATCTCGCCTCAAGGTTGTCCAACGCATTGAAGATTATGTCGAACTGTCTGAAGAAGGCGACCGGGAACATGGACGTGTCCATGATGTTGCCGTGGTGGGCAACCAGCTTTGTGGCGTGGTTGAAGTGCTGAACAGCGTTGACGGCCGTCATTGACTTGGATTTTTTGATGTCCTTCTGTCTGAAGAGAAACTGTCTGTTGAGGTTGGACAGGTCGATGGTGTCGAGGTCGAGGATGTGGATTTCTCCGTAGTTCATCATGATGAGATCTTTCAGCAATTCGCAACCAATTCCCCCAGACCCGACCAAAAGGGCCTTTGTCTGTTTGAACTGCTGCACGTGCTCGTCGCCAAAGATCTTTCTGAGATGGACGTCGAAAACCATGTTGGTGCGGTCACGGTGAGTGTTGGATGGGACGGCAAACAAGGAAGAAAGGGTTGTGTGTGTTTTTATTTTTTCTTTTACCCTTGCAATTTGCAAAAAAGGTGGAAATAAAAAAAAAA
>PPHT02000031.1:0-64610 GCA_003705115.2 Ogataea henricii
AGGGGAGGAACTCAAACTGCACGCCTTGGAGAGTGTGAGAGAGCAGAACAGAATATGGTGGGCTCAGTGTTGGCAAATAGAAGTTTAGTCTACTCTATTTCGCTCCCGGCAGATGACAACAGCACTTGCAACTCCGCCGTGTCGTAGCTGCGAGGAAATTGTCACTCGAACGCTTTAAATTGAGATCGAACCAGATACTGGCAGACAACGAAAAGGACTTTTGGCACGACACAAACCTTGAAGTACAGTTTCTTCGGCGAAACAAGATGAAAAAGTACAAAGAGGGAACGAAAATATATCGAACCATTTTTTTTGTTCCCCTTTTTTGATTCAAATATTCTTTTCTCGGTAACTTTGGATTTTCGTTTTCTACTAGTAGATATATGGGGTGTATCACGTGACACGCGTCACATGAACGAGCGCCGCACTGCGCCGCACTGCGCCGTGCTCAGTTCTGTCCTGGTTTTCCCTCGCACCCTGGACAATTGTGCAAAGTCTCGTGGATGAAAACATCACAGTCAATGCAAAACTCCCTCCTACAATCGTCACACCGGTATCGCGAGCTGGTTTGGAACTCTTTGCGTCGTTTGTTTTCGGATTTTGTGCGTTCGCTGGCTTTAACTCCGGGGGGAAATCGGGTCTGACAGGAGTAGCAGTGGGTGGACTCATAGGACTCAGCAACAGGAACCTCACGAAACAGTTTGAGCGGGAAAAGATGGTGGTACGATCTGGCCAAATGCGTCGAGAGAATCAACATGAGATCGCAGCACGGACAAACCGTCGGCAGGACGCAAACTTTGCTTTTACAATTAGGACAGATGTAGCCTCCATACACCGTCTTGGAGTGGCACGAGCAGAATGTTGGGTGAGTGTCGCTTATCCGGGACGGGAATCCCATTTTCACAAGAGTAAAACCGTCTTTTTTCTTGAGTTCCACTTTCGTAACCGCCAGTGGTGTCACTGCATCCATGAATAGCTCTCTGAAGTTTTGTTCGTACAACACCACATTGTACGAGTTGCGCAGGTCACCAAAGTTTGTAGACTTGCAAAGCTCTTCGCAGATGGCCACCCGGGCCGTGAGTCCGATGACTCTGACGGTGATCTTTTCCTTGACGAGTTCCTTGATGGTTTTGTGGATGTTTCCAGGATCTGAAGTGAAAAGTGCGCCAAAGATGATGAGAACTTCTCGCGTGCAATGGGATGCCACGTGCAGCAGCAGTCCACGTGACATTTCGAGCGCATTCTGCAGCGACGGGTATCCCTGCGGCTCCAGCTTGCGCACTGACTTAAGTGCTTCAATGTGGTCATGTGGATTCCCGCTCAGCTCAGACACAAGCTGAGCGAGTCCGTTGCGCATGATTATGATACTGAGCTGTGAGATCGGATTCTGGTCGAAGAATTCATTGACAAAGTCGATTGCGTTCGATATGGTGACTGATGCTCTGTTGGGTCTGAAATCCTTTTCGCTCATCACATTGGAAAAGTCCAGCACTAACACCATTGTACGAATGATTCCTCGCTGGAACGGAGCGATATTCTTCAAGTACCTTTTTTTTTGTGACTCCACAAGTCCAGACACAATTGCCTCAATGCTACCACTTTCATCTTCCTGAACGATATCCCACGAGCGACGGTATTCGTCCTCCCACGCATAACCTCCGCTCTGTCCCTTGAGTGCTTCAGGTGCTCTTTTGCCAGATTCCTGTGCACTGTTATCCTTGTCTGCAGAGCCATCGCGGGAGCCTGCGGCGCTCTTTGCCGACCCGACGGCCGGAGACGCCGACTTCTCTTCGAACTCGTCTTCTGACTCCATTTGAGGCAACCAGTCACAAAGAGGGTAGCTGGAGATTGAAGATTTCAACCAAGCAAAAATAAAATGTAAGCATGGTTCACAAAATGTCAGAAAGAGAGAAAAAAAAAAAAGAGCCGGAGCTGTGTCGATCGACGCGTCGGTTTTTTGGGTTGCCCGTCTGTCATTTTATATCACGGCACAACCTCTGCGGCCAGAAAAGATGTGTTTTTCTAACTTGAGTGCTGCAATAAAACAACGTATTTAGTCTATAACAACTCGAATTTGTCCACGAATATTATTCCAATCGACGCTCCAAACTCTGCTACTATGTCGGGAACGTCGTACTTGACAGTGGCCGCCGCCGCAGTGGTCGGCGGCTACATGCTCTTCAACGGCTCGGGAGAATCTTTCAACGTTGGCGAGTTTCTCGAGACAACATCGCCATACATGTGGGCATTGCTCGGAATCTCGTCATGCATTGGATTCTCTGTGATTGGAGCTGCTTGGGGAATCTTTGTGACGGGCTCGTCGGTGCTGGGTGCCGGAGTCAAGGCGCCAAGAATCACCACAAAGAACCTTATTTCGATCATTTTTTGTGAGGTTGTGGCCATTTATGGACTCATCATGGCCATTGTGTTCTCATCCAAGCTCACGGTAGTGGATTCAGTTTCGCTGTATTCGAAGGAAAACTTCTACACAGGTTACTCGTTGTTTTGGGCCGGTCTTACTGTCGGTCTCAGCAATCTGATCTGCGGTGTGGCGGTGGGAGTGACGGGGTCGACTGCTGCCATCTCAGACGCTGCCGACTCATCGTTGTTTGTTAAAATCTTGGTGATTGAGATTTTTGGCTCTGTTTTGGGTCTTTTCGGGCTCATTGTCGGTCTTTTGATGGCCGGTAAGGCGGGAGAGTTCAAATAAGAGCGATGGGAATCCATCATTTCATACAGTTAAAAGTAACAATATTTAGTGATTCTCTAATGTACTAAGTACTCTGCGATATTTCTCTATAACTTACTCACTTGCTCCACCGTGGCACCCTCGTTAGCAGGATCCAGTAGCTTCCAAACGCACTCCACTTTTTCCATAGCAAACCGATCGATGATCGCGCTAGCGAGGTCCTCAAAGTTGGCTGTGGCAAGAACAAGGATTGTTGGACCGGCTCCGCTCAAACAGATACCAAGAAGACCCGGATGCGTTTGCGGGGTGAAGGTTGAGAGAATCTCGGTCAGTCCCGGTATCAGAGACTTTCTGTAAGGTTGGTGAAGCTTGTCTTGCATCGAGTTGTAGATGAGCTCTCCGTCAGGCTCGGCGGCGCCCACTGCGGACGTGAGCACAGCGAGTCTTTGGAGGTTGAACACAATATCTTGGCGTTCGTAGGAGGATGGAAGCACAGCTCTAGAGGCAGAAGTGGCCACCTCAAATTGTGGAATGATGGCAAGACACCGGATCTTTGGGTTCCAAGAGTACCGCACGTGTCTTCCGAGATCTAGTGGTGCGTCTGACGGACGAACCTTAGGGTCTGAGCCAGGTTTTGGGAGCAGTTCGCTCAATGGTTGGTGAACCAGACTATATTCCTGGTTTGAGAGGTCTCTCAAAAATGATCCGACAAAACCGCCCATCATCGCGGCAGTGATGTTATCTGGGTGTCTCTCAATCATGAGACAGTAGTCGAGACATCTCTGTTTGGAAAAGCCGAGGTTTCCCACGGCGTTGGCCAATAACACACCGGCCACAACGGCCGCACCTGAGGACCCAAGTCCCCTTCCAAAGGGAACGCCATTGCTCACGTGCACTTTTGTCCCGACTGGGAAGGTTTTCATGCCGTTGCAACGAAGCACGTATAGAGCAGTCTTGGTGATAAGGTTTTCCTCTGATGCAAGTGGAACGTTGGCGGCGCCTTCGCCGTCGTACGACAGCACACAGTTCTGTGGGTCCTTTTTCGATTCCGAGCCATACTTGGCCTCGTCAATCTTGACGTTGAGCACCAGATATAGGTTGAGTCCGATACCAAGCACATCGAAACCGGGGCCGATGTTGGCCGAGGAGGCTGGCACTTTGATCACGAATTCCGCCGTCATGAGTTTGCGTGAGTGTGGACGATGAGGTGTTATATGCAGGCGATCTATGTGACGAGGACGGTTGAAAATATGATGATGACTCTTGGAGTTTTTTTTTTTTTTTTTCGCAGCGGTGCCGGCGAACAGGTAAAAAATTTTCCGGTTCCGGAGCAGACTAGATTTAAGGAAAAAGAGAGAGGAAGAAGGGCAGGTTGTGAAAGTGGAACTCAGAAGTAAAGGAGACCGCAGAGTACGAGCAGTGCGGTCAGACTTGTAATGCACTCGGCCTTGTCTTGAGTTGAGTTTGGGTGCTCTTCGGTCGTTCTTGGTGTTCTGGTGAGCTTGCGGCTTCGCGGCTGAGGTAAACCCTGTTTTCTTGTTGGTGCAGAGCCGCAGAGCCACGCGAGGCAGCTCGAAAATATTCAACTACGAGAGGTTCAACTTGGCTTGATTAACCATTAATATACACATCAGAGTTTGACACTCTCTATGAAAACGTCATAGTAGACCTCCTTCAATTGATACAAGTCATTAAACCTGGCAGCGCCATCCTCATGGAGTTCCAGCTTTTCGTAAAACAAATCGTAAAAGGCCAACAAGACCAATTCCATGGGAATCACCAAATTCAGCCTCGTCAAAGTTTCTCCACCGCTAAGTTTCCCATTGCTCACCATGAGACCCAGTAGTTTTGCATTCGGGCTCAAGACAACGCCGCCTGAGGATCCCGACCAGCAGGAAGACGAACATATGAGTAGTAAGGGGACTTCAAATGGCAAATCTTTGAAAACATAGTCGGCTTTGACCACTGTTGTTACCGTTCCTGGAGACTTCAATGGTTGCAGATTTCTGTCGTCAAAAAAGAGCCCGTACCCAACAGATATCGTGGGCGAATCAACTGTGTACGGAATTGCCTTTTGTCTTCTTTCGGCAATGCTTTTCATGAGTTGGTGTATATCTGAACCATGTGGGAACTTCGGACTGTGCTGAAAGTTACCACCCTTAACACGGATAAAACAGAGATCGCAGAGTTTATTGTCGAACGGTATCAGGACCTCTTCTGCCAAAGATGGGTTATCGATCACTATTGATCTTTCTGATGAAATCCAAATGGTCATTGATTGACAAAGAGAGTCGTTCTGCATCACAACGTGTCTGTTTGTGAGAATGAGGTCTCTTTGGAAAACAGTTCCACTTCCCCAATACTCCGTGTTGTCCACGGTTTTGACTGTTATTCCCACTGTTGAGTCACTGTGAGTGAGACCGGCACTGTGTTCGGAGTCCTGCAACAAAGAGGAACAGCTTGAAGAGAAAACTGTCTGTTTCTGCCCGCTGAATTGATTGCGGAAAAAGTCATCCAGATGCTCAAATATTCGACTCCAACTCAGCAAAACCATCAGCTCACCCTGTCCGTTCTTCTTTACAAGGTTTCCCCACACCAAACCAAGAGAAACGGAAGCGCCCATCTGTTCTTTCAAAAAATTTACCACGCCGCCAATCATGTTGTCGAAATACTTGGAATCGCTAAGATAGTACGATCCATTTTTGCTGCGATAGTTCACGTATCCAATGGAGCTGAAGTTGTTGAAGACCGAAACGCTGGTGAGACTGAAAGGAGAGCTTTCGATCTTTATCTTCCACGGTAGAGCTGTCTCACGTTCCTCGTTCGAGAGCAGGGTAATGGGTTTCAGCTCCAGCGCTCCAGCGACCGGATATCTAGGCTTTGCTACCACCAGACACGAATTGCTGATATTCTCGGCCCCTTCTGAGTTTCCCGAGCTGAAATTGAATCCCGAGGAAAGAAGTTCCTGCATTTCTGTTTTCAGATCGTTGTTCCCCATCAAGCTCTTGAACTCGATGACCTTGCACTGGATCCACTGGATATTACCTTTCCCCGAGACCTCATTGTTCACTAGTTCCGCGGCAGTAAAGTAGATTTCTAGCTTCATCTGCATGTTCCGATATTCTTCTGGAAGCACTGCAAGACTTAAAATAAACTCTTGCAGCTTCTGATGTCTGCCCTTTTCGTTCACACAAACGTAGATGCCCGACAAACCATAGAGACTTTTGCGAGTGGCCGGACTCAGTATGCGGATCGTGATAGGTACATATGACCATTGCAGCTCGGAAAAACGTTCGTCCATTGTTCTGTAGACCCTGACTGCAATCTAAAACGCTTGTTTTCTCGGCCTTTGAGTAGAAATCGAACCACTTTTCTTGATCCCATCGTGTGACTTTTCCTAGCATGCCTGAATTATAGTCTCTGGCTTTTTTTTTTCTACCTCGTAAAATAACCGTGGATCAAATTTCCTAACGGGGAAACTCGATAACGAAAAGATTCATTGAACGGTTATATCAAGTTAACTAGTGAGCAAACTTTAGCTAGACGGTCAGACAAAAAAAGATTGTGAGATCATATGCAATCATGACATTATACACAGAATTACCTCTGATAGGTTTTGATTTTTCAACAAAATCGAAAAAATAAGAGAACACCAGTATGCGAAAACTTAGGAGTATCCTCAACTCCGTGGATGTTATAAACACAAGGCAAAAACTTACGCATCACAACGTATTGAACAGTAAGCCTTTGAGCTCCTTGCGGAAACCAAGCAGCTCCTCTCCTTTGATAGGCGTAGATGTAGTGACAGTAGTTTCCTCGTTTTCCTTACCAACAAACGTCTCGCTACCTTCACCACTCTCGCTTGTAACCACTATCTCAGAGTTTCCGTTCTCTTGTAAGCTTCTTCGATAGGAGCCCGGATCAGCAGAGACATTTCTCCCACACAGTTTTTCCAATGTCTTCTTTAGCTCCTCTTTGCTCTTCACCCCTTCCACCATCTGCGGGTGTTCTATTTCTGTGTCGCCATTTTCTGTGTGAACAACGGCTTTGGTGCCTTCCCTTGCTTCTTGAACTGGCTCGGAACTGTCTTCAAAGACGGTAATCAGGTTGAAGTTCAGGCCACTGCTACTTCTTTTCTTGGGTTTTTCAAACGAGGGAACATCTCTTTCCAGTACCCTAGGCGAAGGCACCGATATCCTATTGGTAACCTCATTGTTTTCCCCCTTGTTCAACGACTCAACGGTCAGGTTGAAGGTTTCAACAAGATCGGCTAATGATTCTCCGATTCTGGCAAAATTCTCAAGAGGACTCGTGACAGTTTGATTGAGCTCGATGAGACTCAGCTTGTTGCTGAGAATGTCCACCTTCTGAATCACATTCTTGTAGAGCTCGTCTTCATTCTCCTCTAAAATCGGGGAGAACATTTCCTCGTTTGCGAGCTCAAATTCCTTTTCAATTTGGTTGCCTGCGAGCTCGTGTAAAAAGCTTCTAATTAGACAGATCAAACTATCGAGTAGCTGACTCATCATCAGAAGTTTTGTTGGGGTCATGAGGCTTTTCGTGGATGGAGACAAAGAGAACTTGCGCGCACAAAGGCCCAATATGTGTCTACCATCACTGGTCATCGATTTGGAGTCACCTTCGGCGACGGAAAGCAGCACACACATGAACAACTTGCGGATCGTCTGAAAGTGGTGGAATAGCTTGAAAGGACTGGTGGGAAGTTGCAAAAGTGCAGCGACGGGTTGTTTTGAAGGCGAAGGCTGTTGCAGTTGGGCCTGCTGTAGTTGTTGTTGTTGTTGTTGTTGTTGTTGCTGGTGAAGAGTCGGAGAAAGCGGCTGGGGAATTGTTGGGCTCCTTAGGTAATGAGACTCTCCTGAAAATGATCTCAGTCGAAGAGGTTTCAATTTCGGGGTTTGTGAAACGTTTCTCAAATCTTCAAGAAGCTCACTGTGATTTAGCAGATTGATAAACTTGAGATCCTCACTTACCAGATCCAGCTGGTATATCTCGAGGTACTTGCCCAGGTACTCTGAATTGGCAATTGGTATTGATTTTTGCAACCTTTGATTGAAAGAAAGTAAAAGAGTGTTGAGTACACTTTGAATGAGCAGGTTTGAGCTCTTGAGTTTTTGTCTTGTCACTGGCATGTTTCTGGAGAATAGAGCGTTCAAATGATTGCAGTTGATGTTTCGTATGAGCTTCAAGTGGTTCGATATTAGTCTGTCAAATTGTTCATTGATTTGAAGAAACTCAGTCAACCGGTTGCTGAGTAACTGAAGATATATTTTTGTTGCGATTTCTTTCGTCCTCATGTCGAAGTTCAGCAGTGCGATAGACAAAACAACCAAGATTTTGGAATGTGTCGTCTTCAATTGGTCGAGATGTCTTTTGGTGAATGCGAGCAGTGCCCTTGCGAGGTGAAAAGCTTGGGTGGAATGGACTAATCTGTGAGTTGGTATCTTGTTTAGATCAATCAAGATCCTGTTCGAGGTTGGCTTTGAATCTGATTCGGCTGATCCTTTTCTGTGTATGCGTTCGTCATCGCTCATGAGCGATGATGCAATAATCTCGAATTTGAACTTTTCAAGCAATGACGTTGTCCAATTAGTGATCCCATGATGAGACTGCAAATATTCTTGGAAGAGCAGGGCTGAGCATGCCTCGAAGGGCGACGACGACGATAAAGGGTAATGTACAACGGTGTTTTGTTTTTCGTCAGTGAGCCAATCGAGGCCAGTATTATGCTCCGTGTTGTCCTTTCCATGGATCTCGCTTTCCCATACGTATTCGGATGCTGACGTGGCCAATGGCGAGTCCAGGTCTGTATTTCCGTATACGATCTGACTCACAGTGCTGTTACTGGCGCCAAACTCGCTTTCGGTGTAAAGACGCGGTACACTGTTTCTGTTACCGTCGTCGATGCCCCAGTCTGACACATACACATCGTCGTGCAACGTACTAGAGCCGTTGTTGATACCGGGAGGCTCCATGTGTGTGTTCCAGTTCTTGCGGCCGATGGCCTGATGAAAGCGGTCGGCTATTTTGTGTATGTATTCTCGGAGTAGTAGGCTGATCGAAAGTTTCCTTGATTTTCAGTGGGGCTGCCGTTGAAAGCCCTCAGAAAATGTTGCGGTTATAGCTCAGTAGCTCTGGTTTTCAGATTGTCTGTTTATCCTAGTTGATTCCCATTTATAAAGCTCCTTCTACCAATATCCCTGTTTTGTTTACTCGAAATTAAAAAAACACTAATTTAGTTTTCGGTTCAAAACAAACTTTTTTTTTTCTCTCTTAGCAGATCGAACAGTGGTAGCCGAAAAACAAGGCGGAGACTGCCAGCTGGCACTGCCATTATTGGATCAAGTGCCGGCAACAACCCGTTAGTTACACCATCTTTCACATTCGTTAACCGCCGCTGAGCCCAGCGTCTGCTGCCCCACTATCCCTGACTGGAGCAGTTTGCCGACAGCAAATAAGCGAGGTGGGGCACTAGTTTGTACTTACTTGGAGGCGCCTCCCTTCACGTCTAACAAATCAAGGCCTCTTTAGCTTAGTGGTAGAGCGTTGCACTTGTAATGCAAAGGTCGCTAGTTCAATTCTGGCAAGAGGCATTTATTTTTGCTTTTTTTTGCGAAGTACCCAATTTTTTTTTTTGGAACCTGTGTGTAGTAGTTCTACCGGAAAACAAATTTCGTTTTGTCTCCATAAAAGACGATTCTCCATATTACTTGATCTGCGCCATCATCCCCATATTCACCACGCAATGTCGCACGAGAACAACAGAAGTTATGCGGCACTCAAAAAACAGACTTTAGTCTACAACATTCTCACAAGTCAGGATAATATGCTGGCCAACGCATTAAACTACCAGTTTGCTCATATCCAGCAGGGAGCCGGGACCGCAATCGCTGCGCACCGGCCCACCACCGTAAAGGAATTCGAGCACATTCTTCTCAATAAAGTCTGCGACAAAAGCTGACCAGCGATATGCTCATTGATACGTTACTATACATACAAGGTTTATTTGTTCAGGGTTGGTATTTCCTCTTTTTCCGCTTGCCGCCGTTGGCTGGTTTTTTGCCCGGGTCGGACTTCCCACCGTTGCTGCTGCCGGCACGGTTTTTCTGGCTGCTCGACTTGCGCATATCAATGTATCCGGATCTTGAAGGCTGTTGCAGGGACGAGCTGGGCCCTGACGGCACCAATACCCCGCTTTTCGAAGCCCGCGGCTGGTTGGAAGGCAAAACGCCAGACTTCTTTGGCCGTGGAGGAGGAGGGTATGCATTATAGTTCGGTTTGCGAGCGTATTCGTCGTAAAGATCGGGTCTTTTCTTGGTGTTGATGTTGATGTTGTTGTTGTTCTGGGGTTTGCTGTAGCTGTTGTATTCGTTTCTGCCGTAATAGTCATCTCTCATGTTTCTGATGTTTTTCCTGTACTGACTGCGAAGTTCTCTTGGCAGATTCTCGCCGGTGAAAGCAGATCCATTGATGTTGGGTGTCTTGGAGACCCTTCCCATGCGACACTCGTCTCCGTAATGCCCTCGTTGAGCACAGTTGTAGCAGTAGATGGAGTTTGTAGGGTATGCAAATTTATGAGAGCTGTTGTGAGAGATGGTAATGTAACTTCGCCAAATGTTAGGACATCTATCATTGGAGTGGTTCTTTGAATCGCAGTCTGTGCAGTAGTTGTATTTGCGTTTTTCCTTGCATTGATTTCTAAAGTGACCCCTTTCACCACAGTTACTGCACACCATCGAGTTTGGACACTGTGTTTCGTAATGGTCGTCCACTTTTCCGCACGCATGGCAAACAACCACTTTACAGTTGACTCTTATATGGCCTCTTCTGTGGCAGTTTGAGCAAATTGGCTGCGAAAGCTCAGGGTCGGTCACTCCAAAATAACGGCCTTCCCCTCGGAGCTCTGCCAGCTCATCGTTGTCGTTGCTGATTTCTTTGAAAACAGGCGACGAGGGCGTCTTACTCTTTTCTTCACGATCGCTTTGCTGACTCTCTGGATCTGACTCAGCTGCGCTTTGGATTTCCAGCTCCTCTGCGGGGCTCTCGTCAATCACGATCGCGACCTCGGGATCCTCGCCAGCTTCCTTGACTTCTGGGGACTTGGACATTGTTGCTCGCCTCTTGATAGCTTCAAACATCGAAGCACAGAGCTGTGTGATCTTCGACTGTTGAAATTTTTACCATCTCAGTCAGAAATACAAAAAAGCTCCAATTACCCGGCCCGAACACTTTTTTTTTTCTTTTCGTTGTGGATGAGATTTCGATGAAAATAATACAAAAGGGGACTCCAATGCAGAGGTGATCAAAGTGACCTGGTATCATCCATAACAAACACTAAGTGTGCCAACAACATGTCGGAAGAAGTTGCACAGAAAGTGGAGGCTCTCTCCGTTGGTGACAAGACTCAGGAAACTGAGCCAAAGCAGCAAAAGGAACAAAAGCCAAAGGCCAACAAAAAGGCGGGAAAGAAAGCCCAAGATGACGGAAAGCCAAAGAGACCTCTCGAATTGACTCCAAAACCAGAGTTCTTTGATCACAGAATCAAGATCTTTGAGCGCATCAAGGCTCAACATGAAAAGGAGCTCGCCGAAAAGGAGAGATTCCCAATCAAGATTACCTTGAAGGACGGCACTGTCAAGGAAGGTACTGCTTGGGAGACTTCGCCTTTGGAGTTGGCTAAGGCCATCGGAAAGTCGTTCTTCGAGAGACAGGTGATTTCTAAGGTGAACGGAGAGCTTTGGGATCTGGAAAGACCATTTGAGGGAGATGCCACTTTGGAATTCCTCGACTTTGAGTCTGACGAAGGTAAGCAAGTGTTCTGGCACTCGTCTGCCCACGTTTTGGGTGAAGGTTGTGAGTGTCACTACGGTGCCCACTTGTGTTTCGGTCCACCAACTGAGGACGGTTTCTTCTATGATATGGCCATCGAAGACGGTAACTACGCCGTGTCGCAGGCTGACTTTGGTAACATTGAAACCCTGTGTGCCAAGGCCATCAAAGAGAAACAGCCATTCGAAAGACTGGTGATGACCAAGGAGGAACTGTTGGAGATGTTCAGCTACAACAAGTACAAGGTTGCGCTGATCCAGAGCAAGATCCCAGACGGAACTTCGTCTACCGTGTACAGATGTGGTCCATTGATCGATCTGTGCAGAGGTCCTCACGTTCCTCACACAGGAAGAATCAAGGCTTTCAAGGTCTTGAAGAACTCCTCTTCTTACTTCCTTGGTGATGCCGCCAACGACTCGCTTCAGAGAATCTACGGTGTCTCTTTCCCAGATAAGGCACAGATGAAGGACCATCTCAAGTTCTTGGAAGAAGCAGCATCCAGAGACCACCGTAAGATCGGTAAAGAGCAAGATCTCTTCTTCTTCCATGAGATGTCTCCTGGTTCTTGTTTCTGGCTTCCACACGGAGCCAGAATCTACAACACTCTGTGCGATCTGTTGAGAGGAGAGTACAGAAAGAGGGGTTACGAGGAGGTCATCACCCCTAACATGTTCAACTCTAAGCTTTGGGAGACTTCTGGTCACTGGGCCAACTACAAGGAGAACATGTTCACTTTTGAGGTTGAAAAAGAGACTTTCGGTTTGAAGCCTATGAACTGTCCAGGTCACTGTTTGATGTTCAAGTCCAGAGAAAGATCATACAGGGAACTCCCATGGAGAGTTGCCGACTTTGGTGTGATCCACAGAAACGAGTTCTCTGGTGCGCTTTCCGGTCTGACCAGAGTTAGAAGATTCCAGCAAGACGATGCTCACATCTTCTGTACCCAAGACCAGATCGAGGACGAAGTGTCTGGTGTCTTTGACTTTTTGAAACACGTCTACGGTATCTTTGGCTTTGAATTCAAGATGGAATTGTCCACCAGACCAGAGAAGTTTGTTGGTGAAATTGAGACCTGGAACCGCGCCGAAGCCAAGCTGGAGAGTGCTTTGAACAACTGGGGAGGAAAATGGGAGATCAACCCAGGTGACGGTGCTTTCTACGGTCCAAAGATCGACATTATGATTTCCGATGCTCTCAAGAGATGGCACCAGTGTGCAACTATCCAGCTCGACTTCCAGTTGCCTAACAGATTCGAGCTCGAGTTCAGAGGAAAAGACGATTCCGCAGAGACTCAGAGACCAGTCATGATCCACAGAGCCATTCTGGGTTCGGTGGAAAGAATGACTGCTATTCTGACTGAACACTTTGCTGGAAAATGGCCATTCTGGCTTTCTCCAAGACAGATCTTGGTTGTTCCAGTTGGTGTCAGATACTTTGACTACGCTCAAGAGGTTCAAAAGACTTTGCAATCGGAAGGATTCTACGTGGATGTGGACCTGTCTGGTAACACTCTTCCAAAGAAGGTGAGAACTGGTCAAATGCAAAAGTACAACTTCATCTTCATTGTGGGTGAGCAAGAACAGAACAACAAGTCAGTCAATATCAGAAACAGAGACATCGAAGAGTTGCAGAACAAGAACGAGGCTATCAAGCTCGAAGAGATCTTGCCTCAATTGCACGCTTTGAAGAATGAGAAGAGAAACGACAATGTTCTTTAATTTCCTGGCTTCAATTCATATATAAACTGTTGATTCTCTATATTATTGAAGCTTTGCAACCACCATATATAAAGAAATCACTCATTCTATTTTAGTGTAAGCGGTCACCTCGAAAACGATGAATTCATTGAATTTAGTTGTTTAGGCTCTCTAGAGGATTTTTGAACTCTCTAATAAAGGTTCGATGTCAAAAAAAAAGGAGGGGAATAATGAAAGTAAAAAAATGCGTAAACCCGGAATCGAACCGGGGGCCCAACGATGGCAACGTTGGATTTTACCACTAAACCATTTACGCTTTAGTTGGAAGGTTTCAGTAGCAGTACAATATGAGGGAATATTTAAACTTGAACAGCCCATGATCTTTCCACCAAATCAACTGAATTGTCTTACTACTTTCAGCCGGAGCAGTCGATCAAAGAATTAGTCTCGTGATGACGAAGGGGCCGAGAGTTGTGTCGTGCAACCTACTGGAAGTTGCCACAAACATAAATAACAGGCTAGTTTAATGTTCCCTAGCTTGTATTTTCACAAAAGGTCTGGGTCAATCATTCCATTGTATATACCAAGCTCGGAGATTTCCGAAACCTCTTGCGGCCAGAAGTTGTTTCCGACGATTTTATCCAGCTCTTCTCTAGACGCTTTTCCCTCCAGTAGACACAGCCTGGCCAGTGCTTCCTTGAGTCGCTTACGTCTCGTGAGCTTTTCAATGGAGCTTTCGCGTAATCCACCAGACTGCTGGGAATACGTGACGGCATTCTTGAGCAGTTTGGTGCAATTTCCTCTCAGGATTTCCTTGGTTCTTTCATCAGTGGTGGAGAGCTGGTATCTCTCCAAGTCGATATCTGCTCTTTCGATGAGAACAGAACAGATCTGGGAAATCAAACCACTCAGTTTTTCGCTTTCTTTGAACCTAGATTTTTTGATCTCATCGTAAGAGCTCTTCAACAACTCGTATGTCCGTTTATACTTGTTGTTCATCAGTGACAAAGCCGTCCATTTGTCAGACTCCGGCAATAATAACGCGCTTTCTCTGTACTTGTCCAACAATGTTCGATACGTAGCTGTTTCGAGAAGCAGTCTTTCCACGGATTCAGACAATTGACTTTCGGAGGCTGTACTCCATATCTGCTCCAACTCCTCAAAAGACCTCGTTTGTGAAGCGAGAAGACCCAGTTTTGCCAATTTGTACTCATCCAACTCAGCAGCAGTCAGCTCAGGAATGAAGTCGTTGACGGGTTGCGAAAAGCGCACGATCAGGTCCTGAGAAACCCGGTCTACCTCGCTGACAAATTGCCCGGTTGCGGCTCTGATGTAGTCTATTTGGTCCTGCTCGACAGCAAACTCAAACACCGCGCTCACAAGCCGGTATGCACTTAGGCACGTCTCCAAGACAGTACCTGGGAGCACCGTTTCTTCTCCGCTGGCAAACTCTTGCTCTTCGGAAGTGCTTTCCGCTCCATGTTCGGTTGGTTTATCCCCGATTAGCGACTCCAGTTCGACAACTTGGAACTCCAGAACCAGCATCAGCAGCTGCTTGCTGGCGTCAGCGCAATGAAGAACCTCGTCCCATTGTGAGTCAGCGGATTTTACCAGCTCTTCAACGTACTCAAAGTAGCAAAGGGCCGCGTTGTAGTAAAGATCCCACGGAAATCTGCTGCTGCAAGATCTGGCTGCCTCCAGAGACTCCTTGAAGAAGCTGATTATACTGGCCAATGGCTGGACAACGCCCGTTGCATCACCAGCAAGCGCCTCTGCACAGTTCTCGAGTTCGCCCAAATTGACTGCGTCGTTTTTGATGTAATTGTTGTAGACAGAGAACAGGAGCCTTGTGAGGTTGTATCTTG
Organism: Ogataea henricii; assembly: GCA_003705115.2. Lineage (NCBI taxonomy): Eukaryota > Fungi > Ascomycota > Pichiomycetes > Pichiales > Pichiaceae > Ogataea > Ogataea henricii. The sequence goes on from PPHT02000031.1 coordinate 15,099, forward strand.
CGTCTATGTAATCTGCAGACAAAGAAAGCGACTTCTCATACAACTCAAATGCTCTCTGATAGAAGCGTAGCGCCTTCGACAAGTCCGAGGAAAACCATCTGTCGCCAAACTCCTCTTCTTCTGTTGCGGTCATGAACCAATCTTCCGCGGTATCTGGTTGTTTCTTGTCGTGCTGATCATCTCTGGGTCTTTGCTGCGCAAACTTCTTGGGCAACTTCAGTGTTTTTCCTGATTTTGAAATCATGATCAGTATTCTATTCAAGCTCAATGGAATTGATGATACTTACTGTTCATTTCAGCAGTTCTGGCAGGAGCGACGAAGGTCCTTTACCCTAAAAAAGGTGAAGAGGTTTTTGCTAAATCAGCTTTTTTTTTCTTTTCGTATCAAGAGATCTGAAATCAATTTTCAAAACGCGGTTTGAAAAATCTTTAGAAATGTACACAAACACACCCTTTTTCCCCACAAAAGTGTCAACAGGTTGTTATTCGTCAAGCATATTTAACAATGACCTTTAAGAACGCAGAAGACCTCATTCCAGATAGATATGGAGAAGCGGGCGAGGCTCAACCGACAGAAATGTACGCAATGTTTCTTTCTTATCAAAAGCACCCAACCAATGCGAAAATCGCCCAAGTTATGGTTACCGACTTCACATCAACTCCTTACACGCCTCAAGATGAAAGACTTGATCGAACATTTGAGCTCAAGGGAGGGGACTTTCTTACTCTAAATGAGATTCTGACAGTCGAGACTTATTCTAATATATTCAACAAATTTCTTCAACAACAGTTGAAGAGGTTTGGATCATGTGACCCACTCAGCCATCAGCCTTATACTGAGCTTTACAAAAAACTGATCATTGTGAAAATAGCGGGTATGACTAAGCGTTTTAAGTCACTTGTCGAGTTTCAGCGTGCCTCGTGGGAAATATTGGCTAGAAAGGATTTAGAACTAGAAGTGCAGAAGAACGAACACTTGATGAATTTCTTGGGCAGACTGTATAACAGGGCCCCCAAGAGCTGGAGGGACAAGCTCGAGCGTGACTACGGGTTATGCGAACTTCTCCAAACTCATCTTCCGCTCAAAAGACCCTACAGTGATTCAGAAGACAACGAACCCAGCGAACAAGAGGATAATGACGTGACCAAGCGCACGAAGAGGTCGACGTTTGTGGAAGAGAAAAGCGACCCCTCTGACTCAGATCAAGAGATGGACAGAAGGGGTGTAACAACTCCATCGACTGAGCCACGCAAGGCATTAGACTGCCACTCTTTCGAGAAACCAGTAGAGATCGAGGATGTTCACATAATTGGATACTTGGCCGGATCAGGCTCACTGACGGAAATCAACATAAAGGACAAAAAAGAGATCATAGCAGAGGGGTTGAAACTTTTCACTAGTTTCCAGCCCGTGGAAAAACTCGGTTACAAAGACGGGTATCTGATCTCCAACTATCTTGAAATAGAATTTCCTGACAGAAGTTCACTGTACAAGTTCTTCAACGCTGATGAACTCGAGCCCGTTAGCGAGGAGCGAATTCAACAGAAGCTTGAAGGAATCCGTGGATTCCGTGGAACCATATGGCTTGAGCCCCGAGTCGTCGAAGATGGCGCCAGCTCATACAAGATCTGGACGTTTCTGAGTCAAACTGCTGACGATTTGATGTCAAAAAGAAGGTGAGTAAAAAAAATTGAACTGAATTTTTTTTTTCACCCAAAATTGCATATATTTTCGTGTCGCATGAAACCTGACGATTGTTCACGATGAAAGACGGAAGACAAGTGAGTATTCCAAGAAGCAGAACACAATAAGCATGCCACCAAAGAAAGGAGCAACCGCTAAAGTTGTTGAAAACGGATTCAAGTTTGTCCGAGAGACAAAGTTCAAGCACAAGTTTGGAGCCCATGTTGGCATGGGAGGTGGTATCTATAACGCGGTCACGAACTCCATGAACGTGGGCGGCAATTCATTTGCCTTGTTTCTGAAAAACCCCAAAAGATGGGTGTCGCCGATGATCTCGGACGAGGATGCTGCGAAGTTTATCGAACTGTGCGAAGAGCACAACTACAACCCGAGAACGGACGTTCTTCCGCATGGCTCGTACTTCATCAACCTTGCTAATCCAGACGAGGAGAAAGCGAAAACGTCGCTCAAGTCGTTCATAGATGACTTGACCAGGTGCGAGAAGCTCAACATCGGACTTTACAACTTCCACCCAGGGTCGTCACTTGGGTCGAACCACAAAGAGTCGTTGAAAAGACTGGCCAAAAACATCAACTACGCAATCGAGCAGACGTCTTTTGTCAAGATCGTTATTGAAAACATGGCAGGCCATGGGAACTTAGTTGGAGGAGATCTCGAGGATATCCAGGAGGTTCTATCCATGATTGACAACAAGGACAGAGTTGGGGTTTGCATTGACACATGCCATACTTTTGCAGCAGGATATGATATTCGAAACGAGATAGCTTGGGAGAAGTTTTGGAAAGAGTTTGACGAGAAAATCGGGTTCAGATACTTGTCAGCATTGCATGTGAACGATTCAAAGGCTCCATTGGGTGCCAACAGAGATCTTCATCAGCGTCTGGGCTGGGGATTTATTGGGCTGGAGTGTTTCAGACTGCTTGCGAACGACCCTCGACTAGCTGATATTCCGCTGATTCTGGAGGTTCCTGTGGACGCGAAAGACGACTCTGGATTTGGGGAGGACATTAAGCTCTTGGAGTGGCTAGTTGGCAAGAGCGAGATGGATCCAGAAGTGCTTGAGAAAGCTGAAGCATTGCAGAAACTTGGAGAGAAAGAGAGGAAGGAACAGTTGGACAAGTACGAGAAAAAAACCGCTAAGCGTTCGAGAGCTGCCGACAAACAAGGAGACATCTTGTCGGTGATGTCAAAAGCCAAAAAAGCCAAAAAATCTGCCTAAGTGTCATCAAATAATTACGTTTAACCTGAATCCCACCTGATGGTATCTGCTGAGATACCAAGAAACCGTTCCAACCAGTGACCCGGCCCCGCTGAAACCTATGAAACCCTGATAACTCCGCAGAGTAGGGTGTCCGATAATGGCGCTTGCCACACTCAATCCAGCAAACAGGAAGAATCCCGACATGAAGTAAACTGTACCGTACCGTTGGCCAAACTCTCTTGTTGGGGAGATTGATCCTATGCATGTAGGTGCCAGACTGAGTATCGACGAGCTGAAGAATCCGTAGAAGACTGCAAAACAGTAGGCCGACTGTAGATTAGTACTGGTAGTTGACCAGGCCAACCAGATGAAGAAGATGCTCAAGGTAGAGCCAAAACTCATGGCCACCATCACGTTATAGCAGCCGTACTTATCTGCCAGGATGCCCGGCACAATTCGTCCTGCGATTCCTGCCGAGTTCATGACTGTGATTACCCTGTTTGACCTCGACTCGCCATAGCCTATCAAAGTGACGTACGAGCCGATGTACGTGAAGGTGCACTCAAGGGCGATTTCCGAAAAGGACTCGGCCAGGCAGCAGAACAAGAACTTGACGTCTTTGAGCGAGCTGAAGTCGACAGATTTTCTGAGAAGAGATGCCAGCTTCAGCAAGACAGCCCAAGCTTTTTGCCACGACCCTGCCTCAGAGTGCTGAAGTGTCGTTTTCGGCAGACGATCTTTGATCAGCACACAGGAGAGACCCAACACAGCGGCACATCCGAACGCGAGTATCCTCATGCTCCACCGGAATCCCACGCTCGGATACAGCTTGTCGAGCAGTATGGTGATGACAATTCCGCCTACTGAGCCGCCCAATGTGGCCAAACCAAACGCTTTTGAGCGGTTTCTCAAGAACCAGTGACTAATGACGGCAGTGAGAGGACTGCTGAGTGTGCCGATTCCAAGTCCACAGACAAACGAGAAACAGAAAATAAAGCCAACCAGTGACTTGCACTCACCGGTGCAGAATAGTCCAACAAAGAGCAACACCGTTCCAAGAAGCATGGGTGTAGTCGATCCCAACTCGTCGAACAAAACCCCTGAGAAAATGAACGTGATATAGGTTATCGACAGGAACAGCGAAAACACCAGCGAGCTCTTGGTCGTCGAAACATCAACGAGCTGGTGCAAATGAAGATACGTTTGGATTGTGCCGACGGAATTGAGAATCCCGTACGCCACCAGAAGCCCCAGGAATGAGCCAACAACTACTGCGTATGCTCTCCACCCCCCGTCAGGATACCCGGATGGATCGTTCGGGTCGAATGTCTCATCCGTCGTCTCTAAGGGTACATTTAACGGCTGTGGATCGATCACATCCAATTCCAGTTCCACAGTGACTATCCTCTTGAGTCCACTCTGGCGCTGATTCTCACGTATCTCCGTAACATCAGCCATTCTTGAAGCTTTGAGTCTTTTAATACGAACAAGCCTGAGATGAGTACTGTAAACAGGTGAAAAATTCACTTACTAACCAAAAGAGGAAAAACTATTTTTCAGATAAGGAAAAAAAAATCTCAATTTCTTTGAAAAAACCAAGGATCTTTTTTCAGATAAGCGGAAAGCAACATTGCAAAAAACTAATCTAAACAGTAACAAGAAATTAAAATGCAAACAGTACGTTAGAGTTGGAACACGGTCTTTGCACCAACATGATAGGTAGACATACACTCAATCAAACGGATTCCTGTTTTTCTTTGGCCTCGCTTTTGACTTTATCTGCCTGCTCATTGAGTGGTTTTGCAACAGGTTGAAGAGGCTCAGGAAGCTCTCCTTTCTGCTTGAGAGCATCGGCAACAACAGCATTGTCTTTGGCTGCCATAAGCTTGGCTTCCTGAACATCTTCAAGAGTTTCAGGAGATTCGTGTTGGGTCTCTTCGCTTAAAGAAGATTTTCCAGAAGCGAGTGAGTTGCTATTCTTCTGTTTATCTGAGAGCTGTTTCTCACGCTCCACCTCCGCGACCTGTTCTCCAAGAGCCTTGGCCGGAGGCTTGGCTGCGGCGATGGCCGGAGCCTTTTCTTCAGCCTTTTCATTAATCTTGATTGCTGGAGCAGTAGCCGACTCATCAGAGACTCTTTTCCATCCAGTTTTGAAATTGGAACTCATCTCAAATCTAGGGAACGGATGAGCCTCCGTGTTGTAGACAACATTCTTCAAGTCCCACTTTGGATTATTGTCGTCGTCAAACAAAAGATATAGGTATTTCAATGTCTCAGCAAGCCAGAAAGACTCCATGTTATCCGCCTGGACAACTGGATCTTTCGTCACGTCTCTCAAAGATGTGTATCTAGGCTTTTTGTCCTTGCCTCCACTCTCGACCAACGTGTACTTGACGAAGTTCTCGAAAATTTCGTATCCCCACTCTCTGTACTTGATGTCTCCCGTGAGTTTGTACAGGTAGTAAAGAGTCTCCACAGTCTCTGGACGCTGTAGGTTGTGCGTGTCTGCACGCTTGATGCGGAAGTCTTCCTTTACACTTGGATCAGTATTGAACACCACGATCTCTGGCGAAAGACCTGAGGGTTTGACATCGTGATACATCCTGTAACACGTGTGGGCAAGATCTTCTCCCATTTTGAATTGTTCCTCTTTGAATGCGTCCCACGTTGGGAGCTTGCTTGCTGTCTGGTAATCCAGACCTCCCGTGGCTCCCAGTGCAAGCATTCCACCAGCAAAACAGACCAAGTGGTCCATCTTTGGACTCAATGGGCCGTTGATTCCCGCATCCAGCTCTCCGAAAAAGCCCAGCTCGCTCGGTTGCGACTTCTTATACAGATGTTTCTTCATTCCAGCAACAGACTCCAGGTACATTTCAAGGTACACTTGCTCGTTTGTCTGCAAATACTGCTTGATTAGGTACTCGTAGTACGAGTCTCCCCTCGAGCCAAGACGGATCAGATTTCCTTGGTACTTACCACTGTCTGGGTGGATGAAGATTGGCACCAGTCCGTCGGTAGGTTTGTTTGCGTCCATTACCTTCATAACGTTTTCTGCTTTATCCCAGTAAAGCTTCTCTCCAGTGAGCTTGGCAAGGTACTTGAACTCTAGCTGCAAGGTAGAGGCCTCTGCAGTAGAGCTGGCACCACGGTCGGAGTGACTCTTGATTCCTTGGCCACGAGCTAGGTTCACAGAAGCGTATGGTATCCCCGATGGAGAATCAAACGCACCCAGCAACTTGCCCGCCAGATGGACTGCTTTCTCCAAGTAGGCGTCGTCATCACTCAGGTAGTGAGCAGAAAGCAGCCCTCCCAACATTCTGATGGTAGTCTCGAAAGTGTTCACATTGTAGTCAAAGTCATAATTCAGCTCGTATTGGACCCATGCTTTAGCCTCGGCAAGTTCTTCTTCGCAGCCCATAAGCATGAGCGTATCCAGGGAATCCACAATAATCCAACCAAGCGGCTCAGGTCCCATGTTGCGCCCTGTCTGTGAAATAGGTTTATAAATGTCTTTTCCCCACCCATGCTCAGTGTAATCGTGCCAACTTTGCAAGAAAACCTCTTTGACACGGAGTTTTCTTTGGCTCCAAAGATCGCCCGACTTTTTGCCACCCAAAAGTAGCGAGTACAGCATCAAGACCAAGTAGACGCTCACAGAACCCAGGAATGCCTTCCAAATCATCTTGCTTTTCCAGCTCAAATTTCTCCAATACACTCTGTACACTTGCTCCACCACAGTTGTATCTTTTTGAAGCTTGTCCTTATAATAGAGGGGCAGTCCTGACGTCTGTTTTGACTTCCAAAGACCACCTTTTGCATTCAATGGGCTTTTCATGACGAATTCAACTGCACAATTGCCGCGACCCTGGCTCGAACTGGCTTCGTGATTCTCGTTCTGCCTTCTGTTCGTCACAGCTCAAATGAAGACACCTTGCGCTGTATTTTTAATTGAACGAACAAGGGGACGCTGTTGAGAGTCGTGAGTAGTCGGAAGTCTCACAATGCGGCTGGTGATCCTCTCCGTCTGCTCGACAAACTCGTTTTCTTTTTTGCCTTTCACGTAGATCAGTGATTAGGTGTACGTTTTTTTTCGCGATTGGAAAACGGAACAAGAGAAAAAAAAATCCTTCTTTTTCATTTGAAAAATCAGCACTATTCCCTTATTTTAGGACGGCTATTGGCGATGGGAGACAGAAACGCCAAAGCTTCGGGTGAGATCAAATGAACTACGAAGACATTACAAGAGAGTTGGCGCTGCACATATGACGGGTGCTCGAGATTATTGGTCGTTAGGGGATGAGGTCTGTGAGAAAATATGGAGCCATCTGAATACCTCGGTTTGCTACAGCTTCTACCGCACATACACAGAGACACGAGGCTCACTGTGTGAGTTGTTTACACGCTCCTTGCAATCGTTGTCTCCGTCGCCAAAGCTCGCCCAGCCCCCGTCGTTATCCCTCTTCGCCCCCGCAGTGCTTCATAACCACGAGCTAAGCACAGCCCGGCCAAATTTTACTTGCAACAAAATTGATCAGACATAATTGCAGTGTTGAAAAAAATCGTGAGTAATGATGAGTTCCCCGCTTACTGTGACGTTACAAATCAGATTGATAGAGCCATTATAGACACCAGGTCCAGCCATGAAACAACCGCCCGTCTCACAGGCGATTGGTGCCCCAATCCCAAACAACACAGACCACGCGGTCTCCGTGACCCTTCCAACATGGGAAGCCACCGTCGGCTACGAGGAGGGCCAAGATTGGGTGGTTAACCAAATGCATTCTGGATACCCTCGTTTTTTTGTCCACGCAAAGATCCAAGAGCTTTCCAAACTGCTTGAGCTGGCATACGGACGGGAAAACGAAAGATGTTTCATCTTCCCGACCTACAAAGTCGCAAAGCGGTGCAGAGCGTTCATCAAGGAAAAGACACAGCTACCAACCTGTCCAATTAGAATCCTGCAACTGAGCACACCGGCACCAAAGAATGAAGAGGAGGAATCCTACAGAATTGAGGCAGGAATTGCTGTTGTGTTTTTCCCTTCGTCGGAGTACTCTCTCGGTAAAAACTACTGGCAGCATGCTGGAGAAGGCATTTCTTCGAGACTGGGGGAGTATTTCCTCACGGAGATGAAAGAGAAGTTGGAGACAGCTGCACAGAAAGAGAAAAAGACACCAAGAGAAAGCGCTCGCAGAAGCTCATCGGGGAGAAACTCCCGGTCATCGATTTCTTCCACGGTGCAGAACAATCAGGAGTTTTCCACTTTTATCGAGGAAAGATTCGGAAGAAATCTGGATTTGAGATTTGCGAAGGAGGCAAAGAATATTTTGAGAAAGAGAATCGCCTCTTCGATTTCGCCTGACTTGTCTCCCGATGATGTGTATCTGTTTCCTTCTGGAATGGCCAGCATTTTCCACGCACATCAAATCGCTTTGAATTCGCTTGAAAACAAAGACGCCAAGTCTGTTTGTTTCGGGTTCCCGTATGTCGACACGTTGAACATTCTCAAGAAGTGGGGTGCGGGTGTCCACTTCTATGGATTTGGCGACGACGAGTCTCTCGACGATTTGGAAAAGAGACTTGCTGGCGGTGAGAAGATCTTGTCGTTGTTTTGCGAGTGTCCTTCAAATCCTTTACTAAAGACTGCTGATCTGGCGAGAATCAAGAAGCTAAGTGACAAATATCAGTTTGCTGTGGTTGTGGATGAGACTGTTGGAAACGTGACCAACATTGAGGCTCTGCCATACAGCGACATCGTCACCTCGTCGCTCACAAAAGTGTTCTCTGGTGACTCGAACGTCATGGGAGGTTCCTTGGTGTTGAATCCGAACTCTCCATACTACCAGACTTTCAAAAGCTACATGAATGAAGAGTTTGAGGACTTTTATTGGGCGCAAGATGCCATTTATCTGGAAAGAAACTCGAGAGACTACGAGTCGAGATCGCAAAAAATCAACGAGAACTCTCTATCGGTTTTGAAGTTTTTCCAAGAGTCGCCGTTGCTTGATAAGATCTTTTATCCTGCGATTTCCGAATCGAAAAAACATTACGATGCGATAAAAAAGCCAGATGGAGGTTACGGAGGACTCATGTCGATTGTGTTCAAGGACCAGGCGGACGCTGTTTGTTTTTTCAACAATGTCAAGCTTTCGAAAGGCCCTTCACTTGGAACTAATTTCACGTTGATCTGCCCATACTCGATTCTAGCTCATTTCCAAGAACTAGACGAGATTGAGAAATGGGGAGTGGACCGCAATTTGGTTCGGCTGAGTATCGGATTGGAGCCTACGGAAAAGCTTCTGGAAACATTGGGCGAGGCATTGAAGTGCGCTGAGGAGCAACACGAAGTCTGAAACCTTTTAACATAAGTAGAAATGGATCTAGTCAAAACAGACATTGAATGTATGTAAAAAAAGAGTATCGTTATCTAAACAGTCATTTCATGAAAACAGAGTGATACTGTACTGTAACAAGGGGCAAATATAGTACCTTTCTAAGTGCTGTTTTTGTCTGCTTATTTCTTCTCCATGTCACCCTTCTTGAATCTTGGGTGTCTTGGGTCGTTGATGAACTCAGAGGTATCTTGCAGCATACCTTGCACCTTACCAATTCCGTAGAAAGTAATACCGACTGAGACACGTTCGTTAGTATTAATGCCGATAAAGTTCATAATTTGTCATTACTTACATCCAACAAAGAATGGCCAGTAGTATTTCACCAATGGGAAGCGGTAGACCTTGACGCCGAGGAAGTTCATTGTATATGTATATGAGGATGCTTTTCAGTCAACTTCGTGTCTTTTGTGCACTCTTTGAGGTAGTTTATAGGGGTGGGTTTTTTCGAACTCGTCTTTTCAACTTGTCCTCATTCACTACTTTTTCGTGCTCGTCCAATTGGACCTGCTCGAAAAATTGAGCAAGCCAGGGTTCGTAACGCACGTCGATCGACGCCATAAAGGTTTGTCGGTCGATTGGTCGATCAATTGGTCGATCGACCGGTGAGTCAACTTTTTTTTTTTTTTTCTTTTTTTCTTTACTCGGTCCTTAGAAAAATCTGATCTCCGATCTTGTCATTGATCTTAATTTGACGTTGTCTGCCCGGTGAGAGGCTGTTTGACAATAGTTAACTTGCCGACGAACCAAAGATCTCAATACCTTGTTTGAGGAGCTTGGCTGTTGGGAGAAATCGAGCTTACCATTGAATGCTATAGTTTAGGCGGTCCCAAGTATTGGAAAATAGGGCACTCTTCAACAGCAAGTTATCAGATAGCGAGATGTCGGCGAATTCCGGGTTCGCTCGGTCTGAAAGCTTGGGCGAGTCTGAGCTTGCAAGACCGCTACCTGCTGTCACAAGACGCGGCAGCGTTATTCAGGAGGAGATCACCATGTTGAGACACAGAACAGAGATGGAGACATTCACAGAAAGTGAGCCTTCAGTCACTACAGACTCAGACTTTGTGGACGGGGACTTGGAAAACTACCCCGACGGGGGTTGGAAGGCTTACACGGTGTTGTTTGGAAGCTTTCTTGGTTTCACTGTGGATTTCGGTCTCATCAACTCTGTGGGATCCATCCAATCATACCTAAATAACCATCAACTCCAGGGGACTTCTTCGTCGCTTTCATCACTAATTTTCTCGATTTTTGTGTCTGTGAGTTATACTGCAAGTATCTTCTCGGGAGTTTTATTTGACGAATTTGGCAGCAAGATTCCGATGGCCATGGGAGCCATCTTTTTGTTTTTGGGACTATTCTTTACTGGACAATGCGAGTCTGTTGCTTCCTTTGTGGTTGTTTTTGGGCTCGTTGCAGGAACGTCTCTCGGATTCCTTATCTCGCCGCTGGGGGGTGTGGTGTCGCATCATTTCAAGAAGAAGCGGGCTAGAGCTTTTGGTTTGGCGACTCTGGGTGGATCAGTTGGCGGCGTTGTTTTTCCACTACTACTCAATCACCTGTACACCCGCGTTGGTTTCAAATGGGCTATGAGGATACTGTCGTTTATGTGCACGGGGATGCTGATTGTGTCTCTGACTCTTTGCAAAGAGAGATTGAGATCGAACTCACAAATGTCAACGACCGAGTTACCGTTTGCGAAAAAAATCTCGTTTGTGGCCAAAAATCTCTACGTTTTGAGCAGCAAGTCGATTGATCTGCATGCCTTCAAGGACCCAGCGTTTTTGTTTTGCACCGTTGCAGCCTCGTTCAGCGAGCTGTCGCTGGTTTGTGCGCTGACGTACTACTCTTCTTTTGTGATATACATGGGATATACCGAGACCCAGGGAAGCACGTTGCTTACCATAGTGAACGCAGTTGGCGTTGTTGGCCGTTTTCTGCCGGGAGTGATTGCTGACAGGATTGGGCCTTTCAACGTGATGACGATCATGATACTGGGTGTTGCTGTGTCGAACCTTGCGCTGTGGCTGGGATGGTGCACGACCACGCGGAGCCTATCATCGCTGTACACCTTTGCGGCGGTGTATGGATTTTTCAGTTCGTCTGCATTGAGTCTGACTCCGGCTTGTTGTGCGGCGATTTCGCCGACGAAGGACTTTGGTAAGCGGTATGCGACGCTATCTTTTGTCATTGGCCTGTTTTTCCTGGGAGGTTTGACAGCTGGTGGTGCGATCATTGGTGTTGAGAGCTACGAGTCGTACAGAAACTTCATCGTTTACTCGGGGGTGCTGGCTGTTATAGGAGACCTGAGCTGGATTGTGGCCCGGTATTGTAAGGTCGGATTCCGAGTGGGTGTGAAGGTGTGACGCGCGATGCGAGTCGTGATTCGGTAGGCGGTTTTGAAAGAGAAATCATCGCTCTGTTGCAGTACAACATCACTCACAGCGTAACATTGAACAAGCGGACAGTTTGCTGAGACTTTGAACTCAAAGTACGAGATTCCAATTCTCAGGATTACATTTCACCTTCATAGACATGTATAATTTTTAGCTGCTCTACACTATAATCAAGATCAAAGGTTCCTGCCGTGCGAGACGATCTTTTGACTTCCCAAGGCCTGCAAAATGCGGGAAATTTTTCACGTAATTTTTCAGGCTTTTTGTAGTGAAAAAAAAAAATCATCATCTTGGAAGCAGGTTTTTTTTTTGATGCTCAGTCAAGTTGATTTCTACTTGCAGCATCTTTTTTTGTCAGGCTACCAGGTATTCCTCGTCACGCGCAAAAGGCTTACGAAAAGAGACCATTGCAGGTCACAAAGCACGCTGATTTCACGGAGACAGAGCCCAGACGCTGAACAGAAACTTGCTAAAACATCTATCTGCTGTCTGTGCTGTCTCTAGTGAAGCTCCGACCTTTTCCGCAAAGAGAGGACTGCCAAAACTAGACACCTTACCGCGTGCGAAGTCAATTCATCTCATGGAAACAGTCTCCACGGCAACATGTCCGACACCAAATCCGCCTCTACGCTCACTCCATCGACCTCCGATGCGGTACCTCCCGTCAGACTGAGCAACAAGACCTGTAGTCTGGAACACGCCGTTGACGAGAGGGAATCGATTGCGACGAAAGTGAAGACTGAATCGTTGCCGTCGATTCCTCCCGCTGCTCAAGCGCGCAAAAAGTCGGCGGCGGGCTCGGCCGGCCCAGCAACACACCCACTGCCGACAACAAGTACAAAACCCAGGGTGGCAGAAACGTCCCATCCTCCGATCCAGCCACAGTTGCAACCGCAGCCTCAGACTATGAATCGCACCAAGTCTGCGCCGGTTTGCTTGAAACCGCAACCACATCCAATTGCAATCAAGCCCAAGCCGATTGCTATTGCACCTGCAGCACAACACGGCTCGGGCTCTGGAACGGGCGCCCAACTCAAGTCTGTGGGACTCATGAAGAGCGTTTCGACGTCTTCGAGCAAAACCTCGGACGAAATCACACTCACCACCTCGAAAAACTGGATTCTGCCCCCACGGCCCAAAGTAAAGAAAAATAGCGCATCGAAAACATCGAAAAACAATGCAAATACCCCCCACAACGCCGACAAGACAACGACTTCGAAATCGAAAAACGACGCCAGCACCGCCAACGGCGGTTACAAGCTGAAAATTAACTCACAAATTCACTCAAACATCAACTTTTATACCAACAACCAGCTAGACTTGAAAGTTCAGCTCCAAAACGTCACCAAAGAGAATGATAATCTCAAGAAAATTCTGGTCAAGTTGAACAAGGAGATCAACAATCTGAAATTGATGAAGGACGAGAGTCTTAAGTCGGCCGACTCTGCCGACCCGAAGATCAAACAAGAGTCTCCGATTGCTAGCGGAATTCCATTGAGCGTTGACCTAAACACGGCAAAGTTCTCGCAGAAGACTCCGTCCGGAAACAGCGTTATTCCGGACGTTCTCCTGAGCGAGTCCAACACGATCGATCCAATCAATCTGAGTTACAACCTGGACTCGAAAAGAGTTAAGACTGAAAAAGCGTCTTCTCCTTCTTCGTCGATCATGGGTCTGGACACAGGGATATCTAAAACCATAAACTCAACCTCTTCGCTTGGAATCAATCCGTTGAAAGAAAGCGCCAACGACTTTTATCTTTCTCCAAAGGACATCATGATCAATCCTGCTCCGAAGCCAGCCAAAGTGAAGAAAGTGGAGAGCAAAGCTGCTGCTGTGAGTCAGAAGAAGGCGCAGATACTGTTGGCACAGCAGTTGAAGCAAAAGCAATTGATGCTATTGGAAAAACAGAAACAGGACCACGAGAAAGCAGCCTTGGCCACGGCCCCCAAGTTACAAGATTGTGGCAATTGCAAAGTGGGCTCGCTGTGTGTTTGTGCTCCGACAAATGCTGAGATCAAGCCCAAGACCAAGCCAGCCTCATCTGCTGTTGCATCGAGTGCAACAAGCAACTCATCGATGGTTCCCGCGCAGCTTTCAATGGCCGACACGACGTCCGACTGGTTTGCGCGTACTTATGTTGATTTTGAGATGATGAACGAAGAGTTGGAGGATCTAGCACCGGTTCTCGCGGTTCCCCAGACATCGCTTTTGATCGATACCTCGGTTCCGAGCGGAGCTGGAGGGGCGCTCAACTCTCCAGCGGCAGGCCCAGAAGCCAAAGGTTTGACTGAAAGTCCTCGGTTTGACTTTCGATTTGACGACAATGACGATTTTATGATGTACTGAAGATTATTTAGATGTTAGAAACGAGAGACGTATGCTCTTACAAAAAAAACACTGTAGAAGAAGAATGTATTGTTTAAATAAAAAAGGGGATCGTAGCCAACACTAAAGGAAGGTCAAGTAGGTACCCACGGCGGCAGTGAAAGCCAGAACAACGTAACCGGTTCTGTAGACACCCTTCAAAGTGAGTTCGTGACCAGAATCCCAGATCAAGTGTCTGAAACCGTTAGCAAGATGGAAAGCGAATGGGAAAGAGGCGATAGCCTTTCCTGCCACCTTGAGAGCCACAGGCAAACCAGCAACGAGACCAACCAAAGTAGAAGCGTCGAATGGGATACCGGCGAGCGAAGTGAAAGCGTATGTGCAAGTAACCGCGTAGAAACCGGCGGCCAGACCGACACCGGTGATTCTGTGGAACGACGACAGAATCCAGGTCAACTGTGGTTGGTAGATGGTCAAGTGAGGCGAGGTTGGTCTGTTCTTTCTTTGAGCAACAAGGATTTCCTGCTCCTCAGTGGAGTTGCTCTTGACAGTAGAGATCTGTCTGAGCTGGGAAGCTGGTCTGAGCAGCTGTCTGGACACAGATGGCTTCTTGGCCAAGTTGAGTGTGAGTCTGGCGATTGGAAACATTGTTGTGTATTGGTCTTTGAGCGTTACTGACTGTTTGCAATGAGTGTGTTGCAAGTGTAGTTTTTTTGTAATGTTAACTTTTGGTTACAACTCCCCAGCAGGCCCCCCAGCCGGCTTCGGGGGCCTTGGATTGGGCACACGACCGCCCCCGGTAGAAAACTAGGTCATCCGTGGCAGGCCCCGGGAGGCCCCGGGAGCGCGCGCGCACTGAGCGCGCACATCGCGGTGCGGTCGCGGGGATGAATATTTTTTTTAAAAAATTCTCAGGCTCCGGGTCCGTCGCGGCAGCCAATAAGAATCGTTGATATTGTAATTGATGGAGGAGACGTCGAGGCGTAGAGGAAGATACAGTGGAATAGTTGGATTATGAGCCATTGAAGAGGCGTGCCTCTGATAAAGCAGAGTGCGGAAAATGGTTTTGTAACGGCCGCCGAGTAGCTAGGGAACTACAGAGAGAGTTGGGAGCAGGTTTTAGCTAGTCGAAAACCCCGTTCGGATATCAGCAGGGAGTTTCCGACGTGAGGAAAACTGCAAAAAACTCACTACGATCATATTTTCGCGAACTCGCTCACCTTATAAAAATACAGTACAATTATCATTCATTCACATAAACACAAAATCAACACCAGAACTTGTAGAAACGGTAGTAGAATGGGCGTTGGGCGAGCTGTGCCTTCTCCTCGGCAAGCTCCTGTCTGAGCATGTCGAGATCGGTGTCTCTTCTTCCGGTATCGATGTCCAAGTCTTTGGTCTTCACGTAGAGAATAAAATCTTTGTAGGTCCAGGCAGCCCAGAACAAGTAGAAGGCCATGCAGACAGGAACAGACAGATAACTCTGGAAGAAAATGTTAGGATCTGGAGATCCTCCAATAGGGTAAAGCGCGACCCAGAATTGGGCAGCGAGAACCAGCACGTTGAGAATGACACCAAACCAAGATCCCAACTCGCCAGCTGCAGAGGTGAACGCCAGTTCCCCAAGGTCACGCTTTTGGTAGCGCAGAGCCTGGCGGAAACGGATATGACAGAAGCAAATCGATCCCCAGGTGAAAATGGATGAGAGACCCGAAAGAGCCACCAGCCAGGAGAAGACAGTACCTTCGTCTGGAGATGCTGCCAAGAAACAGAGTAAACCAAACAGCAGAGCAAGACCAACACCAACGAGCGGTCTTCCTTGTCTGTCGATGTAGCCAAAGCATTTAGGACCAAAGCCCTGGTCGGCGAGAGAGGCAATGGTTCTGGAGCAGGCAAAGGTGGAGGAATTACCAACGGACAAGACGGAAATCAAAATCACGACGTTCATGATCGAAGGGAGCACCTTGACTTTGGCATCCGAGATAGCAATAACGAATGGGGACGCGTTGGCGTCGACGGAAGATGTTCCGAGCAATCTGTCGTTGTCGTACGCAACCAGGAAACCAACCATGGTGAGAGAAACCATGTAGAAAAGGGTGATTCTCCAGAACACCTGTTTGGTGGCAGTTGGGAGAGTCTTTCTAGGGTTCTGCGTCTCGGCAGCTGCGAGACCACAGAGCTCAGTTCCAGCAAAAGAGAAAGCTGCAGTGACAAACACCGAGCACAACCCCTTGAAGCCAGAGTGGAAAGGTCCTGGGTGGTGCCAGTATCTGGCACCGATGAAATCATGTGTTGGACCTCCTCCACAGACAAGAACAATGGACATGATGATGTATCCGATGACAGCAATGACTTTGATCAACGAGAAACAAAACTCGGCTTCACCGTAACCCTTCACACCGAAAATGTTGATGCAGAAGATCAACACGTAGAAAATGGCGACCCAAGCAGCCGAACTAATGTCCGAGTTCCAATACTTGATGGTGAGCGAGGCAGCCACGAGCTCCAATGGAAGAACAATGATCCATTGTAAGACGTAATTCCAAGCCATGCAGAAACCCCATGCTGGAGAAATGAATCTAGTGTTGTACTGAATGAACGATCCTGAAACAGGGAACGTAACGGCCAGTTCTCCCAAAGCATGAACAGTACAGAAAATCATCACTCCAATAAGGAAGTATGCGATAAGCAATGAAGCCGGTCCACCTGAGCTCAAAGCAGAACCCGAACCAACAAACAAACCAGTTCCGATAGCACCACCGATACTGATCATCTGAATGTGTCTGGATTTCAGCGATCTTTGCAGCGGGGCTCTAGCTGCAAGGATGTTAGCGCGCTCCATAGGAGTGAGATTAGGATCCAAATCATCTTGCTTCACAGGCTTGAACGAGTCTTTGAACTCTCTGAACCATCCTCCTTTAACTTCGTCAGTTGAGAAATTTTCCTTGGAACTACCACGGTCCGAAGGAAGAGTCAAGGACTCAACGTCCCTTTTTCCTGTTTGATCCATTCTGTGAGTCTGAAAAGGTAGCCAAGTTTTAAGCCTTTTTTCTGATGCCAAAAGCTGTGCCACTATGAACCAGCAGAAGGTAATTTGTCTTTTGAAAACTTGACCTCTAAGAGCAAGTATCCCCGAAACTTTCTTGAAAAAACATTGAAAAACCTACTCATCCGTGGAGGGTAAGAGAGAGTGATGTTGGTACACAAAAAAAGAAAGAACAGAAACAATCGCTGAATGCCGAATAGCGTCCCACTTAGCTTCAAAATAGGATTGGCGGCATAATTTTTCTGAGCCGCTAACGCACGTCACTGGTCCCGTCCGTTTAATTAATTTCTCTTTCTGCAGATCAACGGGATATTCAATTTGTATTCTGGAAAGCTCCCGTTCCACAAGCAAGTACCCGTAAACCCTTTACTATTATTGGCCTGGTTCAAAGGTCTCCCCCGACAGTTACTTCCGCTAAATGGAAGAATCGGAGACGTTGGAAAGTAACGGGGTCCATGTTGTGCATTTCTTTTTTTTTTGCTTCAAACGGCATTTATTTTTTTTCTCTGCTTGCGCGGCTTGAGCATTATGCGGCTCGAGAATTTAAGGCAAAAGAAATCAAATTCTCGTTTGTTGCAGGGGAACCTTTGTCAGTAGTACAGCAAGAACAACAGCATCACAATAACAAGGCAATTATTTTTACCTGTCATGACGAGTGTCGATGACCACCGCTATTGATGCCTTGAGCGGCACTGAGGGAAGTTTCGGTAATGTCGAGTCCTTCTGCATCAGTACTGTTGAGCCGCCTTTCTTTCTATCACGTGACTTCCTGGCTTTGAAAACCTTTTGTTCCATTAAGTAGATTGTTAAATTAAACGTAAATACAGTGTAAAGCGATGAATTATCTTAGATGCACACCTAACACCAGAACTTGTACCATCTGTAGTAGAAAGGCTTGGAGCGAACGAAAGCCTTTTCTTCAATGATTTCTTGCTTGATGAGATCCAAGTCGAACTCTCTTCTACCGGAGTCCACATCGATCTTGTCAGAACGGATGAAAATGGTGAAGTCTTTCTTCCAAGCAACATAGAACACGTAGAATGCAATAAGAACCGGAACGGTCAAGTAAGCCTGGAAAAAGTCGTTGGCGTTTGGAGAAACTCCAATTGGGAACAAAGCGATCCAGAATTGCGCGATCAGAATCAAAATGTTCAGAAGCAAACCAAAGTAAGAACCAATGGTTCCAGCTTGGGCAGTGAAAACAAGCTCGTCGGTGCCTCTTCCTCTGACGCTAAGCGCTCTTCTGAATCTGATGTGGCAGAAGCAAATAGAACCCCAGGTGAAGACAGAAGACAAACCAGACAGAGCGAGCAACCAGTCGAAAACAAGACCTTCTTTTGGAGAAGCAGCCAAGAAACAAAGCAAACCAACAGCCAAAGAAATACCAACACCAACAAGAGGTCTACCTTCTCTGTCAATGTAACCGAGAATTTTTGGACCAAATCCTTGCTCGGCCAAAGAGGCGATCGATCTCGAACAACCAAAGACAGAAGAGTTACCGACAGACAAAACAGCAATCATGATAACCACGTTCATGACAGATGGGAGACCAGAGATACCACCATTCTTGATAGCGATGACAAATGGAGAAGCAGAAGCATCAGCAGAACTGGAACTCAACAGTCTAGAGTCATTGTATGGAACGAGCAATCCCACCAGGGTCAAACTGATGATGTAGAAAAGGGTAATTCTCCAGAAAACTTGCTTAATAGCGGATGGAAGGTCTTTTCTTGGGTTAGAAGTTTCAGCAGCAGCCAGGCCACAAAGTTCGGTACCAGCAAAAGAGAAAGCAGCAGTCACAAACACGGCACAGACACCTTTGAAGCCTGCAGCAAAAGCACCTGGGTTGTAGAAGTATTGACCACCAATGTAGCCACCTTTTGGACCACCACCACAGTTCAAAATGACACCCAGGAAGATGAATCCAATAACAGCGAGAACCTTGATGAAGGAGAAAACAAACTCAGCTTCACCATAACCTCTGACACCAAAGAAGTTGATGAAAACAACAACGGCATAGAAAATAGCGACCCAAGCGGCGGAATTGATTTCAGAGTTCCAGTATTTGATAGTAATCGAGGCAGCAACCAATTCGAGAGGCAACACAACCAACCATTGCATGGCATAGTTGTAAGCCATACAGAAACCCCATGGAGCACTGATGAAACGAGTGTTGTATTGAACGAAACCACCGGAAACAGGGAAAGTAACAGCAAGCTCACCCATAGCTTGAACGGTACAGTAAATCATGATACCCACGAGACCCCAGGCAATCAAAAGGGCAGCTGGACCACCAGTACTCAAAGCAGAACCCGAACCGACAAACAAACCTGTTCCTATACTTCCTCCGAGGGCAATCATCTGAATGTGTCTTGGCTTCAGGTTACGCTGAAGCGGACTCTCTGCGGAAAGAAGGTTACCTCTCTCAACATCTGTGAGGTTAGGGTCAACTTCCTTGACATCAGCTCTCTTGAAGGAATCTTTGAAATTCGTGAACCAGCCAGCATTTGACTCGGTTGTAGCTTTACTCTCCTGGACAGGCGACACTTCGGTGTCAACCTCTATCTTGCTTTCCTTTGAGTAAGACATTTTGTTTCCAACGAAGAGTTTTGATGAAATCGATGTCAAACACGGGAATAATTCGATATGCTTTCCAATCTGCGACTTTGCTTTCTTTTATATCGATGGCTTATCGAAGTGGGTTAAATACATTCCTACCGATAATTGGCGCAGCTCATGCTCGGTGTGGGCGTCGCTCCTCTTATCAAAATTGGGTGGTAGACGGGTCCTTATCGAGGTTTACCAAGGCACCAAAAAGAAAAGGTTGCTGTTTTCTGTTGTGAACACTACCTTTATGCAGATACTTCTGTTAGGTATCCAACAATAATCTCAGAGAAGTTTCTCGGGTATGAACAAAGACAGCTATGTATTTTCTGTTTAGGACAGAAAGAGAAAGGCATTAGGATACCCTATCGCATGTTTCTGACAATAGATGTTATGGAAAACATAATGTCTTCTCCTCGGAGGAGTTGTTTGACAGAGCTTATCAATTGTATATGTGCGTCCACTGCACGTTTGCCAACAATGCACGTTTAACAGATAAGCCTGCGTTTCTTTTGAGTGACAATCAGGTTTAATGCACGAGTATTCGGCACTGTGTTTCAGCCTCACATCTTCTCTGCTTCCTCGAGGAAAATTTTTTCCCGCAACAGAAAGTCTCGCCGAAAGCTCCCTGATTCCAGTATTTTTCCGCGCCAGGCAAATGCCGTGCGTATGACCGCCCGACCGCGCGGCCTTGGTACGCGCCGTGAATGAAAATTTTTCATGGTCCCCGGCCCTGAAAAGTTTACGGCAATATGCCGTGGAAGGCATTACTGGCGCATGTAAGGCAGTTGGGCGCCACACTTGTCGAGCCAATCAATTCGACATTTTTCTCTACCGCCCATTTTGGTTGGGCAGTTAGATCAAACAAACGGACTTTGGTGGTTCAAGTTGAGAGTTTAATTCCGTACTGACATGAGTGCCGCGAATAAAAAACCTGTGGGGCAATAAAAAAAAAGTTTCGAGATCTCACGGCGTATTGATCTTTATCAGCAACAGTGGGCCTTGATACATTAATGCCCGGTTGTTGAGGGTTTTCAGTGGTCTCACATACCACAATCGGGCTACTCTGTAAGATAATCACCATTGTTTGAGGACAAAACAGAGGTTCATTACGGTAGTTCTCTATGTACAGGGCCAGATAAGACAGTCACGAGGACTAGAACCACGGCACTCAGGCCAAGGCTTTCTCGGTATCAAGTCTGTATTCTCCGCCCTCTTTGACAATGACTCCTTGTTTCATCAAGTTCTCCAGCATATCTTGCGGCACCCATCCTTCGGTCGCAACGAAAGGAGTGGATGAGATCTCGATCTGATACGCCTCAAAGTCCTTTTCGTATTGGGTCAACTCCTCCTCGGTGAACTTTAGCGGGTTTCCAGTTGGACCAACAATGCCGTTCTGTTTGTAGTGGTCCCACATTGTTGACAGTTCGATCAGTCCATTCTCAACATAGAGATAGTCCTTGGTTTTCTTGAGGTCCAGGGCACTGTTGTAAGCACCTTTAACCAACTTCACTGCAGGCGAAATAACGCCAAGAAGACTTTGGTTTCTTGCATTCAAAGAAAATTCCCAGTAAAACTGGTTTCTAGTTCTGTTGAACATGTATTCATATTGATGTTTCGACAGCTCGTCCATATTTTCGTAACCTTCGATTTCCTCGGTCAAGTTGAAAATCTTAGGTCCGTTGTACTGAACGAATTTTGGATAACTTGTGAGCAAGAATGGTTTGATAGTAGAGCCTTCGAAATCAATGAAAGAGATTTCGCCGTTGTTGATAATCGCATTCATCGGATCCAGATCGGCCAAGCTCAATCTAGGAACAAGCAGCTCCGGTAGTTTGGGAATCGTCTCGGACTTGAGGTCATACAACTTGTCAGCAACCTTCGAGAATTTCTCATAGGTGTTGATAGCCTTCTTCAAATCACTCTGGTCTTCAATTTTGCCAGCAGAGTCAGCTTGTGCCAATGCGAGTCTGTTTTTGAAAGCCTCAATCTCCAACGACACGAGGTCAGAAACCATTTTCAAAGGCTCGTCCTTGGACCATGGACCAACGTACTGGCTCAAGACAGACTCCTTCAAGGCCGTCTTGTTTCTGTAGTAAGCCCTCTCCACAGTAGGACCAATGACCCATCTATTTTGCAAAGCAACATCGGTCTCGCCGTCATAAGGGGTCTCGCTTGTTTCGATTGGGGCATCATCCTTGAAATAGAGCGAACCAAATTGGTTGAACTTGATGTCAGTGACAGTCTTGTTGAAATCAGCCAAAGGATCAATCACCTTCATAAGCTTGTCCTTGGACTCCTGGTCATTGATTGGGCCCGACACAAGAGGATTCCAGTCTCTCATGACCAAATCCCCCTCTTTGAACTCCATAATCATGAATGGGGTACCCAGTGAATTGTCTTCGGAACCCGAATAAGCCAAAACCTTTGGAACGTTCAAGCCAAGCTTGGCTTGCAAGAAGTCCATGGTGGCCACCTCAGACTTAATTCTACGCTCGGTGTACAAGCTAGAGTCAAGTCTGTAAGGCAGTCTCAAGATGAGCTCCTTGTCACTGTTGTCCAGTTGAAATTTGTAAATACGGTGATGTTTTCCTTCATGAATAGAAACAATCTGTTTAATGTGGTCAAACTTTGCATCGCCCACAAGACCAATATTTGCGCTCAAACCATTGATGTTTCTCGAAAGCTCAACCAGCGGGCCATTCGGTTGAGTCTTGGCAACGTCAATGGCTTTCAACAAAGTATCATTCAGTCCCTTGATCGAAAATTTGGTTCTTCTTTTCGCCTTTTCGATTTTATCATCTTTGAGCCAAGTTCCCCAGGTGTACTCAAAGAAGGATTTTCTGTTTGGATCGTTCTCGTCAGAGATGTTGGTGTATATTTCGCTGGCGGTTGCTTTTGTAGAGTTCAAACGTCTAGAGACGACATTAGGTGAGGCGATCCCACTTTGGACGTTCTGTTGAAGTTGAAATTGAACTCTGGCAGCGACAGGAGGCAATCTCAAGGCCTTCGCTCTCAAAGCTGCACGATTGACTAACCTGGTTGATCTTGTAAGCATCTTTTGTATTTGGAACTCCAGGATCTATTGATGCGCTGAGATATGAATCCACAATCCTCTCAGTTCAGCTACCAATTTTTCAACGTTTTTTTTTTTTTTTTTCTTCGCAAATTCTTGCTGAGAGTTGCTGCGATATTATGTCAGAAAATTCAAATCTGGGGATCAATTTGATCTATGATCTATTGCCACCTGACTAACACGAGTTTGATTCAACATTAGTTTGGCTAATCAAAGTATATAGAAGGAGTATCAGCCCGAAGCCGACTGAGCTTGTGACTTTGGTAAGTGAAATGGCTGGTTTGGATGTGAACATTAAGCCCAAAAGCGGGGTCAGAGCCCCGATTGAACGTGGATCAAGAACAGCTTCCTTGCAGGCATTCCAAGATGGAGACCGCAACTCTTCAACAAGTGCAATAGTTGATCAAGACTCAAACAGAAGCGACCTATTATCCTCGTCGTTACAATCAGGAAATCTTCTTATTTCCGACTACGACAAAATGACTCCGTCTCATCCAGCTTCAGGGGAGGTGGCAGTAGACCTCAAATCTCCAATATTTCTATCACGCGACTCATCTTATGCCTCCATGATCAATGAATTCAACAACAGCGGAGATCTGCGAAAACTCAAGTTTCCCGTGAGTAACGACAATCTGGCTCCCGGAACCGCTGGTGCGCAACCGAGTATTCCAAAAAATGAGCCCACTCCAGAATTCCAGGACTCGATTTCACCCAAGCCGACAGTCACGAATCTAGGTGCAGCTGATTCTATTGAAAGTGTGTCTTCGTCCTGAATCAAAGCTGCCACTAACGTCCCATTAAGCCAATAACAACTGTGCAAAGTTGGTTCTTTATGTGTATGTCACAGCTACAAGTTGATTTGCCCCTTTATTTTCAAAATGGGGATTTTTTTTCGCGTGCCGAAGTATAATTCATTTAAACTGCCTCTCAAAAAAAGGGATCAAAATAATATAGAAAACCACTGTACTCTGCTTTTGGCGTTCAACTTACTCACAACAGGCTACACAATGTCAATGGCAAGACAACGAACACGCGTATCTGGAAGAGTGACACAATTGCAGAGCCAAAAGCTTGTCGAGTCGATTCTGGGAATGTCGTTTGGGTGTATCGCGTTCCTGAGAGGGTTCTTCGATGACGACCATTTCGAAGATCAAAGGTTCGTAGTGAGTCCAGGTGAGCAACCGGAAACAAAACAGGATTCTATAAGGGTGAAGATGTTGTTGAGAGACAAGTCACCAGAAGCTGACACATTGCTTGACTGGTTGGAGGTTTCGATAACAGAGTCTCTACAATTGAAATATCTTAGAGCAGTGTGTTTATCCATAATACTCGATGAGAATAAACCTGAAAACCTCTACGAAAGTTACACGTTTCAAATAGAGTACGGCTGGGAAGGCCAACCAGTCCTGACATTTGAAAACGAAACACATGGAGACATCTTGATGAGTCCATTGACCACTTCCAGAAAACAGTTGCAACAGCTGATGAGAAGATTCGTTGTACTCACCCAGTCACTGCCTGACCTTCCATCCAAAAGGTTTTTGTCAATGAGACTTTTGTTCAATGAAAACTGCCCAAAGTCATACCAGCCTGAGCTTTTCGTTGATTGCTCAAAGGAAGAGCAGGCAACCTTCAAGATACCAATTGCAAACGAAAAAGATCTGGAGATTAACAATTGTGGATCGTTTGAAACGAAGCACCATCATGTTATCTCCAAGATTCTAACCTTGTCATCATCCGAAAAAGCTCCCAAGAAGGGCGAATTCAAAGAGGTTGACCCCTTTGATTATCTGTCCGTCGAAGAGTTTTTGGAAGATTCTCCAGAGGTTTCACAAATCACTGAGGACCTAAAATCTATGGCGAAGTTACAGGCATTTGGGCCAACGACACAGGTTGCAGAGAGTATGGCACTGAACACGTTCAACCCTTCAGATGGAGAGCAATTGTCCATTGAGTGCGCATGCGGTTCTACGGAACAACTTTCATACTCAAGCCTCCTCAAATGCCAAAAATGTGCGAAGAATGCGCATGCTGTATGCTACGGGTATGTGGACGACTCGAAAGATGAAAACTTCGAGTGTATTCGCTGCTCTGGAGTCACCATGGATTCGGACATAGAACTGCTTTTATTCGTGAGGAAAATGGCCAAATTGTTGAGTTTGTCTTCCAAGAAACCTCCTGTCTCATTCGATGATTTGGTGCTCCAGATGGGTTACACGACCACCAATGAATCCAACAAGGAGAAAACTTTGGCAGCCAAGGCACTTACAATTCTGATCTACAACAGGATAGTCCTATTCAGTGAGAGAAAAACGAATGGCTTCTTTCCTCTTGACATTGCTCAGGAATGCATCTTGGTGCAAAATGAGCCTGTGAAGAAAGGAAAATATTACTTTGCTTTCAACAGTACCGAGAAAAAAGAATTTGCAAAACTATTCGACCCCACCATGGCAAAACCCGAGAAACAGAGCCTCAATGCGGATGCTTTTGAGTCCATTGAAAACACGCAGATAAACTCTTCGCTTATGAATGACGCAAACAGATCTAGCCTCGCAAATACTAGGGATTCAGTCACTTTCGAGTTTGACTTCAACGAGAAGTCTCATTCAAACCAGTTTGACCTCGCAGAAATCACAAAAAAACGCAAAGTTAGCAAAAGTTGTGACGTTTTCCCTGTCTAAGGTTGTCCTCGATCTTTGTATAGCACCTGTTTCTTTGCATTATCACTCTTCCCTAGTTTTTTAACCCCTTCTTTGCTGCCAAAATTATTAAGGGACGACGCGTCGCGTAGCTTTTTGAAAAAAAAATCGATCTAACTTAGCTCTCATCCTTGATACCGTGCGATTTCCATACTATAAGGTCATCTATGAAGTCCTTGTGAAGCAGAATAGAAAATCAAACCAACAGGCGACAACAGAGGTAAGATACCATGTCTTCAACTGTCAGAGATAGGCAAGTCAGTCACCTAAATCACCAGCTGGGTGAGTTACAACGGAACTTGTTGTTGATGAGTAAACTGTCAGAGAAGACAGCTACACAATTCAAAGCTATTAAAACTTTGGGAGAATCCCAAGCTTCGCTTTTCATGAGTTCACATGCCGTTTTTCAAGTCATAAGCGAGAAGAAGGAGACGGAAAGACAAGAGTTGATCAAAACCTTACGTGAAGAGTCACAAGAAGAGGGCGAGGAGTGAGGAAATGAAAATGGGTCTTGTTGTTCCACTTTCGTGGCCTGTGAAAGTTCCAAGCATTGTATACTAGGCGATTATTAATGTAAACTAAAAAAGAGTATTATTTCGAAACTTAATGATTGATATCTATTGTATCCACTTGAAATTACTTTATCCACAAAAAGTTCTCGAATGCACTCACTGTGCTTTTATTCTTGTGATTCGAGCAAGTCAAAAGACAACATGATGAAAGTGACGATAGAGTACTTTGGTCCAGCCAAAGACTTCACCAACAACAAAACCAAGGACATTATCACTTTGCAAAATGACCCAACATTGAATAGTGTTTTGAACCAAATCAACTCACTTTACTCTCATAATTTCTTCGAATACATAGTCAAGAACTGTGGAATAGTGCTCAACGAGGAATACATCAATCTGGATCGGGAGTTGCCCATCAACCAGCTAGGAAGGGCCGTACATTTGGCAGACGGAGATGAGCTGGTGATAATTCCACCTGTTTCCAGTGGTTAGTGAAAACGATTTTTTAAGAAAACGACTATTATTGATTGTTTTTTTTGGATTGACTATGTATAAGAAAAGAACTATTTTGGCTTCGTGGTGTTAAGCTTACTCCTTCAACTCACCAGACTCGATGATCTTGATCTCCTTAGCAACCTTTCCGCTTTGGGAACCAAGAGATTCGATCTTCTTGATGGTGGTGTCAAAACCTTCAATAGCCTCGCCGAAAACAACGTGGGCGCCGTCCAACCATGGACATGGGATGGTGGTAATGAAGAATTGAGAACCGTTGGTGTTTGGACCAGCATTAGCCATGGACAGCAAACCTGGCTTGGTGTGCTTGATATCAAAGTTCTCGTCCTCGAATCTGGAACCGTAGATGGACTTACCACCGTATCCGTTGAAGTGAGTAATGTCACCACCTTGGAGCATGAATTGAGGAATCACTCTGTGGAAAATGGAGTCCTTGTAACCGAAACCCTTTTCACCGGTACACAGGGCTCTGAAGTTCTCGGCAGTCTTTGGCACTGTCTTGTCGAACAGCTCGAAAACAACTCTTGGTTGCTTTTCGCCAGCAATGGCGATGTCGAAGTAGCACTTCACCATGCTGGCTGGGGTGGTGGAAAAGGATCTTTTGGCGAGTCTGAACATTTTAATTGGTCTTATGAGAAGATTCACAATGGTTATGTATCAACACTTTTCGATAGAATACTCGGGTTACAAATTCTTGATTCTTCGACTAAACCTTTTTTTTACCAACTAGAAAAATTAGCTTAGTTATTTACATCCGGGTAAAAAAAGTAGGATCGAATTACTACAAGTTGTATTGATTCTTTAATGAAAAATTAAATGCAAATCGAACTCGAAATCAAACTAAAGATGAACATAAGGATCGTTACTAGAACTTCGCATCGAGCTTGCCAAGAGACTGGCATAGGCCATTAAGATTCTGGACAAAAAGGTTGAAATCCTGAGACTCGAGACTTTCCTGCAAACCAGGTAAAATCTCACTGTCACGTTCACCCGTAATTCTAGGAGCGAAAACTTGGTGCCTGAACCAGTTTTTACCTGTCAGAACACCCTCGGTAGAGCTGCTTCTGTCAGACAGAAACAATCTATCAAATGAGCGAATCTTCAGGTTTGCCACTTTAACGTGAATAGCGGTCTTAATCTTGTTTAACATTTTGAACCATGGATAATCTTGAACAATTTCTTCTTGAAGGAAGTCCAGACTGCGGTCAAAACCAGTAGATTTCACTTTCAAAGACTCAATGGTAACTTTGACATGATTAAGTTGTTGTTCAACTCTTGTATTTGTGCTGTCATCATAGATCCACTTCAACCAGTACTCAGGAACTTGCAATGCAAGTTTCCTGAAATGGTCTTGGATACAAGCAATATAGTCTCTCGTCTTCACATGCAATATCTCTCTCTCACTCAAGTTGAGAATAAGAAGACCGACAAATTGAGAAATCAAGTTTGGGAATTTAAACTCTGAGTCCAACATTTCATACCATTCTAAAGAATCAAACTTGGAGTTTTGGTATGGAACAGGGTCAGTTTCTGGATTTGAAGAGAATCCAATGTTTAATGAGGGAATCCCCAAGTGATTTTGGAAAACGGAATAATCACCCATGCCGTTGGATATCAATTCTATGGTGGAGTTATGGTCACCAAAGTAGTCTGACAAAGTTGTCTTTTCATCAACCATCACTTGCTTCATCACTTTCTTGATCATGTTGTTGAAAAGTGGGTTGGCCTCGACTTTCATGAGAGAGCCTTCAATTTTGTCCAAGTTGATGTAGACAATCGCATTGTTGCTAAGCTTGTTCGCATAGAATTCGCCAAACTCTGTGGAACCCAGATAACCATAACTTGAGCCGTCCCAAGATATGATTTTGATTGTTCTCAGCGGTTTCCATCCCAGTTTGACCAACTCATTCAGCCCTCTTGCTAGCTCCATCAACGCCACATGACCGCTTGATGCGCCACCCAAACCACCTATGGTGTCTCTTGAGGCACCGACGATGATTTCTTCATCAGTGATGACACCAGGGATTTCGTTGACAATGTTGTAGATGGGTTTTATTTTGAACTGAACAAGGTTGCCCAACTCGAGTGTGACATCATCGGCAGACGGACCTGGAGAGTAGGGAAAATCAAGGTTCCCCGACCATCCAAGATCTGGACCACCGGTGATCTTCTGCAGAATCGGCTCAATCGCTTCGTAACTTATAGGCAATGAGGGTATCTTTGGTATTGATTCTGCCTTAACCCGATGAGAGAAAAGAGTGGAAGACCATCCTGGCGTGGTTGGGTCTCCCGGTTGTTCGTACACTTGGTTCGCTGTATCCTTCTCGACCGAACCTGGGTTTCTCGCGCGGCCTTCTGGAAAAGCGTCATAGCCATTTTTTTCTGTGAAATGACCATCATCATGAGGGTCTGAGTAAACCACGACGGCCGAGGCACCGTACTGCTGAGCGTTTAGTATTTTCTTGCTTGTGTGCAACAAACCTGTTCTGACGATTGCAATCTTGTCGGAGACATCGATTGAAGAGTGATTGAGGGCATCGAAATCGCTTTCAGTGCCGTAATTGGCGAAGACATACTGTGCAGCGACAGTACCATTGGCGGAGTAAGGATGGAAAGAAAGAAGCTCACTCTCTTTCAGTTGCGCATCGTAGACAACGGCACCGTCCGAATCTACTAAACGGAGATAGCCGTCGACAGGTTTGTTCATCCAGGTCTCATATTTGTCTGTGAAGGTTTTGAACTTAAACGAGGATTTGAACGTTTCTTCGAGTTGCTCATAGTTCTCTCCTGGGATGTGCATGTCCTCTTGCAAAAGCTCCATAAAGGACTTGGCATTGTTTTTGAAATTCAGATGTGTGAGAAAGAGACGCGAACAGTCATCAAATGTTAGGTATTCGCCGTGCAGTCTGCGGAGGTCTCTATCGAGAGAGGTACGCGGGAGGAAAGTGAGGTTGAAGAGGACCATCACCAGACACCCGAATATGCACACAGAGACAAACCTCTGGCGTTGAATCTGGCGGATTGTAGCGTTTGTAGCGTATATCATTGAAAGAGATATCGATTCGGTTAGACTGCGTGATCGCCTCAGCGGCGGTTCGTCCTCTGTGCTTTCGTTCGGTGCGCTACCATAAGATGGAGAACTTGCTTTCAGGAGAGAGTTTGGTGAATCGAGAAAAAACCCTCTTGGAAGCTCCTCCTGCGAGCTATTCTTGCTGCTTGCAGGAATGGGGAATGGTTCGTCCCTGTCACTCATAATGCCTCACTGCTAATATCTCCTTTCTCGGAATTGATGGAATGTTCAGACGCACTTCATTAAACAAAAGAATAGTAGATTGTACTAGAAATTCCCGTTTTATGCGGCACGATTTGTGGGCTCTGCCGTGCGAACCGCGGGGCAGTAGGGAGATTCCACCAGGCGATGTCACCCGGTCCCTGGGAGATTTCTTCTTTTTTTTTTTTGCCCTCGCGCAACGGCATCCGCGGATCCACCTCAGCAGGAACCGAAAGTTCCGGCTCGATCAGAGGGGTCTTTGTTACAAACCTGCAGCTAACAACCGGTTACAGCCGTTTTTCCCATGACTTACTCAACTTCTATTGGGGGGGGGGGGGGGGTCTGAGCAAAAAGAAAGAACCAAAGTGAGATATGTAAACAAACAAACCATACAAACAAACCGCATTCACTACTGAGCCCGTTTCTTTTCATAGGCCCTTCTTGTCTCACGTGAACGCACAGAGCTCTCAGAGTTCGCTAAATGACCCCTGTCGTCAAGTTGGACAGTTCCAGCGGTGTCGAAAAGTGACACCTTGCCAACGAGCAACCCGAGAGTATCGAGCACCTGTCCAGGATCGCTAACATAAGCCTTGGCCACCGTCTCTTTGTTGGCAGGCCCCACTGTGACCGGATATATTCCGTAAGAGCCAAACCGGTTACGCACAATGTCATCCTCTGCCCATGCAGCCTCGATTCCGTTAAGGGTTTTGAACATGTCTTCATCTGTGGTATCATCGCCCAGACACAAAACAAAGTCTGCCACCGAGTCACGTGCACGCGGGGTGCGAGTAACGGGGTCTTCACACAAGACCAAACGTTTAGCCATTTCGCCCTTGTTCACGAATGAAGGCCGCACCTCCAAGTTTGCCTTACCTGCCATCACTTCCACGTCGTACTTGGCAAGCCGCTTGAGCAGGTCCACCTTACACCGTGCAGCCTGGAAGAGGCCCAACTCTGGATCGGCTTTTCTGTAGTGCCAAACAACAGCCACTTTCTTCTTTTCAATAAACGCTCCTGGCGTTTTCTCCGTGTACTGCTGGAAGATCCCCTCAACCTCGTCACGCCAAGACATGTCCACCTTCTCCGCAAGGTTGACCCAGTCTTTGCTGCCCACGTGCTTCATGAAGCAGCCGTGCTCTGCACTGAGGCCGATTTGAGGGAAGCTTGAGCCAAACCATTTTTCGAGAAATTCTTGATCGCGGCCACTAATAATCCAAATCTCGTTCTTGGGGTCTTTGACGAGGTTTTGCAGGATGTTTTTGAGCCGCGCGGAGGGAATTGCTGCGCTAGGGTCGCGAACAATTGGTGTCAAAGTACCGTCGTAGTCGAAAAGAAAGAGCCGTTTTTGGGCAGCCTTGTAGTTCTCGAGTAACAACGGTTTATTGAGATATGGAGTTCCATGCTTTGAATTGAGCTTCGACACAAATTCGAGCAAAGTTTCAAGATAATGGCACGTCCAATCCTGATTGGTGTTGCGCGACACTGACCGGTACAACTTGAGCTCGAGATCAGACTTTATGCTTTCAGGCATCAGCAGACACTCGTTGATTGCGTTTGCAACGCCAACAGAGTCCCAAGGGTTTACTTGCACAGAGTCTTGCAAGACAGTTGACGTTCCACTGAATTCCGACAAAATCAAAGGCGACTTGGTCTCTTTCTGACACACAATATATTCGAGTGCAGTCGTGTTCATTCCATCACGGATCGAAGTGATCAGACATAGGTCTGCAACACGAAGCAGTGCCAGGTACTCGTCTCTGGCAATACGCATGTTGTAATTTTGCACCGGAGTGTAGTCGATCGAGCCATACTTACCATTGATGTTGGACACAAGCTCGGCCACTTTTTTATCGAGCTTTGTGCTGTGGTAGTATGGTTTGAACGAAACCTGGATCAGCACGACTTTGCCCCGCCACTCTGGGTACATGTCGAGAAACATTTCAAATGCCTGTAACTTCTGAACCACACCGCGCACGAGATCAAGCCTGTCACGACCAATCAAGATCTTTCTGTTTCCGTTCAACTGTTTGAGGGCCTCCACTTTGGCCTCGACACGCTTCGTGAACGCGTCGTGCTCAAAACGAGACACATCGATTCCGAGCGGCAACGTCACAACATTGACATTCGACCCGTGAATCGACACCGAGTTTGGCGTCACATCGTAGCCAAGCAACCGTGCACAGCAGCTGATGAAGTGGCGTGAAAACGAGTAGTTTTGGAATCCAACCTGATTTGCGCCCAAAAGCCCGTCCAGCAGATGCTTGCGTTTTGAAAGACACCGGAAATATTCCGACGAAGGGAAAGGAGCATGCAAAAAATGGCCAATGAACGCTTGTGGCAGCTCCATCCGAAGAATCTGCGGCAAAAGAAGCAGATAATAGTCATGAATCCAAATAACATCACCTGGCCGATAAATAGCTTTGATTTTCGCAGCATATGCCTCGTTGAATTTGACATAGTCATACCACCACTGCGCTTCTTCGCGGCCATCGCTCGGTTGTCCTTGCATGTAGTGAAAGATCGGCCAAATCACGTTCTCCGCGTATTTTCTCCACCGCTCTTGGTCCTTACGCAACAGCCAAACCGGATGAATGTTTTCAGTATTGTTCGATTTCCGGATCTTTTCCGTGACTGATAGTTTGTCTTCTTCGCTGAGATACAGAGGATCGTTCTCAATCGTCTGATTCATCGGAATCGAGTGCGGAGTTGTCTCATTCTGAGAAAAAAGCTCACCAGTCCACGCAATCAAATGAGTCTCCCACTCTGTCTCCTTCTCAAGAAAAGAGTTTGACGCGTACAGCGCCGAGCTGCCTCGCAATGGCTTCACTTCCCATTGTCCATCTTTGCTCTTGTATATTTGGTTTGGAAGTTGTGTCATGCAGTTGAGAATCCGGCCACTCACTTGCACGTTCTCATTTTGGTAGTCACCCGGCGCAATCCGATGACCTGTCGCGCTGCTGGACGACTTTGTCTCTCTGGTCTCCTCCTCCTTGGTGAGTTTCGTCATGTCACTTTGGCAGAGTCTATGTCTAATGTCAACAGGTGATAATTTATATGTGTCAGAATGCTTGTGTGATGAACCACTTATGTAGCTATTCTATAATTCAGTGTGTTCAATGTGTCTAGACACTCAATTTTGTGCAATATATTCCACAATTACCCTCCAAATCTTGAATGAACCCCACCTCCCTTTTCTATACGCATCGCTCGCAATCTCTAAATCTTTCTCGGTTGCTCTAAGAAATTCCACAATCAGGCTGTGCAAACAACGATGAAGAAACTGGGGGCGTGCAGAAACAACAAGGCCCAAGTGGGGAGACTTACACCAAAAAAAAAATTTTCTAGATTCTAGATTTTTTTTTTTACTCTTTCGAATAAGGTTGGTTCAATTATGACACAGGAAATATATACCCCAAATGCAGCAAACAATCAATAGCAAATACATGGCGTGACACAAAAATAAAAAATGAGCAATAGCAAGGACCTTCAGAACTATTAGTGGCTGAGGAATGGGGGTGGAATGTGTGTAACTGTAGTGTCTGCTTGTCCCTCTCTTTTTCGTTCTCAATCCTACTTCTCCTTTTGTAAACATAAATGATAGCTTCTCTCTATCATAGCAACTTGTTGTGATTGATGACGTCACAAACTTCACGAGCGGATGCAGATCTTGGAACCTTCTTGTAACCTTTTGAGATCAGAAGCAGATCCAGAACTAGAAACAGTCGTAGCAGGAGTGCTCATGTCCGCTGCAGCAACAGTAGCACTGGCAGGAGCTGGCGCTGGAGCTTTCCGGTTGTGTGTCATGTGCGATTGCACCAGGTGACCGGCCGCAAGCGCAGAACACAATGACAGCTCCGCTGCCAAAACAGCAGAAGCAACAACTTTAGCCAATTGTCTCGCATTGGCCCCCGGTTCAGTGGGATGTGGACCTCTCACTCCTAATAGGTCCAACATGGCACCTTGAGGCTCCAAAACCGTACCACCTCCGATGGTACCCACCTCAATCGATGGCATCGACACAGAAATTTGGAGGTCTCCGTTTGGAAGCTTGTTCATCAAAGTGATACAGTTCGAACTTTCAACGTTTTGTGCAGGATCTTGTCCAGTAGCAAGGTAAACGGCAGTCACAAGGTTGGCAGCATGAGCATTGAATCCTCCAACAGATCCAGCCATGGCAGAACCAACAAGATTCTTGGAAACGTTCAATTCCACCAAGGCTTCGACATCAGATTTCAAAACTTTCTTGACGAAATCTTGTGGAATTCTTGCTTCGGCAACCACACTCTTACCACGACCTTCAATCCAATTGATTGCCGCAGCTTTCTTATCCGTACAGTAGTTACCCGACACAGATATCACTTCCATGTCACTGAAACCACATTCCTTCACCATGTAATTGAGCGAGTACTCGACACCTTTCGAAATCATATTCATACCCATAGCATCACCGGTGGTAGTCTTGAATCTAATGAACAGCAAAGTTCCAGCCATTGCAGTTTGAACGTGTTGTAATCTCGCGAATCTAGATGTAGAGTTGAAAGCAGATTTAATGGTTTTCTGACCTTCCTCCGAGTCCAGCCATAATTTGGCAGCACCCGTTCTTGCTAAGGTTGGGAAAGAAACACAAGGTCCTCTGGTCATTCCGTCGTTCGTCAAAACTGTCTGAACTCCTCCCCCAGCATTGATTGCTTTGCAACCTCTCATGGTGGAGGCAACCAAGCATCCTTCAGTAGTAGCCATTGGAATGTGGTATGGAACACCATCAATGATCAATGGTCCAGCAACACCCACAGGAATAGGCATAAATCCAATAACATTTTCACAGCAAGCACCGAAAACTCTGTCGTAGTCGTAATTTTTCCATGGAAGTTTGGTGGTATTCAAGACAGGAGCATCGGCGAGCCGTGCAATAGCCTTTCTTCTGACAACAACAGCACGAGTCTTATCTCCCAGTTGTTTCTCCAATGCATATAACGGAAGTTTTCCAAGAGCCACAAGCTCAACAACTTCCTCATTCTCACATTCTTTGACATTTCCAGCTTTCAAGATTTCAGTCAGCTCTTCAACAGGGCGCACTTTAACGACTCTGTTTTCTGACTGAGAGTCGGTATCACTGGTACTTGACTGGTCGTCACTAGATGCTTCTTCAATGATTTGTGCCTCCTTGATGTCGTCAGAACTTGAGTTTTCAGATGGTCTTGAAATGATGACTGGAGATGCAGGTTTAGGAATAGCAGAGGTGGACTTCCGGTGGGATTCGACAGACTTGGACGATGCCGGCTTCTTTTTAGTCTCAACGTCCACAGTCTCTCTAGTCGAAATGAAATGAGCTCTTGTCGCATTCAAAAGATAAATGTTGATAGACACACTGATACCTGCCAGCACAAACAAAAACTTACCAACTAGGGGGTCAGAAATGGCTTTTGAAAGCCTCTCAAATGCAAGAATAGCGAAATCCTCCACTTTCGTAAAGAGGTCCACTCTGCTGTAGATCTTGGTTGGCATTATTGTGACCAAAGTACCTCTCTTTCCAATCGGGATGTTTTTAGCAACTGATTTTGACAGAGTTGAGGAGAACGATGTGAATAGATTAACAGGAACGTAGTCAGCCGAGTCATCATAGAGCCATGAAGTTCCCAAAGCAAACAGGTGCAGGCTGATGAAGCCAACAATCATGGCAATCTTGAAACTGACGATGCTCTTGTTACGATGAAACAAAGCGCCAGTAGGATCAGAAGATGATGCCACACTTTTGGCCACCGTTTCAGCAATTCCATCTTCCTCCAAGAATTCCTTGAGTTCAATCTCTTTGTGAACTTTGTTGATTTGAGCTTTCAACGACAAAATGGACGAGTAAAAAGTGAAAGTGAAGACCAAGTCAACTGCCAAAATGACTGCCGATAGGATGCAGAAGTTTCTAAGTCCCGTCAAGTTGGGAGCCAAGATTGAGCAGAGAAGGAACGAGACAATGATGATGCTCTGGTCCTTGATCAACGGAATAGCTGTCTTGGATCTAACAATATCAGCAATGACATCCGGCACGTCTCTTCTAGACTTGGAATTCAATGCTTGAAGAACGGGGGTAGTGAATGCTATTTTGTGCTTGAAACCAATCGTAGCAACCAAAAATGGTAAGCCTTCACTCAACGAAACCAGAGGAACCTTCAAGTTCAATCCGAGTGCAGTAATGGTCAAAGCAAACAAGAAGGCGAATCCAGAAGCTAGCAAAGAACCGAATCCTAGCCAGAAGTTAGAACCAATTCTTTTCATCTCAAAGAACAACTGAGCAAAAGTAAACCACATTGCACTGTAAGCAACAGTAACAAGAACAATATCAAATGGTTCTGCACCCCCGATCAAGCTCTTGAAATTGGCAAAAACAGATTTGATGTACTCATAATAGCGACCAATTCTGTGGCTGCTTCTCAACTTGAATTGTTCTCCTTGATCGTTGAGTAGCAAGTTGGATTCATCGAAAAATGATTGGGACTGGCTGAACTCCGTCAGCAAGATTTTTTCTTTGTCTTCCATTTCAAAAACAAATCTTTCATTTGAAGGAGTGGAAGAGTCGCCGACTCTTTTGAATTTGACCGGAGTCAGCGCATAGTGGTCAGCGTTTTCATATTGTGACGCGTCATCAACAGAAACCCACTTGCTATAGTCGGATGAACCAGGGGCGTGGTAAAACGAAAGTGGGGAGTTGTTGACCGCGTTGAGGGACGAGGCATAGTGATCCAATAAAGAAAGATAGGTGAAAGACGCAACCAGCGCTGTACCAATAATGACATGGATTGGACGATTAGCGCACGTTCTGGCAAGGAAAGCACATGCGTCAGATAGATAAGACGTCATCATGAAGAAAGGAAGTCTGATATACTGCAGAGAACTGCAAACAAAATCAAAGGTCGGAATTGGTTTTCTTGAGGCGTTAAATTCCCCAAATTGGAACGTAGTTGCAGTTTTGCTTCAAAGTGAGAAAACAGTCTCCCTACAATGAAAAATGTTCCTATTGTGCTGAAACCTTCTGACCTTATTCTGCTCTTTGAAGATACAGAGAAGTCTGTGTTTTTGTGCTTCAATCAGACAGCTGATTCACTTGCTGCCTGTAATTAATCTCTCGTACAGCGGATTCAATGCTCAAACGACCCCTTTTTCCCATCTTCCCAACAAATTGTTTCCCCTTCTCAAACGATAAATTTTTCCATCGTTTAGCCAACACTGTCACGTTGTAATTTATCACGTGAGCAATTGTTGAATTGGTGCACGACCTTATACCAACAGTTTTCGAAGAAATTAAAAAAATCGCTGTCTGTATAGATATGAGAAAGCATCAACTGATAGGACATTTGTTATTGAAAATCTCTTTGAGCCACAAACTACTGTTACAAAATGGCAAAAGACGTCAAGAGGGCCTCGTTGGTGAAGCCGTAAGTTGATAAAACAGTCAATGGAAAATCTCATGATACTAACAAAATTCAAATGAAGATACATTCACGTTCCGACGAAACCAAGAAATGCGGCTACCAACTTTGCATCACAAAATTTACCAATGGTTGCCATGTTTATGAGAAACAGACCTCTTGCATGGGCCTGCATTTTCTTGGCGATCCAAGGTTATCTCAATGAGCCAAACATCAAAGCCCCAAATGATGATAGCAGTCCACCAGCTTTCAGACTGATTTTCGCTTTCATTGCACTCTGCACGAGTTACATGGAGTTGATTTTCCCTCAAACGACTCCCGCTGCTAAGATTGCTCTTCAAAAGGCCAGCCAGTCTGCCGCGGCTGCTGCAGCCACTGCTACTGCTGCAG
Source organism: Ogataea henricii (assembly GCA_003705115.2). Taxonomy (NCBI): domain Eukaryota; kingdom Fungi; phylum Ascomycota; class Pichiomycetes; order Pichiales; family Pichiaceae; genus Ogataea; species Ogataea henricii. The sequence goes on from PPHT02000031.1 coordinate 52,653, forward strand.
CCACTGGAGTCTAAAACACATACGGTTTGCTGGTCAATAATTGATATCAAGTTCAAGGCTCCAGGTCGTATATGCACATTAAGTAAGTAGACATAAATGTATCCTAATAAATGTTTCAGCTGGGCACAGGAGTAGCAGGCATGCTGTTTGCATCGCTTTCTGCATTGGCCGAGCCATTGCCATCTAACTTTCTCTTCTTTTTATTGGTGAGGGGCAGAACTTTTGGTTTTCTTTTCAGTTTTGTTATCAAGTTATGATCAAATTTGGAATGACAAGTAGGACACTTTTCGTCACTAGGTATCAAACTCAAAATGCAAAGACACACAGAACAGACATAACCCACATCAATCACTTTGTTGGTGATGAAACAAGATGCTCGGAAATCGATCGACTCATGAGTTGGAAGCACAACAATTGGCCTCAACATCGGATCAATGAAAAGCGCAGTAGCCAAGTATTGGATGAGTCCTCGTGGATGTTTGATGTAAATGTAAATTCCGTTCGTGGCATCTGAAGCTTGTTGTAGGAAAGTTGACTGGGGTCCCAGTTTGCAAACATCAACAGAAACTTTCATCTTTTGGGCAGCAAAAATCGAGTTCATCACTGATATGTACGGTAACGTGTTGTCGTCACTTATGCTGATAATCAAGATTCTAGACTTCAGCACAGATGCCTGATCGTCAGATGACTGGATTTTGTTTATACGACTCAAAGCCATTGATAGCGCGCCGGCTAATGTCCCTTTGATATGCTGTTTCTCGGTTTCTTTTTTCAAAACACCTTTGAGAGTGTCTGGTTGTTCACGTAGTAGTTCATCAATCTCATCGAGAATGGTACCGTCAATGATACGGAATTGGCGGTACATTCCTGATGTCATTATTAATTTCGATGGCTTGCGGGTTCGACTGGTGGTACCCGAAGCATCTGTTTCGTTCTGATGTTCCACCTTTGGATATATGAGCTGGGCTCCGTGCGAATAACTGTTTGCAGTGTATAAAGCAACCTGGTTAGAACTGTTAAGTGATAAATGTGAATTCAGCATAACCAAGAGTGATGAAGTTAACTGTTTGAGATCAAGAACTCCTTGATCGACGAGCTTTTCCCATTCCAAAGGGTTGATGTCCAATATCACTGTCAGGAGCGAAGGAGTTTCATCGACAAGCTTGTGAGCATTAGTCGCAGCCGATTGCGAGTCAGTGAAGGCTCTATCTGCTATCTCATCCATTTTAAGACCAGATTAGTTTGAAGTCTTTCAGTCGAGGTAGGCAGAGTTATTATTCACATGAGCTGCTCAAAAGTTTAAGGCTAAACAAGTTGCTTTGGTCTTGAGAAAACCACTCCGTCTCGACCATGTATGATCGACGCGTCGAAATGTTTTTTCAGCTATTTTTTTCTCTGATTTTTTTTTTTTTTGAAGCCGCTAGACCATTCTAGCATATTCGGTCACAAAAAGACTTCAGCGAAAACGAACTCTATGATCCATATATTTGATATTTCTTGTCTCCCACAGAACAAAAGTCAACTTTCCAGCCAATAGGGAAATAACGATTTTTTTGCCAAAATGGAAAAGTTATTGCAGTGGTCTATTGCCAATCAAACTGGAGATGAAAACGCAAAGGCAAAAGTGCCTGCTCCAGATCCAGAATTGCTGGCACAGCTATTTGGGCAAGCCGTGGATGAGCCAACCCTTATGAAGCAGAATATGAGTCTCATCGTGAACCCAGAAGTCGATTTGGAGAACAAAACTATTGCTTTCGACAACTTTGAGATGTTGATCGAAAACATAGATAACGCAAACAATATCGAAAACTTAAAGCTCTGGGAGCCACTTCTGAGCCAGCTCGCCAGTTCAGAGAACTCTCTTCAAGCGTTTGCTTGTTCTTGCATTGGGACAGCCGTTCAAAACAATCCAAAAGCTCAAGAAGACTTTTTGAAGTACGCTGAATCTGAAAACGGACTGCAAAGAATTGTTGCTCTTGCTCAAAGCGACAAGTCCAACGACCCGCTCAAGCTCAAAGCAATCTACGCACTTTCCAACTTCTTGAGACACAATGAAGCAGCTTACCCATTGTTCGACAAAATTGGAGGATGGGGAATAATAGCTCCTGTTTTGAACAATGAATCAAGTTCTGAAAAGCTCAAACTCAGAGCGCTTTCACTTCTAAGTGCATTGCTTTCCACTGGAATTACTGATGCAAAGTTAAAAAAAATACACGATGATGAAGTTGTCAAGTCCATGCTTAAGCTCATCAGGACGGATACCCATATTGGCTGCGTTGATAATGTTCTAAATCTTTTGGGATCTTTGATCTCTAATCAGTATGAATTCGACCAGGAAGAAGTCCGCTCAATTCATGAGTCGGTGAAAGAGCTTGAAAAAATGAAAGATCAAATTTCTCTTGAAGACTTTCAAACGATTAGGTCAGTCATCTCTTAAAAGAAGCTATCTGTTCGAAACAACGATCATACTAACATCCACTCCCATCCAATAGAACGTACTCCAAGATCGCATACCTGAAAACCCTGAGAAAGAAATGAGCAGTCGTGCTTCGGTTATCGTCGTTTGCTTTTACTGACTTTAATAAATCTTTGTTTTCATAAATAAATTAATGACGATGATCACGTATATGATACCCTGTCATTCACCCAACTAATGCGCTCTAGTTCAGGTCATTTCAATCATGAAGTATCTCATTCGGATCGTCGCACATGAACAATTTTTTTAGGTTAGCCTCGACGTCTGCACGCAGAATTGGCTCTCCCTTATCATTGTGAAGCCTTTCGCTACCGCCAATGCAATCCGCTAGTTCGATCATTGAGCCGTACCGTTTGGTCAGTGCCCTGGCTGAAGAAGACACCATGTACTTGAACTGTTTCAACGATTCTTCATAACAGTCGCTAGGTGTCTGTCCCGACTTGATCCGTCCAATGTTGGATAAGTCAGAGTTTCGTTCTGAGGGATCATAGTATTTGGTCCCCATTGTGTAGCAAAATGATTTCAGCCAATCAACTAGCTCCCTGAGGCCTTTAATAGTGAACAAATGAATTCCAAAAACAACTTCAAGCTCTGCAAGTTTGCTAGCTATCACCTCTGCAGTAATTTCGGAGGAAACTCGCTTTTTATGGGCCTTTTGAGACTCGCCCATCTTTTTCATCACCTCGCTCACGAATGCACGATTGTTTTGTGCTTTCAAGTTCTGCATGAACTGTTCGTAGCCATTGATCATCAACACAATGTTGGCATCATCTTTTGACCTCTTCAACTTCAGTATAATTGTGCGAATACTTTCATCCTTGATTTTTTCGACAAGTTCTTCAGCACTGAAGTACAAGATCACTGTACTTTCAGTGTTCAAGAATGAATCGATGGGTATAAACGTTCCGCGTTCCTCATGATACACCGAAGCCACCTTTCTTTTGAACTCGATCAATGGCAAGTATAAAACAGCGCCTTGTACCTCCACAGGCTGCAATAGCTCTTCAAACTCCTTATTGACTTCCTTGAGTTGCTTCAGTAACCTCGTCTCGATTTCAAGTGTAATTTCTGACATGAAATCTTCTTTTGTTCTAGTCATTCTGTTTATTTCTTTGAGCTGTTTTAGTCTTGTTTTTCTGGCTTCTTCCAAAAGAAGGTCTAGCTCCAAAGTGGTCAGTGATTCAGGGTGTTTCGGTTCGAGTGGTGTTACCATCTTAGCCGTTGTCTCCTCTTTGCCGTTTGGTTTCGGCCTCGCCAAGACAGTGTTTGTCCCAACTTCAAACACACTTCCAAGCAAAATCTCATCCTCTCCGTTTACTATATCACTACTCACATCGGATTTTCTGACTGACAAGACAGAAGTTGGTGACAATTGAAGTTTTGAGCGTTTCGTTTCACGTGAAGGTGTTTTGGATGGGGTGGAGCAAAATGAATCATCAAGAACTGTCACTGTCCGGACCATGTCATCCACCTGAAGAATTATTTGCTCGTTTTTTTCTTTAGGACTAGCATTGTTGTCGGAGTGGTTCTCCACTTGAGCTGATGAACTATAACTTTCTTCCTCGGACTCCAATAACTCGATGACTTCAACGTCACTTACTGGAGGCTTTTTCGGGGGCCTCCTGGAAGGTGAGGAACTGATTGAAAATTCACTTTGGGGCAGAAACAACGGCTCATCAGAATGGCTGGATCTTCGTGCTGTCTCTTCTACAAGTGATTTATCAACAATTCGAGAAACCAACGGCGAAGAGGACAGTTCAATTATTGTATCATGATGAACATCCCTTACACTGTTCTCTGTTGCACTTGACTGGGACGAGTTCAAGGATATTGCATTGATCGGCCCACAACTAGTGTTGGGTATTAGTTTTCTTGTGAGGGATACACGTTTTCGGGAGACCCCTATGGGTAGCACATCTTTCTCGTTTGACTTGGAGTACGGCCTTTTTTCACTCAATGGCTGTGAGTTTGTATCTGATGTGGAGACAAGCGATGGTAGGCTGTCCTTTATCGAGGGAGAATCTCGTGATTCGGTCGCGGCTGACAATACACTTGCCCCCTTCTGTGGCTCTCTGGAAATTTTGAAGATCTCACTAAAGCATATAGTTGATGAATCGTTATGTGATGGTGATGAAGAAAGAAGAGATTCTTGTTTTTCTCTCTCCACTGTTATTACAGATCCATTGAGATGTGATGGGTGTAAAGAAAGATCTTTTTGCAAGTGAGATCTAGGGTGGCAACGTTAGTAGTGTGGTCTATGAGATGCAGAAGTACGTGAGAGAAACATACGTATTGCCTTTCCGCTCTATTTGAGGAGACGAAAACTCTAGGTCGTCCAAATCGATCACTTCAACATCTGACATTTGCGATCTTTGATAAACGAGTCGAGTGGGAATAGCAAGAGATAGATGATGCCCTCAAGCGTATAAATTAGCAAATCGCCGCAGCAAAAAAATAATTTGAGAGATCGGTGTTTACATTAAAGTTTTCTTCACGCGTACCGGACGATAGACGCGACGAACCAAAGTGAAAAAATAAATAAAAAATAAAAAAAAACTATAATAGCCCCGTATGACTTGGGACTGTAAAGAGGTTATAGAATAGCCTGTGGTGTTTGAAGCTGCGCCACTCTTCTTTCCTTTCCTTCGACAGGGTTGATTAATTTATCGTACTTGCATCCTGCAGAGAGGCTGAGTAATAGAGATTTTGGACCCCTGTTGATGTAATCATACTTTTGTCTTCTACACAGCCAAGCATTTTTACTATTGCTCATCTTGCTCGTTTCCCTCTCATTTCTTTCTACGCAGATGACAGCGACCTGAAACGCCCGATCTCTGTGCCGCTGCGCCGGTCGAGTCGAAAAAAAGTATTGAAAGCAAACATATTGCTTGCCTAAACGGGGGGCGTGAAAAACCCATTGCCCAATTCATATGTTGATACTTCCTAAAAAGGGAAAACATAGACAGTTTTTCAGCCCACCTGTAAATATCATACATACCTGTTTATGTATTTCTGTAAAGTAAGATGCTTTGGCGGGCAAGGGGCGTGTTAAACGAAATTGTTTTACTCAACGGTAGTTTGTTTTGATTGTGCATACAAACACAGGATTGCCGTTGTAATTCAACTACCAAAAGCGTGGGAAAATCATTTTGATCGAGAAGTTTTAAGAGGTATATTTTATTTTTTCTCTCCGCAGTTAATTTTGAAACTACAAGCTTTTTTTTTTTTTACCTGTTGAATATTTAGCAATTCCTGGGACTTGTCAGTTTTTCTCAAGTTCAACATATCTTGTTAACAGCTGGCTTTCTATCACTCACTAGTCAAACATCATGATTTGGACTGCACTCAATAGATTTCTTAGTTTGTTCCTTTTGGCAGGTACCACTTTGGTGCTCTTATTTGTTGTCTTCTCTGGATCGGTTTCATCATACCCATTCAACCACTTTTACTGGTTGCAAGCCGATACATCCTCTATTAACAATGCACAGGATGTTTCGAGATGGACTTTCTGGGGAATTTGCAACCCAAAAAGTTTTGGTTCCTCGTCCAATGGTCACTGCAACAGCTTAGGTCCAGACTATCCTATTTCACCTTTCGACAATTTTGGAAACTCCACCTCATTGCCTCAATCTTTCGCTAGCAACAGAGACACCTATTACTACTTGTCCAGATTTGGCTTCCCAATGATCCTGCTTGCCCTCGTTTTCGCCGGTGTCAGCTTCATCTGCAATATCTTCAATTGGTGTTGGGGTGCCATGAGAAACGTTAGCTTTTTCTTTACCTCCTTGGCTTTGCTGTTCTGCGCTACTGGTGTGGCTTGTCAAACTGCCGTTGCTGTTTTGGTTAAGAACAAGTTCAAGAGTGCAGGTATGAATGCAAAGCTCGGGGCTTCTCTTTTGGGAATTACTTGGGCTGCTTTGGCCGCTCTTTTGATTGTTTTCTTCCTCACTTGTTGCGGTGGTCTCCACCGTGCTTACAAAGTTCACAAAACCAACAACCAAACCACTCAATATCAAGGTCCAGAACCAATTACAGGTACTGTTTTGACGGGTGCCCCAGATGATACCAACCAGCACCACAGCACGCTTCCTTCGAACGAGGGAGGCATCAGATTCTTCAAGATCAAGCGGAATCAAAAGGTTGGCGATGAAGAGTCCATCTGATCAAATTTCATTGTACAACAGAATCTAATCCGGAAAAGTCCGGCGTGGATCGAGTTCATCAATTGATGATAATTTTGATCCAGTTGGACTCTCGCTCACTTTTGTTACCCACTTTTTGTCACTGCTATTGTTTGCTAATCTCTTCTTCCAATGTGCTTTACTTAATCAACCCCGTTAATGACTTCTAGCTTCTTAGTTTTTCTTTCGTTCTAATGCAACTGTTGATGCAGTTTCAGTCATTCTGCGTCACCATTTTGCGTCTGTTTTATCTTACCTTTTTTTGGTCAGTATAGTTCAAATGTACGATGCAAAATACCCATCCGTTTAAAAAGTAAAATTACGTAAACCTTATTATCTTGTCATGGAGGTCCTGCGGAGCTCTCAAGCTCATCATGAACACTAGTGTAATCTTGAGGTGATCAATCTTTGTTTGTGTCCCAGCCACAATGCGTGAACGGTATGGTCAATCAGATCCCCTTTATCAGACCTAGGATGAATCAAGACAGACAGGGTTCCATGGTTCACTTGATACCACTGTAACATGCGAAGAAAAACCGAAGCATCTCTCACATCAGCTTCAACCATTCCAATGGGGTGAGGCCCGAGAGGCTCATCATGAAATTTGTACACTCTGATGGCCTGACTTTGAATTTCAGGTTCAAAATCTTGCTTTAATTTTGCGATCAGGTCTCGAGCAAGTTGTGCCTCTTCGGCAAAATTAGCGCGGTAGTAAGTATGAAAGTCATACGAAACGATCCCGTTGGTAAATTGCGCTTCTCCAGGCATGACAGGATTTCCTTCCGTGTTCCCTGTTGTACCACAACAGGTCACCGTCAATAGTGTTTTGGTCCAAATGCATTTTTCAAGATTGGATGGACCCTTTAGGAAAAACAATTTTTTTCGCTAAGCATACTGTTGAAAATTAAGCTTACTGAAATTTCAAATGACAATATCACTAAGCATACTGTTGAAAATTAAGCTTACTGAAATTTCAAATGATAATATCACATGTCACCTGCTAAGTACAAGGAAGAATCTATGATGGCTGTGGGCTCTGGAAACCAGACAACTCCCTTATCAAAGGATGAATGTCGTCTCCATGCAAGAGGGTCTGTAGTTGCTCCAGTTGTTCTTTGACAGCACTTTGCTGACTTAGTTGAACAAGTGTATTCAACTCCAGCAAGTTGCAGTATACGAGCTCGAATTTCGGGCCATCGGTCAGCCAACCAAAACAGCCATCTCTCTCGGTGTGACTTTTTAAAGTAGAAACAATGTCTTTTGTTTGTTCAACGACATTGTTCATGAATTTCGGTAGTTCATCGATTGAAAACGAATGGTTCAGCAACAAGCGTTGAAATTGCAGCGTCTTTTCGACTGTGTTCCGGTAAAAGTTGTTTTTCTCAGGAGCAAATAGTAAAAGGTCCTCGGTAAACAAAGCACTCAGTTTTGTACCGTTCTGTCTTAGTCTTGATTCAAACGTCAATACGGAGAAGTTGGAGTTGACGAAGTATTCAAGCATTGCTTGTTCCACTGCAACAGGAACAAGGGTCTGCTTGATTCCCAAGAATGCAGACAAGTGTTGAGACGCAACAGCACGAATCTCATCGTCATCATCGCTAAGAAAGTTAAAAATATCGACCCTCACTCTCATCACTTCCACTGAGTCTCTGTTGGAAACTTTGTTAAAGGCCACTAGTGCCTTTAGAGATGCCATTCTCGCAGGGAACTCTTCACTCTCGGAACCCAGTTTCTCAACCTTCGTGATCCAAGTCTTGAAAAGTGTGACATCATCAAGATTGTGGGCGATCAGTGGCCCTAAAAGCTCTGTAGAGCTACTCAATATATCCCCGTGTTGATGTAACGACATCAAATCCATCAAAGAATTCACTTTCACAACCAGCTGATCATCGATAACCTTCGAGAAATCGGAATCAACTATCAGCTTTGTCATCAATATCATCATCTTTGACTTCACATAATCCCAACAATCAAGTGTGGAAATGTTCAAGAGTACCAAAAATGTATTCTTTTTGAGCTGAGTCGAGAAGGCTGAGTACTCAATCATGCAGAATTCCACTGCGGCTAGTTGTACTTCATACAACGAAGAGATCAACGAAAGTTCCAATAAATCCTGAAGATTATCCCAATCTCCAACACTCCTATAATGGCTGCATAATAGTAGACAACATTCTTTCAAAGCTAGCTGTTTTGCGCCACTCAACTTCATGCCCAACTCATGATGGACAACAAACCAGGTCTCCAACAACCTCACTCCAGCAATAGACAGTTGAGTGCCAAAAGCTTGAAATAATTGTAAGTAACTGAGAATGATGGAGTAGTCTGATTTTTGTAAAGCTTTGAGTAGACTATTCTGAATCAGCTTCTCGAATTCTGGAGGCAATTGTATTAGCTCAGCTTTCTTCATCATTCTGTTGAGCAACTCTTTGATAGCCAAGATAGAACCATGAACTAAGTTATTGTCGCTTTTCTCGAGGTTTGTCAAAAGAACCATGCATTCTTGGTAGATCTGTTCGCCCGGGATCACTGCTGGCAGTGATCTTGATGCCATTTCTCTGAGTTTCCAGTGCTCACTGCCCAAGATATTCAAGATCAATGGTTTGAACTCGTCTAAGCCAGTATAACCAGGGGTTGCTTCCAGTCTGCTCAAAGTTGTCAAAATCGGATAGATTTTCTCAACATCTTCTTCCGAAAGTCCTGCCGAAAACGCCAAAGATAGGTTGTCGTACAGAACCTGACGGATGCTCTTGAATCTGGAGAAGAAGAGCCGCGCAGATATCGTTGACAATTGATCAGAGTTGGTCTTCTTGGTTCCGAATAATTTGTTCTGTAGAGCAGTGAAAAGCATCACACAACAATTTCTGATTGCCCATATTGATGAACCAAAAGATTTAATGGATATATCAAGAGCAGATCCAATGTATGTCAAAGAGTGTGCAGAAAGGCCTGAATCCACAAAAATTCCTCTTATGGAGTTCAAGGCATTTACTTGTGGTATGTTTGTTGTGGCCACCGATTCCAAATCCACAGGTGATGCAGCAATCTCAAGTAATTTCTGAAATGTTGAATCGATTAACTCTGGGGAAGATCTAAGAATAGCGGTAATCAAGAAAGGTATACCCGCGGATCTTCTCGTTATGGACTTCAATCCTGAGCTGATTAAGGATATATTTTGATCCAACCACATGAGGGGAGCCCTCTCTAGCCCTTCAGTTCTTTTGCACCTTATGCAACATGCAACAAAAGTGGGATGAACCGATGAAAACGCACCCGGATGTCTAACGTTAGCCAACTGATTCATCACCTCCTCACCTATTTTCAGGATGCTTTCGGCCTCTAAAGGAGCTTTAGATAAAAGCAGTTCTAACAGATTCGTTGATTCTTTCAATGATCTCCATGCGAAACTCGATATGATTTGAGTTGCTTTGCCATATTTTTCTTCAAGCTCTTCGCTGTACGAGTTTTCAAGCTCTTCAGGCAGATTTCCCTCTGGAGAATCGTGCTGTAAAATATCTTTGACAACCACCCAGCTTCTTGAGCAGCACTGTACGACCTCTTCTATAATCAAATTGATCTGCGGAAACCTTTCAACCTTCAAGACCTGGAACATAAACTTGAGTGCAGCGAAGTAACCGTGCAAGTTTTCTTGATAGCAGGCCAAGGCTAAATCCTTCTCCGCAAATGTGACCCCGTGAGTTAACTTGTCAACCAAAACGTTAAGCAGTCTCTCACATTCTTCCAATTTGCCGTTCGCTTGATGATAATCGAACAGAAAATGAAAGAATCTTCCTGCCGAGTCGACGTTTTTTCCTTTTATATCATTCAACATTGCAATTGCCCGGTTGGTAGCAGAGTCGAGGTCAACAAGAGACTCAATGCGTATCGGAGACATGGATAGTATAGCAATTGAGCTAACTCTTATATCTTCAAAATCATGGGTGATGTTGTCTATTAGCAGTCTGAGTACTTTCGAATTGAACAACTCAATTGAAAAAGGGAAGTCGATGTGCTTGCGCTTGTCAAAGAAAACGGAACTGACCCGACTGTCTAAGCCTGACTTGATCAAAGAAGACAATATGGAGCAGCCATATGCAGATTTATGGTATGATGATCCTGGTCTGAGGTTGAAAAGGGTGAGATCGAGTATACTTTGCATGAACTTTTTGGCTTCAGCGACTTGTGCATTCTTCTCGTCTATCTCAAGCTTGAACTTTTCGTAATTCTTTAGTGACATGCTCTTTGCGTCTCTGTGTAGAGCATATGAGGAGTCTCGCACTCGCAAAATAAATGAGTTTATCAAGGACAAAGATTCGTTTCTAGTCTCTAGGTCAGTCTGAGAGAATAAAAAGTCGCTTACCTCGAGCAAAGTCTCATAAACAAATTGCCTGACTGGTTTGGCTCCTTTGGGGGAGTGGAGTAATAATGTCAGCGCAGTCAGTCGATATTGATTGTTTTCTTGAGCCAATAGATTTTTCATGTCGTCGGCATCAAGCATTGCGTTTCCCTTGCTATCGAACACTTCCTCGACTATGTTTAATCTCTGAGCAATCTTCAAACATCCAAGGAAAACTGAAGTGTTCGACTTCACATCATTTAAGAACTTCTTAGTCGCTTTAGTCGAAATTTTGAAGAGATTGGGAAGAAGATACAATTCTATGTTTTTCCTCAACTTTTCAGCTTCGAGGCTGTTGATACATGCGTTTTCCCAGACCTGGACCCATTCTTCTTCCTTATTTTTGAAGTCCTGATCGTGTATGTTCTTCAAAACAACGTAAAGTGTTTTCCCAATACAGCTGCCTAAAGCGTTACTCCAGATGTAACTCAAAGAATCTTGAATAAAAGAGGGCTTTTCAGTCAAGACAAAACTGGAGGCTGTGACTTCTTTGCTGAGATGTTCAACCATAAAGTACAGAACTCTCATAGAGTATGGTATCTCGAGTGCCCTCCGTATCCAACCTTGAAATAGTGTTATTCTTTCATCTTGATCCCAACAGACTTTCAAAACTTGGACCAGCTTCAAAAAGAGTTCTTTGAGAGAATTACCCAAAGGTGCACCAGATTCATTCCAAAAATCGATCACATATTTGAACAAAAAGTTCACTTTCTCGAAAGTCAGAAAATGCCTAATCTCAAACTTAGTTTCCTCGCATGCTGTGATAGCTTGTGCGGCTCTTGAAAACCATATTGAAAAGATATCACAAGCCAATACTCTATAGTTTCCCGTACCCTGCGCGTTGCTGACAGAGTTGAAAAGAGGACCGAATGCTGACTTCAACACCGCTGTCCGTTGCACATTGTTGA